>JANJGN010000010.1:141701374-142089998 GCA_026770705.1 Isurus oxyrinchus
CAGTTCTCGTCTGATTGGCTCCTGAAAGCCTGCGATACAATTGGCTAGATCCGGTACCTATGATTCATTAATGCCAGTGTACTATATGAAACATCTGATTGGTTGTCTCCGACATCTTGATTGGCTGTCTCCGATATGTGATTGGCTGTGTCCGACATCTGATTGGTTGACGAGGATAAGGAGAGAGATAACCTGAGAAGTGGAGTCATCGCGAAACATTCACAGTGCAAATTGGAAAAACAATCACAATGCAAATTGGAAAAACAATCACAATGCAAATTGGAAAAACAATCACAATGCAAATTATAAAAACAATCACAATGCAAATTGTAAAACAATCACATTGCAAATTGGAAAAACATTCACAGTGCAAATTGGAAAAAACAATCACAATGCAAATTGGAAAAACATTCACAATACAAATTGTAAAAACAATCACAATGCAAATTGGAAAAACATTCACAATACAAATTGTAAAAACAATCACAATGCAAATTATAAAAACATTCACAATGCAAATTGTAAAAACAATCACAATGCAAATTGGAAAAACATTCACAATACAAAATGGAAAAACAATCAGAATGTAAATTGTAAAAACATTCACAATGCAAATTGGAAAAACAATCACAATGCAAATTGGAAAAACAATCACAATGCAAATTATAAAAACAATCACAATACAAATTGTAAAAACATTCACAGTGCAAATAGTAAGAACAATCACAATGCAAATTGTAAAAACATTCACAATGCAAATTGTAAAAACATTCACAATGCAAATTGTAAAAACAATCACAATGCAAATTGGAAAAACAATCACAATGCAAATTGTAAAAACAATCACAATGCAAATTATAAAAACAATCACAATACAAATTGTAAAAACAACCACAATGCAAATTATAAAAACAATCACAATACAAATTGTAAAAACAATCACAATGCAAATTGTAAAAACAATCACAAGGCAAATTGGAAAAACATTCAAAATGCAAATTGTAAAAACAATCAATACAAATTGGAAAAACATTCACAGTGCAAATTGTAAAAACATTCACAATGCAAATTGGAAAAACAATCACAATGCAAATTGGAAAAACAATCACAATGCAAATTATAAAAACAATCACAATGCAAATTGTAAAAACAATCACATTGCAAATTGGAAAAACAATCACATTGCAAATTGGAAAAACATTCACAGTGCAAATTGTAAAAACAATCACAATGCAAATTGGAAAAACAATCACAATGCAAATTGGAAAAACAATCACAATGCAAATTATAAAAACAATCACAATGCAAATTGTAAAACAATCACATTGCAAATTGGAAAAACATTCACAGTGCAAATTGGAAAAACAATCACAATGCAAATTGGAAAAACATTCACAATACAAATTGTAAAAACAATCACAATGCAAATTGGAAAAACATTCACAATACAAATTGTAAAAACAATCACAATGCAAATTATAAAAACATTCACAATGCAAATTGTAAAAACAATCACAATGCAAATTGGAAAAACATTCACAATACAAAATGGAAAAACAATCAGAATGTAAATTGTAAAAACATTCACAATGCAAATTGGAAAAACAATCACAATGCAAATTGGAAAAACAATCACAATGCAAATTATAAAAACAATCACAATACAAATTGTAAAAACATTCACAGTGCAAATAGTAAGAACAATCACAATGCAAATTGTAAAAACATTCACAATGCAAATTGTAAAAACATTCACAATGCAAATTGTAAAAACAATCACAATGCAAATTGGAAAAACAATCACAATGCAAATTATAAAAACATTCACAGTGCAAATTGTAAAAACAATCACAATGCAAATTATAAAAACAATCACAATACAAATTGTAAAAACAACCACAATGCAAATTATAAAAACAATCACAATACAAATTGTAAAAACAATCACAATGCAAATTGTAAAAACAATCACAAGGCAAATTGGAAAAACATTCAAAATGCAAATTGTAAAAACAATCAATACAAATTGGAAAAACATTCACAGTGCAAATTGTAAAAACATTCACAATGCAAATTGGAAAAACAATCACAATGCAAATTGGAAAAACAATCACAATGCAAATTATAAAAACAATCACAATGCAAATTGTAAAAACAATCACATTGCAAATTGGAAAAACAATCACATTGCAAATTGGAAAAACATTCACAGTGCAAATTGTAAAAACAATCACAATGCAAATTGGAAAAACATTCACAATGCAAATTGGAAAAACAAGCACAATGCAAATTATAAAAACATTCACAATACAAATTGTAAAAACATTCACAGTGCAAATTGTAAAAACAATCACAATGCAAATTGGAAAAACATTCACAATGCAAATTGTAAAAACATTCACAATGCAAATTGTAAAAACATTCACATTGCAAATTGGAAAAACATTCACAATGCAAATTGTAAAAACAATCACAATGCAAATTGTAAAAACAATAACAATGCAAATTGGAAAAACAATCTCAATGCAAATTGGAAAAACATTCACAATACAAATTGTAAAAACAATCACAATGCAAATTGGAAAACCATTCAAAATGCAAATTGTAAAAGCAATCACAATACAAATTGGAAAAACATTCACAATGCAAATTGGAAAAACAATCACAATGCAAATTGGAAAAACAATCACAGTGCAAATTGGAAAAACATTCACAATGCAAATTGTAAAAACATTCACAATGCAAATTGGAAAAACAATCACAATGCAAATTGGAAAAACAATCACAATGCAAATTGGAAAAACAATCACAATGCAAATTATAAAAACAATCACAATGCAAATTATAAAAACATTCATAATGCAAATTGGAAAAACAATCACAATGCAAATTGTAAAAACATTCACAGTGCAAATTGGAAAAACATTCACAATGCAAATTGTAAAAACATTCACAGTGCAAATTGTAAAAACGTTCACAATGCAAATTGTAAAAACAATAACAATACAAATTGGAAAAACATTCACAGTGCAAATTGTAAAAACAATCCCAATGCAAATTGTAAAAACATTCACAGTGCAAATTGGAAAAACATTCACAATGTAAATTGTAAAAACATTCACAATGCAAATTCGAAAAACAATCACAATGCAAATTGGAAAAACAATCACAATGCAAATTGGAAAAACAATCACAATGCAAATTGGAAAAACAATCACAATGCAAATTATAAAAACAATCACAATGCAAATTATAAAAACATTCAAAATGCAAATTGTAAAAACAATCACAATACAAATTGGAAAAACATTCACAGTGCAAATTGGAAAAACATTCACAATGCAAATTGTAAAAACATTCACAATGCAAATTGGAAAACAATCACAATGCAAATTGGAAAAACAATCACAATGCAAAGTATAAAAACAATCACAATACAAATTGTAAAAACATTCACAGTGCAAATTGTAAGAACAATCACAATGCAAATTGTAAAAACATTCACAATGCAAATTGGAAAAACATTCACAATACAAATTGTAAAAACAATCACAATGCAAATTATAAAAACAATCACAATACAAATTGTAAAAACAGTCAAAATGCAAATTGGAAAAACAATCAATACAAATTGGAAAAACATTCACAGTGCAAATTGTAAAAACATTCACAATGCAAATTGGAAAAACAATCACAATGCAAATTGGAAAAACAATCACAATGCAAATTGGAAAAACAATCACAATGCAAATTGGAAAAACAGTCACAATGCAAATTATAAAAACAATCACAATGCAAATTGGAAAAACATTCACAGTGCAAATTGGAAAAACATTCACAATGCAAATTGTAAAAACATTCACAATGCAAATTGGAAAACAATCACAATGCAAATTGGAAAAACAATCACAATGCAAATTATAAAAACAATCACAATACAAATTGTAAAAACATTCACAGTGCAAATTGTAAGAACAATCACAATGCAAATTATAAAAACAATCACAATACAAATTGTAAAAACATTCACAATGCAAATTGGAAAAACATTCACAATACAAAATGGAAAAACAATCAGAATGTAAATCGGAAAAACATTCAAAATGCAAATTGTAAAAACAATCACAATGCAAATTGTAAAAACAATCACAATACAAATTGGAAAAACATTCACAGTGCAAATTGGAAAAACATTCACAATGCAAATTGTAAAAACATTCACAAAGCAAATTGGAAAAACAATCCCAATGCAAATCGTAAAAACATTCACAGTGCAAATTGGAAAAACATTCACAATACAAATTGTAAAAACAATCACAATGCAAATTGGAAAAACAATCACAATGCAAATTGGAAAAACAATCACAATGCAAATTATAAAAACAATCACAATACAAATTGTAAAAACAATCACAATGCAAATTATAAAAACAATCACAATACAAATTGTAAAAACAATCACAATGCAAATTATAAAAACAATCACAATGCAAATGGTAAAAACATTCACAGTGCAAATTGGAAAAACATTCACAATGCAAATTGGAAAAACAATAACAATGCAAATTATAAAAACATTCACAATGCAAATTGTAAACACAATCACAATGCAAATTATAAAAACAAACACAATGCAAATTGGAAAAACATTCAAAATGCAAATTGTAAAAGCAATCACAATGCAAATTGGAAAAACATTCACAGTGCAAATTGGAAAAACATTCACAAGACAAATTGTAAAAGCAATCACAATGCAAATTGGAAAAACAATCACAATGCAAATTGGAAAAACATTCAAAATGCAAATTGGAAAAACATTCAAAATGCAAATTGGAAAAACATTCACAAGACAAATTGTAAAAGCAATCACAATGCAAATTGGAAAAACAATCACAATGCAAATTGGAAAAACATTCAAAATGCAAATTGGAAAAACATTCACAGTGCAAATTGGAAAAACATTCACAAGACAAATTGTAAAAGCAATCACAATGCAAATTGGAAAAACAATCACAATGCAAATTGGAAAAACATTCAAAATGCAAATTGGAAAAACATTCAAAATGCAAATTGGAAAAACAATCCCAATGCAAATCGTAAAAACATTCACAGTGCAAATTGGAAAAACAATCACAATGCAAATTGGAAAAACAATCACAATGCAAATTGGAAAAACATTCAAAAGGCAAATTGGAAAAACATTCAAAATGCAAATTGGAAAAACAATCCCAATGCAAATCGTAAAAACATTCACAGTGCAAATTGGAAAAACATTCACAATGCAAATTGGAAAAACAATAACAATGCAAATTATAAAAACATTCACAATGCAAATTGTAAACTCAATCACAATGCAAATTATAAAAACAAACACAATGCAAATTGGAAAAACATTCAAAATGCAAATTGTAAAAGCAATCACAATGCAAATTGGAAAAACAATCACAATGCAAATTATAAAAACAATCACAATACAAATTGTAAAAACAATCACAATGCAAATTATAAAAACAATCACAATACAAATTGTAAAAACAATCACAATGCAAATTATAAAAACAATCACAATGCAAATGGTAAAAACATTCACAGTGCAAATTGGAAAAACATTCACAATGCAAATTGGAAAAACAATAACAATGCAAATTATAAAAACATTCACAATGCAAATTGTAAACACAATCACAATGCAAATTATAAAAACATTCACAGTGCAAATTGTAAAAACAATCACAATGCAAATTATAAAAACAATCACAATACAAATTGTAAAAACAAACACAATGCAAATTGGAAAAACAATCACAATGCAAATTGGAAAAACATTCACAATACAAAATGGAAAAACAATCAGAATGTAACTCGGAAAAACATTCAAAATGCAAATTGTAAAAACAATCACAATACAAATTGTAAAAACAATCACAATGCAAATTATAAAAACAATCACAATACAAATTGTAAAAACAATCACAATGCAAATTATAAAAACAATCACAATACAAATTGTAAAAACAGTCAAAATGCAAATTGTAAAAACAATCAATACAAATTGGAAAAACATTCACAGTGCAAATTGTAAAAACAATCACAATGCAAATTGTAAAAACAATCACAATGCAAATTGGAAAAACATTCACAATACAAAATGGAAAAACAATCAGAATGTAACTCGGAAAAACATTCAAAATGCAAATTGTAAAAACAATCACAATACAAATTGTAAAAACAATCACAATGCAAATTATAAAAACAATCACAATACAAATTGTAAAAACAATCACAATGCAAATTATAAAAACAATCACAATACAAATTGTAAAAACAGTCAAAATGCAAATTGTAAAAACAATCAATACAAATTGGAAAAACATTCACAGTGCAAATTGTAAAAACAATCACAATGCAAATTGGAAAAACAATCACAATGCAAATTGGAAAAACAATCACAATGCAAATTATAAAAACAATCACAATGCAAATTGTAAAACAATCACATTGCAAATTGGAAAAACATTCACAGTGCAAATTGGAAAAACAATCACAATGCAAATTGGAAAAACATTCACAATACAAATTGTAAAAACAATCACAATGCAAATTGGAAAAACATTCACAATACAAATTGTAAAAACAATCACAATGCAAATTATAAAAACATTCACAATGCAAATTGTAAAAACAATCACAATGCAAATTGGAAAAACATTCACAATACAAAATGGAAAAACAATCAGAATGTAAATTGTAAAAACATTCACAATGCAAATTGGAAAAACAATCACAATGCAAATTGGAAAAACAATCACAATGCAAATTATAAAAACAATCACAATACAAATTGTAAAAACATTCACAGTGCAAATAGTAAGAACAATCACAATGCAAATTGTAAAAACATTCACAATGCAAATTGTAAAAACATTCACAATGCAAATTGTAAAAACAATCACAATGCAAATTGGAAAAACAATCACAATGCAAATTATAAAAACATTCACAGTGCAAATTGTAAAAACAATCACAATGCAAATTATAAAAACAATCACAATACAAATTGTAAAAACAACCACAATGCAAATTATAAAAACAATCACAATACAAATTGTAAAAACAATCACAATGCAAATTGTAAAAACAATCACAAGGCAAATTGGAAAAACATTCAAAATGCAAATTGTAAAAACAATCAATACAAATTGGAAAAACATTCACAGTGCAAATTGTAAAAACATTCACAATGCAAATTGGAAAAACAATCACAATGCAAATTGGAAAAACAATCACAATGCAAATTATAAAAACAATCACAATGCAAATTGTAAAAACAATCACATTGCAAATTGGAAAAACAATCACATTGCAAATTGGAAAAACATTCACAGTGCAAATTGTAAAAACAATCACAATGCAAATTGGAAAAACATTCACAATGCAAATTGGAAAAACAATCACAATGCAAATTATAAAAACATTCACAATACAAATTGTAAAAACATTCACAGTGCAAATTGTAAAAACAATCACAATGCAAATTGGAAAAACATTCACAATGCAAATTGTAAAAACATTCACAATGCAAATTGTAAAAACATTCACATTGCAAATTGGAAAAACATTCACAATGCAAATTGTAAAAACAATCACAATGCAAATTGTAAAAACAATAACAATGCAAATTGGAAAAACAATCTCAATGCAAATTGGAAAAACATTCACAATACAAATTGTAAAAACAATCACAATGCAAATTGGAAAACCATTCAAAATGCAAATTGTAAAAGCAATCACAATACAAATTGGAAAAACATTCACAATGCAAATTGGAAAAACAATCACAATGCAAATTGGAAAAACAATCACAGTGCAAATTGGAAAAACATTCACAATGCAAATTGTAAAAACATTCACAATGCAAATTGGAAAAACAATCACAATGCAAATTGGAAAAACAATCACAATGCAAATTGGAAAAACAATCACAATGCAAATTATAAAAACAATCACAATGCAAATTATAAAAACATTCATAATGCAAATTGGAAAAACAATCACAATGCAAATTGTAAAAACATTCACAGTGCAAATTGGAAAAACATTCACAATGCAAATTGTAAAAACATTCACAGTGCAAATTGTAAAAACGTTCACAATGCAAATTGTAAAAACAATAACAATACAAATTGGAAAAACATTCACAGTGCAAATTGTAAAAACAATCCCAATGCAAATTGTAAAAACATTCACAGTGCAAATTGGAAAAACATTCACAATGTAAATTGTAAAAACATTCACAATGCAAATTCGAAAAACAATCACAATGCAAATTGGAAAAACAATCACAATGCAAATTGGAAAAACAATCACAATGCAAATTGGAAAAACAATCACAATGCAAATTATAAAAACAATCACAATGCAAATTATAAAAACATTCAAAATGCAAATTGTAAAAACAATCACAATACAAATTGGAAAAACATTCACAGTGCAAATTGGAAAAACATTCACAATGCAAATTGTAAAAACATTCACAATGCAAATTGGAAAACAATCACAATGCAAATTGGAAAAACAATCACAATGCAAAGTATAAAAACAATCACAATACAAATTGTAAAAACATTCACAGTGCAAATTGTAAGAACAATCACAATGCAAATTGTAAAAACATTCACAATGCAAATTGGAAAAACATTCACAATACAAATTGTAAAAACAATCACAATGCAAATTATAAAAACAATCACAATACAAATTGTAAAAACAGTCAAAATGCAAATTGGAAAAACAATCAATACAAATTGGAAAAACATTCACAGTGCAAATTGTAAAAACATTCACAATGCAAATTGGAAAAACAATCACAATGCAAATTGGAAAAACAATCACAATGCAAATTGGAAAAACAATCACAATGCAAATTGGAAAAACAGTCACAATGCAAATTATAAAAACAATCACAATGCAAATTGGAAAAACATTCACAGTGCAAATTGGAAAAACATTCACAATGCAAATTGTAAAAACATTCACAATGCAAATTGGAAAACAATCACAATGCAAATTGGAAAAACAATCACAATGCAAATTATAAAAACAATCACAATACAAATTGTAAAAACATTCACAGTGCAAATTGTAAGAACAATCACAATGCAAATTATAAAAACAATCACAATACAAATTGTAAAAACATTCACAATGCAAATTGGAAAAACATTCACAATACAAAATGGAAAAACAATCAGAATGTAAATCGGAAAAACATTCAAAATGCAAATTGTAAAAACAATCACAATGCAAATTGTAAAAACAATCACAATACAAATTGGAAAAACATTCACAGTGCAAATTGGAAAAACATTCACAATGCAAATTGTAAAAACATTCACAATGCAAATTGGAAAAACAATCCCAATGCAAATCGTAAAAACATTCACAGTGCAAATTGGAAAAACATTCACAATACAAATTGTAAAAACAATCACAATGCAAATTGGAAAAACAATCACAATGCAAATTGGAAAAACAATCACAATGCAAATTATAAAAACAATCACAATACAAATTGTAAAAACAATCACAATGCAAATTATAAAAACAATCACAATACAAATTGTAAAAACAATCACAATGCAAATTATAAAAACAATCACAATGCAAATGGTAAAAACATTCACAGTGCAAATTGGAAAAACATTCACAATGCAAATTGGAAAAACAATAACAATGCAAATTATAAAAACATTCACAATGCAAATTGTAAACACAATCACAATGCAAATTATAAAAACAAACACAATGCAAATTGGAAAAACATTCAAAATGCAAATTGTAAAAGCAATCACAATGCAAATTGGAAAAACATTCACAGTGCAAATTGGAAAAACATTCACAAGACAAATTGTAAAAGCAATCACAATGCAAATTGGAAAAACAATCACAATGCAAATTGGAAAAACATTCAAAATGCAAATTGGAAAAACATTCAAAATGCAAATTGGAAAAACATTCACAAGACAAATTGTAAAAGCAATCACAATGCAAATTGGAAAAACAATCACAATGCAAATTGGAAAAACATTCAAAATGCAAATTGGAAAAACATTCACAGTGCAAATTGGAAAAACATTCACAAGACAAATTGTAAAAGCAATCACAATGCAAATTGGAAAAACAATCACAATGCAAATTGGAAAAACATTCAAAATGCAAATTGGAAAAACATTCAAAATGCAAATTGGAAAAACAATCCCAATGCAAATCGTAAAAACATTCACAGTGCAAATTGGAAAAACAATCACAATGCAAATTGGAAAAACAATCACAATGCAAATTGGAAAAACATTCAAAAGGCAAATTGGAAAAACATTCAAAATGCAAATTGGAAAAACAATCCCAATGCAAATCGTAAAAACATTCACAGTGCAAATTGGAAAAACATTCACAATGCAAATTGGAAAAACAATAACAATGCAAATTATAAAAACATTCACAATGCAAATTGTAAACTCAATCACAATGCAAATTATAAAAACAAACACAATGCAAATTGGAAAAACATTCAAAATGCAAATTGTAAAAGCAATCACAATGCAAATTGGAAAAACAATCACAATGCAAATTATAAAAACAATCACAATACAAATTGTAAAAACAATCACAATGCAAATTATAAAAACAATCACAATACAAATTGTAAAAACAATCACAATGCAAATTATAAAAACAATCACAATGCAAATGGTAAAAACATTCACAGTGCAAATTGGAAAAACATTCACAATGCAAATTGGAAAAACAATAACAATGCAAATTATAAAAACATTCACAATGCAAATTGTAAACACAATCACAATGCAAATTATAAAAACATTCACAGTGCAAATTGTAAAAACAATCACAATGCAAATTATAAAAACAATCACAATACAAATTGTAAAAACAAACACAATGCAAATTGGAAAAACAATCACAATGCAAATTGGAAAAACATTCACAATACAAAATGGAAAAACAATCAGAATGTAACTCGGAAAAACATTCAAAATGCAAATTGTAAAAACAATCACAATACAAATTGTAAAAACAATCACAATGCAAATTATAAAAACAATCACAATACAAATTGTAAAAACAATCACAATGCAAATTATAAAAACAATCACAATACAAATTGTAAAAACAGTCAAAATGCAAATTGTAAAAACAATCAATACAAATTGGAAAAACATTCACAGTGCAAATTGTAAAAACAATCACAATGCAAATTGTAAAAACAATCACAATGCAAATTGGAAAAACATTCACAATACAAAATGGAAAAACAATCAGAATGTAACTCGGAAAAACATTCAAAATGCAAATTGTAAAAACAATCACAATACAAATTGTAAAAACAATCACAATGCAAATTATAAAAACAATCACAATACAAATTGTAAAAACAATCACAATGCAAATTATAAAAACAATCACAATACAAATTGTAAAAACAGTCAAAATGCAAATTGTAAAAACAATCAATACAAATTGGAAAAACATTCACAGTGCAAATTGTAAAAACATTCACAATGCAAATTGGAAAAACAATCACAATGCAAATTGGAAAAACAATCACAATACAAATTGTAAAAACAATCACAATGCAAATTATAAAAACAATCACAATGCAAATGGTAAAAACATTCACAGTGCAAATTGGAAAAACATTCACAATGCAAATTGGAAAAACAATAACAATGCAAATTATAAAAACATTCACAATGCAAATTGTAAACACAATCACAATGCAAATTATAAAAACAATCACAATGCAAATTGGAAAAACATTCACAATACAAAATGGAAAAACATTCACAATACAAAATGGAAAAACAATCAGAATGTAAATTGTAAAAACATTCACAATGCAAATTGGAAAAACAATCACAATGCAAATTGGAAAAACATTCACAATACAAATTGTAAAAACAATCACAATGCAAATTGTAAAAACAATCACAATGCAAATTGGAAAAACATTCACAATACAAAATGGAAAAACAATCAGAATGTAAATCGGAAAAACATTCAAAATGAAAATTGTAAAAACAATCACAATACAAATTGGAAAAACATTCACAGTGCAAATTGGAAAAACATTCACAATGCAAATTGTAAAAACATTCACAATGCAAATTGGAAAAACAATCACAATGCAAATTGGAAAAACAATCACAATGCAAATTGGAAAAACAATCACAATGCAAATTATAAAAACAATCACAATACAAATTGTAAAAACAATCACAATGCAAATTATAAAAACAATCACAATACAAATTGTAAAAACAATCACAATGCAAATTATAAAAACAATCACAATGCAAATGGTAAAAACATTCACAGTGCAAATTGGAAAAACATTCACAATGCAAATTGGAAAAACAATAACAATGCAAATTATAAAAACATTCACAATGCAAATTGTAAACACAATCACAATGCAAATTATAAAAACAAACACAATGCAAATTGGAAAAACATTCAAAATGCAAATTGTAAAAGCAATCACAATGCAAATTGGAAAAACATTCACAGTACAAATTGTAAAAACAATCACAATGCAAATTGGAAAAACATTCACAATACAAATTGTAAAAACAATCACAATGCAAATTGGAAAAACAATCACAATGCAAATTGGAAAAACATTCACAATACAAAATGGAAAAACAATCAGAATGTAAATCGGAAAAACATTCAAAATGCAAATTGTAAAAACAATCACAATACAAATTGGAAAAACATTCACAGTGCAAATTGGAAAAACATTCACAATGCAAATTGTAAAAACATTCACAATGCAAATTGGAAAAACAATCACAATGCAAATTGGAAAAACAATCACAATGCAAATTGGAAAAACAATCACAATGCAAATTATAAAAACAATCACAATACAAATTGTAAAAACAATCACAATGCAAATTATAAAAACAATCACAATACAAATTGTAAAAACAATCACAATGCAAATTATAAAAACAATCACAATGCAAATGGTAAAAACATTCACAGTGCAAATTGGAAAAACATTCACAAAGCAAATTGGAAAAACAATAACAATGCAAATTATAAAAACATTCACAATGCAAATTGTAAACACAATCACAATGCAAATTATAAAAACAAACACAATGCAAATTGGAAAAACATTCAAAATGCAAATTGTAAAAGCAATCACAATGCAAATTGGAAAAACATTCACAGTGCTAATTGGAAAAACATTCACAATACAAATTGAAAAAACAATCACAATGCAAATCGGAAAAACAATCACAATGCAAATTGGAAAAACAATCACAATGCAAATTGGAAAAACATTCAAAATGCAAATTGGAAAAACTATCCCAATGCAAATCGTAAAAACATTCACAGTGCAAATTGGAAAAACATTCACAATGCAAATTGTAAAAACATTCACAATGCAAATTGTAAAAACATGCACAATGCAAATTGGAAAAACAATCACAATGCAAATGGTAAAAACATTCACAGTGCAAATTGTAAAAACAATCACAATGCAAATTGGAAAAATAATCACAATGCAAATTGGAAAAACATTCACAATGCAAATTGTAAAAACAATCACAATGCAAATTGGAAAAACAATAACAATGCAAATTGGAAAAACATTTGCAGAGCAAATTGGAAAAAAACAATCACAATGCAAATTGGAAAAACATTCACAATACAAATTGTAAAAACAATCACAATGCAAATTGGAAAACCATTCAAAATGCAAATTGTAAAAACAATCACAATACAAATTGGAAAAACATTCACCATGCAAATTGTAAAAACAATCACAATGTAAATTGTAAAAACATTCACACTGCAAATTGGAAAAAAAATCTCAATGCAAATTGGAAAAACATTCACAATACAAATTGTAAAAACAATCACAATGCAAATTGGAAAACCATTCAAAATGCAAATTGTAAAAGCAATCACGATACAAATTGGAAAAACATTCACAATGCAAATTGGAAAAACAATCACAATGCAAATTGGAAAAACATTCACAGTGCAAATTGGAAAAACAATCACAATGCAAATTGGAAAAACATTCACAATACAAATTGTAAAAACAATCACAATGAAAATTGGAAAAACATTCACAATACAATTTGTAAAAACAATCACAATGCAAATTATAAAAACATTCACAATGCAAATTGTAAAAACAATCACAATGCAAATTGGAAAAACATTCACAATACAAAATGGAAAAACATTCACAATACAAAATGGAAAAACAATCAGAATGTAAATTGTAAAAACATTCACAATGCAAATTGGAAAAACAATCACAATGCAAATTGGAAAAACATTCACAATACAAATTGTAAAAACAATCACAATGCAAATTGGAAAATTAATCACAATGCAAATTGGAAAAACATTCACAATGCAAATTGTAAAAACAATCACAATGCAAATTGGAAAAACAATGACAATACAAATTGTAAAAACAATCACAATGCAAATTATAAAAACAATCACAATACAAATTGTAAAAACAGTCAAAATGCAAATTGTAAAAACAATCAATACAAATTGGAAAAACAATAACAATGCAAATTATAAAAACATTCACAATGCAAATTGTAAACACAATCACAATGCAAATTATAAAAACAAACACAATGCAAATTGGAAAAACATTCAAAATGCAAATTGTAAAAGCAATCACAATGCAAATTGGAAAAACATTCACAGTGCTAATTGGAAAAACATTCACAATACAAATTGAAAAAACAATCACAATGCAAATCGGAAAAACAATCACAATGCAAATTGGAAAAACAATCACAATGCAAATTGGAAAAACATTCAAAATGCAAATTGGAAAAACTATCCCAATGCAAATCGTAAAAACATTCACAGTGCAAATTGGAAAAACATTCACAATGCAAATTGTAAAAACATTCACAATGCAAATTGTAAAAACATGCACAATGCAAATTGGAAAAACAATCACAATGCAAATGGTAAAAACATTCACAGTGCAAATTGTAAAAACAATCACAATGCAAATTGGAAAAATAATCACAATGCAAATTGGAAAAACATTCACAATGCAAATTGTAAAAACAATCACAATGCAAATTGGAAAAACAATAACAATGCAAATTGGAAAAACATTTGCAGAGCAAATTGGAAAAAAACAATCACAATGCAAATTGGAAAAACATTCACAATACAAATTGTAAAAACAATCACAATGCAAATTGGAAAACCATTCAAAATGCAAATTGTAAAAACAATCACAATACAAATTGGAAAAACATTCACCATGCAAATTGTAAAAACAATCACAATGTAAATTGTAAAAACATTCACACTGCAAATTGGAAAAAAAATCTCAATGCAAATTGGAAAAACATTCACAATACAAATTGTAAAAACAATCACAATGCAAATTGGAAAACCATTCAAAATGCAAATTGTAAAAGCAATCACGATACAAATTGGAAAAACATTCACAATGCAAATTGGAAAAACAATCACAATGCAAATTGGAAAAACATTCACAGTGCAAATTGGAAAAACAATCACAATGCAAATTGGAAAAACATTCACAATACAAATTGTAAAAACAATCACAATGAAAATTGGAAAAACATTCACAATACAATTTGTAAAAACAATCACAATGCAAATTATAAAAACATTCACAATGCAAATTGTAAAAACAATCACAATGCAAATTGGAAAAACATTCACAATACAAAATGGAAAAACATTCACAATACAAAATGGAAAAACAATCAGAATGTAAATTGTAAAAACATTCACAATGCAAATTGGAAAAACAATCACAATGCAAATTGGAAAAACATTCACAATACAAATTGTAAAAACAATCACAATGCAAATTGGAAAATTAATCACAATGCAAATTGGAAAAACATTCACAATGCAAATTGTAAAAACAATCACAATGCAAATTGGAAAAACAATGACAATACAAATTGTAAAAACAATCACAATGCAAATTATAAAAACAATCACAATACAAATTGTAAAAACAGTCAAAATGCAAATTGTAAAAACAATCAATACAAATTGGAAAAACATTCACAATGCAAATTGTAAAAACAATCAATACAAATTGGAAAAACATTCACAGTGCAAATTGTAAAAACATTCACAATGCAAATTGGAAAAACAATCACAATGCAAATTGGAAAAACAATCACAATACAAATTGTAAAAAGAATCACAATGCAAATTATAAAAACAATCACAATGCAAATGGTAAAAACATTCACAGTGCAAATTGGAAAAACATTCACAATGCAAATTGGAAAAACAATAACAATGCAAATTATAAAAACATTCACAATGCAAATTGTAAACACAATCACAATGCAAATTATAAAAACAATCACAATGCAAATTGGAAAAACATTCACAATACAAAATGGAAAAACATTCACAATACAAAATGGAAAAACAATCAGAATGTAAATTGTAAAAACATTCACAATGCAAATTGGAAAAACAATCACAATGCAAATTGGAAAAACATTCACAATACAAATTGTAAAAACAATCACAATGCAAATTGTAAAAACAATCACAATGCAAATTGGAAAAACATTCACAATACAAAATGGAAAAACAATCAGAATGTAAATCGGAAAAACATTCAAAATGAAAATTGTAAAAACAATCACAATACAAATTGGAAAAACATTCACAGTGCAAATTGGAAAAACATTCACAATGCAAATTGTAAAAACATTCACAATGCAAATTGGAAAAACAATCACAATGCAAATTGGAAAAACAATCACAATGCAAATTGGAAAAACAATCACAATGCAAATTGGAAAAACAATCACAATGCAAATTATAAAAACAATCACAATACAAATTGTAAAAACAATCACAATGCAAATTATAAAAACAATCACAATACAAATTGTAAAAACAATCACAATGCAAATTATAAAAACAATCACAATGCAAATGGTAAAAACATTCACAGTGCAAATTGGAAAAACATTCACAATGCAAATTGGAAAAACAATAACAATGCAAATTATAAAAACATTCACAATGCAAATTGTAAACACAATCACAATGCAAATTATAAAAACAAACACAATGCAAATTGGAAAAACATTCAAAATGCAAATTGTAAAAGCAATCACAATGCAAATTGGAAAAACATTCACAGTACAAATTGTAAAAACAATCACAATGCAAATTGGAAAAACATTCACAATACAAATTGTAAAAACAATCACAATGCAAATTGGAAAAACAATCACAATGCAAATTGGAAAAACATTCACAATACAAAATGGAAAAACAATCAGAATGTAAATCGGAAAAACATTCAAAATGCAAATTGTAAAAACAATCACAATACAAATTGGAAAAACATTCACAGTGCAAATTGGAAAAACATTCACAATGCAAATTGTAAAAACATTCACAATGCAAATTGGAAAAACAATCACAATGCAAATTGGAAAAACAATCACAATGCAAATTGGAAAAACAATCACAATGCAAATTATAAAAACAATCACAATACAAATTGTAAAAACAATCACAATGCAAATTATAAAAACAATCACAATACAAATTGTAAAAACAATCACAATGCAAATTATAAAAACAATCACAATGCAAATGGTAAAAACATTCACAGTGCAAATTGGAAAAACATTCACAAAGCAAATTGGAAAAACAATAACAATGCAAATTATAAAAACATTCACAATGCAAATTGTAAACACAATCACAATGCAAATTATAAAAACAAATACAATGCAAATTGGAAAAACATTCAAAATGCAAATTGTAAAAGCAATCACAATGCAAATTGGAAAAACATTCACAGTGCTAATTGGAAAAACATTCACAATACAAATTGAAAAAACAATCACAATGCAAATCGGAAAAACAATCACAATGCAAATTGGAAAAACAATCACAATGCAAATTGGAAAAACATTCAAAATGCAAATTGGAAAAACAATCCCAATGCAAATCGTAAAAACATTCACAGTGCAAATTGGAAAAACATTCACAATGCAAATTGTAAAAACATTCACAATGCAAATTGTAAAAACATGCACAATGCAAATTGGAAAAACAATCACAATGCAAATGGTAAAAACATTCACAGTGCAAATTGTAAAAACAATCACAATGCAAATTGGAAAAATAATCACAATGCAAATTGGAAAAACATTCACAATGCAAATTGTAAAAACAATCACAATGCAAATTGGAAAAACAATAACAATGCAAATTGGAAAAACATTTGCAGAGCAAATTGGAAAAAAACAATCACAATGCAAATTGGAAAGACATTCACAATACAAATTGTAAAAACAATCACAATGCAAATTGGAAAACCATTCAAAATGCAAATTGTAAAAACAATCACAATACAAATTGGAAAAACATTCACCATGCAAATTGTAAAAACAATCACAATGTAAATTGTAAAAACATTCACACTGCAAATTGGAAAAAAAATCTCAATGCAAATTGGAAAAACATTCACAATACAAATTGTAAAAACAATCACAATGCAAATTGGAAAACCATTCAAAATGCAAATTGTAAAAGCAATCACGATACAAATTGGAAAAACATTCACAATGCAAATTGGAAAAACAATCACAATGCAAATTGGAAAAACATTCACAGTGCAAATTGGAAAAACAATCACAATGCAAATTGGAAAAACATTCACAATACAAATTGTAAAAACAATCACAATGAAAATTGGAAAAACATTCACAATACAATTTGTAAAAACAATCACAATGCAAATTATAAAAACATTCACAATGCAAATTGTAAAAACAATCACAATGCAAATTGGAAAAACATTCACAATACAAAATGGAAAAACATTCACAATACAAAATGGAAAAACAATCAGAATGTAAATTGTAAAAACATTCACAATGCAAATTGGAAAAACAATCACAATGCAAATTGGAAAAACATTCACAATACAAATTGTAAAAACAATCACAATGCAAATTGGAAAATTAATCACAATGCAAATTGGAAAAACATTCACAATGCAAATTGTAAAAACAATCACAATGCAAATTGGAAAAACAATGACAATACAAATTGTAAAAACAATCACAATGCAAATTATAAAAACAATCACAATACAAATTGTAAAAACAGTCAAAATGCAAATTGTAAAAACAATCAATACAAATTGGAAAAACATTCACAGTGCAAATTGTAAAAACATTCACAATGCAAATTGGAAAAACAATCACAATGCAAATTGGAAAAACAATCACAATACAAATTGTAAAAACAATCACAATGCAAATTATAAAAACAATCACAATGCAAATGGTAAAAACATTCACAGTGCAAATTGGAAAAACATTCACAATGCAAATTGGAAAAACAATAACAATGCAAATTATAAAAACATTCACAATGCAAATTGTAAACACAATCACAATGCAAATTATAAAAACAATCACAATGCAAATTGGAAAAACATTCACAATACAAAATGGAAAAACATTCACAATACAAAATGGAAAAACAATCAGAATGTAAATTGTAAAAACATTCACAATGCAAATTGGAAAAACAATCACAATGCAAATTGGAAAAACATTCACAATACAAATTGTAAAAACAATCACAATGCAAATTGTAAAAACAATCACAATGCAAATTGGAAAAACATTCACAATACAAAATGGAAAAACAATCAGAATGTAAATCGGAAAAACATTCAAAATGCAAATTGTAAAAACAATCACAATACAAATTGGAAAAACATTCACAGTGCAAATTGGAAAAACATTCACAATGCAAATTGGAAAAACAATCACAATACAAATTGTAAAAACAATCACAATGCAAATTATAAAAACAATCACAATGCAAATGGTAAAAACATTCACAGTGCAAATTGGAAAAACATTCACAATGCAAATTGGAAAAACAATAACAATGCAAATTATAAAAACATTCACAATGCAAATTGTAAACACAATCACAATGCAAATTATAAAAACAATCACAATGCAAATTGGAAAAACATTCACAATACAAAATGGAAAAACATTCACAATACAAAATGGAAAAACAATCAGAATGTAAATTGTAAAAACATTCACAATGCAAATTGGAAAAACAATCACAATGCAAATTGGAAAAACATTCACAATACAAATTGTAAAAACAATCACAATGCAAATTGTAAAAACAATCACAATGCAAATTGGAAAAACATTCACAATACAAAATGGAAAAACAATCAGAATGTAAATCGGAAAAACATTCAAAATGCAAATTGTAAAAACAATCACAATACAAATTGGAAAAACATTCACAGTGCAAATTGGAAAAACATTCACAATGCAAATTGTAAAAACATTCACAATGCAAATTGGAAAAACAATCACAATGCAAATTGGAAAAACAATCACAATGCAAATTGGAAAAACAATCACAATGCAAATTATAAAAACAATCACAATACAAATTGTAAAAACAATCACAATGCAAATTATAAAAACAATCACAATACAAATTGTAAAAACAATCACAATGCAAATTATAAAAACAATCACAATGCAAATGGTAAAAACATTCACAGTGCAAATTGGAAAAACATTCACAATGCAAATTGGAAAAACAATAACAATGCAAATTATAAAAACATTCACAATGCAAATTGTAAACACAATCACAATGCAAATTATAAAAACAAACACAATGCAAATTGGAAAAACATTCAAAATGCAAATTGTAAAAGCAATCACAATGCAAATTGGAAAAACATTCACAATACAAATTGTAAAAACAATCACAATGCAAATTGGAAAAACATTCACAATACAAATTGTAAAAACAATCACAATGCAAATTGGAAAAACAATCACAATGCAAATTGGAAAAACATTCACAATACAAAATGGAAAAACAATCAGAATGTAAATCGGAAAAACATTCAAAATGCAAATTGTAAAAACAATCACAATACAAATTGGAAAAACATTCACAGTGCAAATTGGAAAAACATTCACAATGCAAATTGTAAAAACATTCACAATGCAAATTGGAAAAACAATCACAATGCAAATTGGAAAAACAATCACAATGCAAATTGGAAAAACAATCACAATGCAAATTATAAAAACAATCACAATACAAATTGTAAAAACAATCACAATGCAAATTATAAAAACAATCACAATACAAATTGTAAAAACAATCACAATGCAAATTATAAAAACAATCACAATGCAAATGGTAAAAACATTCACAGTGCAAATTGGAAAAACATTCACAATGCAAATTGGAAAAACAATAACAATGCAAATTATAAAAACATTCACAATGCAAATTGTAAACACAATCACAATGCAAATTATAAAAACAAACACAATGCAAATTGGAAAAACATTCAAAATGCAAATTGTAAAAGCAATCACAATGCAAATTGGAAAAACATTCACAGTGCAAATTGGAAAAACATTCACAATACAAATTGAAAAAACAATCACAATGCAAATTGGAAAAACAATCACAATGCAAATTGGAAAAACAATCACAATGCAAATTGGAAAAACATTCAAAATGCAAATTGGAAAAACAATCCCAATGCAAATTGTAAAAACATTCACAGTGCAAATTGGAAAAACATTCACAATGCAAATTGTAAAAACATTCACAATGCAAATTGTAAAAACATGCACAATGCAAATTGGAAAAACAATCACAATGCAAATGGTAAAAACATTCACAGTGCAAATTGTAAAAACAATCACAATGCAAATTGGAAAAATAATCACAATGCAAATTGGAAAAACATTCACAATACAAATTGTAAAAACAATCACAATGCAAATTGGAAAACCATTCAAAATGCAAATTGTAAAAACAATCACAATACAAATTGGAAAAACATTCACCATGCAAATTGTAAAAACAATCACAATGTAAATTGTAAAAACATTCACACTGCAAATTGGAAAAACAATCTCAATGCAAATTGGAAAAACATTCACAATACAAATTGTAAAAACAATCACAATGCAAATTGGAAAACCATTCAAAATGCAAATTGTAAAAGCAATCACGATACAAATTGGAAAAACATTCACAATGCAAATTGGAAAAACAATCACAATGCAAATTGGAAAAACATTCACAGTGCAAATTGGAAAAACAATCACAATGCAAATTGGAAAAACATTCACAATACAAATTGTAAAAACAATCACAATGAAAATTGGAAAAACATTCACAATACAATTTGTAAAAACAATCACAATGCAAATTATAAAAACATTCACAATGCAAATTGTAAAAACAATCACAATGCAAATTGGAAAAACATTCACAATACAAAATGGAAAAACATTCACAATACAAAATGGAAAAACAATCAGAATGTAAATTGTAAAAACATTCACAATGCAAATTGGAAAAACAATCACAATGCAAATTGGAAAAACATTCACAATACAAATTGTAAAAACAATCACAATGCAAATTGTAAAAACAAT
Organism: Isurus oxyrinchus; assembly: GCA_026770705.1. Taxonomy (NCBI): domain Eukaryota; kingdom Metazoa; phylum Chordata; class Chondrichthyes; order Lamniformes; family Lamnidae; genus Isurus; species Isurus oxyrinchus. The sequence goes on from JANJGN010000010.1 coordinate 141,723,961, forward strand.
CACAATGCAAATTGGAAAAACATTCACAATACAAAATGGAAAAACAATCAGAATGTAAATCGGAAAAACATTCAAAATGCAAATTGTAAAAACAATCACAATACAAATTGGAAAAACATTCACAGTGCAAATTGGAAAAACATTCACAATGCAAATTGTAAAAACATTCACAATGCAAATTGGAAAAACAATCACAATGCAAATTGGAAAAACAATCACAATGCAAATTGGAAAAACAATCACAATGCAAATTATAAAAACAATCACAATACAAATTGTAAAAACAATCACAATGCAAATTATAAAAACAATCACAATACAAATTGTAAAAACAATCACAATGCAAATTATAAAAACAATCACAATGCAAATGGTAAAAACATTCACAGTGCAAATTGGAAAAACATTCACAATGCAAATTGGAAAAACAATAACAATGCAAATTATAAAAACATTCACAATGCAAATTGTAAACACAATCACAATGCAAATTATAAAAACAAACACAATGCAAATTGGAAAAACATTCAAAATGCAAATTGTAAAAGCAATCACAATGCAAATTGGAAAAACATTCACAATACAAATTGTGAAAACAATCACAATGCAAATTGGAAAAACATTCACAATACAAATTGTAAAAACAATCACAATGCAAATTGGAAAAACAATCACAATGCAAATTGGAAAAACATTCACAATACAAAATGGAAAAACAATCAGAATGTAAATCGGAAAAACATTCAAAATGCAAATTGTAAAAACAATCACAATACAAATTGGAAAAACATTCACAGTGCAAATTGGAAAAACATTCACAATGCAAATTGTAAAAACATTCACAATGCAAATTGGAAAAACAATCACAATGCAAATTGGAAAAACAATCACAATGCAAATTGGAAAAACAATCACAATGCAAATTATAAAAACAATCACAATACAAATTGTAAAAACAATCACAATGCAAATTATAAAAACAATCACAATACAAATTGTAAAAACAATCACAATGCAAATTATAAAAACAATCACAATGCAAATGGTAAAAACATTCACAGTGCAAATTGGAAAAACATTCACAATGCAAATTGGAAAAACAATAACAATGCAAATTATAAAAACATTCACAATGCAAATTGTAAACACAATCACAATGCAAATTATAAAAACAAACACAATGCAAATTGGAAAAACATTCAAAATGCAAATTGTAAAAGCAATCACAATGCAAATTGGAAAAACATTCACAGTGCAAATTGGAAAAACATTCACAATACAAATTGAAAAAACAATCACAATGCAAATTGGAAAAACAATCACAATGCAAATTGGAAAAACAATCACAATGCAAATTGGAAAAACATTCAAAATGCAAATTGGAAAAACAATCCCAATGCAAATTGTAAAAACATTCACAGTGCAAATTGGAAAAACATTCACAATGCAAATTGTAAAAACATTCACAATGCAAATTGTAAAAACATGCACAATGCAAATTGGAAAAACAATCACAATGCAAATGGTAAAAACATTCACAGTGCAAATTGTAAAAACAATCACAATGCAAATTGGAAAAATAATCACAATGCAAATTGGAAAAACATTCACAATACAAATTGTAAAAACAATCACAATGCAAATTGGAAAACCATTCAAAATGCAAATTGTAAAAACAATCACAATACAAATTGGAAAAACATTCACCATGCAAATTGTAAAAACAATCACAATGTAAATTGTAAAAACATTCACACTGCAAATTGGAAAAACAATCTCAATGCAAATTGGAAAAACATTCACAATACAAATTGTAAAAACAATCACAATGCAAATTGGAAAACCATTCAAAATGCAAATTGTAAAAGCAATCACGATACAAATTGGAAAAACATTCACAATGCAAATTGGAAAAACAATCACAATGCAAATTGGAAAAACATTCACAGTGCAAATTGGAAAAACAATCACAATGCAAATTGGAAAAACATTCACAATACAAATTGTAAAAACAATCACAATGAAAATTGGAAAAACATTCACAATACAATTTGTAAAAACAATCACAATGCAAATTATAAAAACATTCACAATGCAAATTGTAAAAACAATCACAATGCAAATTGGAAAAACATTCACAATACAAAATGGAAAAACATTCACAATACAAAATGGAAAAACAATCAGAATGTAAATTGTAAAAACATTCACAATGCAAATTGGAAAAACAATCACAATGCAAATTGGAAAAACATTCACAATACAAATTGTAAAAACAATCACAATGCAAATTGTAAAAACAATCACAATGCAAATTGGAAAAACATTCACAATACAAAATGGAAAAACAATCAGAATGTAAATCGGAAAAACATTCAAAATGCAAATTGTAAAAACAATCACAATACAAATTGGAAAAACATTCACAGTGCAAATTGGAAAAACATTCACAATGCAAATTGTAAAAACATTCACAATGCAAATTGGAAAAACAATCACAATACAAATTGTAAAAACAATCACAATGCAAATTATAAAAACAATCACAATACAAATTGTAAAAACAATCACAATGCAAATTATAAAAACAATCACAATGCAAATGGTAAAAACATTCACAGTGCAAATTGGAAAAACATTCACAATGCAAATTGGAAAAACAATAACAATGCAAATTATAAAAACATTCACAATGCAAATTGTAAACACAATCACAATGCAAATTATAAAAACATTCACAGTGCAAATTGTAAAAACAATCACAATGCAAATTATAAAAACAATCACAATACAAATTGTAAAAACAAACACAATGCAAATTGGAAAAACAATCACAATGCAAATTGGAAAAACATTCACAATACAAAATGGAAAAACAATCAGAATGTAACTCGGAAAAACATTCAAAATGCAAATTGTAAAAACAATCACAATACAAATTGTAAAAACAATCACAATGCAAATTATAAAAACAATCACAATACAAATTGTAAAAACAATCACAATGCAAATTATAAAAACAATCACAATACAAATTGTAAAAACAGTCAAAATGCAAATTGTAAAAACAATCAATACAAATTGGAAAAACATTCACAGTGCAAATTGTAAAAACAATCACAATGCAAATTGTAAAAACAATCACAATGCAAATTGGAAAAACATTCACAATACAAAATGGAAAAACAATCAGAATGTAACTCGGAAAAACATTCAAAATGCAAATTGTAAAAACAATCACAATACAAATTGTAAAAACAATCACAATGCAAATTATAAAAACAATCACAATACAAATTGTAAAAACAATCACAATGCAAATTATAAAAACAATCACAATACAAATTGTAAAAACAGTCAAAATGCAAATTGTAAAAACAATCAATACAAATTGGAAAAACATTCACAGTGCAAATTGTAAAAACATTCACAATGCAAATTGGAAAAACAATCACAATGCAAATTGGAAAAACAATCACAATACAAATTGTAAAAACAATCACAATGCAAATTATAAAAACAATCACAATGCAAATGGTAAAAACATTCACAGTGCAAATTGGAAAAACATTCACAATGCAAATTGGAAAAACAATAACAATGCAAATTATAAAAACATTCACAATGCAAATTGTAAACACAATCACAATGCAAATTATAAAAACAATCACAATGCAAATTGGAAAAACATTCACAATACAAAATGGAAAAACATTCACAATACAAAATGGAAAAACAATCAGAATGTAAATTGTAAAAACATTCACAATGCAAATTGGAAAAACAATCACAATGCAAATTGGAAAAACATTCACAATACAAATTGTAAAAACAATCACAATGCAAATTGTAAAAACAATCACAATGCAAATTGGAAAAACATTCACAATACAAAATGGAAAAACAATCAGAATGTAAATCGGAAAAACATTCAAAATGAAAATTGTAAAAACAATCACAATACAAATTGGAAAAACATTCACAGTGCAAATTGGAAAAACATTCACAATGCAAATTGTAAAAACATTCACAATGCAAATTGGAAAAACAATCACAATGCAAATTGGAAAAACAATCACAATGCAAATTGGAAAAACAATCACAATGCAAATTATAAAAACAATCACAATACAAATTGTAAAAACAATCACAATGCAAATTATAAAAACAATCACAATACAAATTGTAAAAACAATCACAATGCAAATTATAAAAACAATCACAATGCAAATGGTAAAAACATTCACAGTGCAAATTGGAAAAACATTCACAATGCAAATTGGAAAAACAATAACAATGCAAATTATAAAAACATTCACAATGCAAATTGTAAACACAATCACAATGCAAATTATAAAAACAAACACAATGCAAATTGGAAAAACATTCAAAATGCAAATTGTAAAAGCAATCACAATGCAAATTGGAAAAACATTCACAGTACAAATTGTAAAAACAATCACAATGCAAATTGGAAAAACATTCACAATACAAATTGTAAAAACAATCACAATGCAAATTGGAAAAACAATCACAATGCAAATTGGAAAAACATTCACAATACAAAATGGAAAAACAATCAGAATGTAAATCGGAAAAACATTCAAAATGCAAATTGTAAAAACAATCACAATACAAATTGGAAAAACATTCACAGTGCAAATTGGAAAAACATTCACAATGCAAATTGTAAAAACATTCACAATGCAAATTGGAAAAACAATCACAATGCAAATTGGAAAAACAATCACAATGCAAATTGGAAAAACAATCACAATGCAAATTATAAAAACAATCACAATACAAATTGTAAAAACAATCACAATGCAAATTATAAAAACAATCACAATACAAATTGTAAAAACAATCACAATGCAAATTATAAAAACAATCACAATGCAAATGGTAAAAACATTCACAGTGCAAATTGGAAAAACATTCACAAAGCAAATTGGAAAAACAATAACAATGCAAATTATAAAAACATTCACAATGCAAATTGTAAACACAATCACAATGCAAATTATAAAAACAAACACAATGCAAATTGGAAAAACATTCAAAATGCAAATTGTAAAAGCAATCACAATGCAAATTGGAAAAACATTCACAGTGCTAATTGGAAAAACATTCACAATACAAATTGAAAAAACAATCACAATGCAAATCGGAAAAACAATCACAATGCAAATTGGAAAAACAATCACAATGCAAATTGGAAAAACATTCAAAATGCAAATTGGAAAAACTATCCCAATGCAAATCGTAAAAACATTCACAGTGCAAATTGGAAAAACATTCACAATGCAAATTGTAAAAACATTCACAATGCAAATTGTAAAAACATGCACAATGCAAATTGGAAAAACAATCACAATGCAAATGGTAAAAACATTCACAGTGCAAATTGTAAAAACAATCACAATGCAAATTGGAAAAATAATCACAATGCAAATTGGAAAAACATTCACAATGCAAATTGTAAAAACAATCACAATGCAAATTGGAAAAACAATAACAATGCAAATTGGAAAAACATTTGCAGAGCAAATTGGAAAAAAACAATCACAATGCAAATTGGAAAAACATTCACAATACAAATTGTAAAAACAATCACAATGCAAATTGGAAAACCATTCAAAATGCAAATTGTAAAAACAATCACAATACAAATTGGAAAAACATTCACCATGCAAATTGTAAAAACAATCACAATGTAAATTGTAAAAACATTCACACTGCAAATTGGAAAAAAAATCTCAATGCAAATTGGAAAAACATTCACAATACAAATTGTAAAAACAATCACAATGCAAATTGGAAAACCATTCAAAATGCAAATTGTAAAAGCAATCACGATACAAATTGGAAAAACATTCACAATGCAAATTGGAAAAACAATCACAATGCAAATTGGAAAAACATTCACAGTGCAAATTGGAAAAACAATCACAATGCAAATTGGAAAAACATTCACAATACAAATTGTAAAAACAATCACAATGAAAATTGGAAAAACATTCACAATACAATTTGTAAAAACAATCACAATGCAAATTATAAAAACATTCACAATGCAAATTGTAAAAACAATCACAATGCAAATTGGAAAAACATTCACAATACAAAATGGAAAAACATTCACAATACAAAATGGAAAAACAATCAGAATGTAAATTGTAAAAACATTCACAATGCAAATTGGAAAAACAATCACAATGCAAATTGGAAAAACATTCACAATACAAATTGTAAAAACAATCACAATGCAAATTGGAAAATTAATCACAATGCAAATTGGAAAAACATTCACAATGCAAATTGTAAAAACAATCACAATGCAAATTGGAAAAACAATGACAATACAAATTGTAAAAACAATCACAATGCAAATTATAAAAACAATCACAATACAAATTGTAAAAACAGTCAAAATGCAAATTGTAAAAACAATCAATACAAATTGGAAAAACATTCACAATGCAAATTGTAAAAACAATCAATACAAATTGGAAAAACATTCACAGTGCAAATTGTAAAAACATTCACAATGCAAATTGGAAAAACAATCACAATGCAAATTGGAAAAACAATCACAATACAAATTGTAAAAACAATCACAATGCAAATTATAAAAACAATCACAATGCAAATGGTAAAAACATTCACAGTGCAAATTGGAAAAACATTCACAATGCAAATTGGAAAAACAATAACAATGCAAATTATAAAAACATTCACAATGCAAATTGTAAACACAATCACAATGCAAATTATAAAAACAATCACAATGCAAATTGGAAAAACATTCACAATACAAAATGGAAAAACATTCACAATACAAAATGGAAAAACAATCAGAATGTAAATTGTAAAAACATTCACAATGCAAATTGGAAAAACAATCACAATGCAAATTGGAAAAACATTCACAATACAAATTGTAAAAACAATCACAATGCAAATTGTAAAAACAATCACAATGCAAATTGGAAAAACATTCACAATACAAAATGGAAAAACAATCAGAATGTAAATCGGAAAAACATTCAAAATGAAAATTGTAAAAACAATCACAATACAAATTGGAAAAACATTCACAGTGCAAATTGGAAAAACATTCACAATGCAAATTGTAAAAACATTCACAATGCAAATTGGAAAAACAATCACAATGCAAATTGGAAAAACAATCACAATGCAAATTGGAAAAACAATCACAATGCAAATTGGAAAAACAATCACAATGCAAATTATAAAAACAATCACAATACAAATTGTAAAAACAATCACAATGCAAATTATAAAAACAATCACAATACAAATTGTAAAAAGAATCACAATGCAAATTATAAAAACAATCACAATGCAAATGGTAAAAACATTCACAGTGCAAATTGGAAAAACATTCACAATGCAAATTGGAAAAACAATAACAATGCAAATTATAAAAACATTCACAATGCAAATTGTAAACACAATCACAATGCAAATTATAAAAACAAACACAATGCAAATTGGAAAAACATTCAAAATGCAAATTGTAAAAGCAATCACAATGCAAATTGGAAAAACATTCACAGTACAAATTGTAAAAACAATCACAATGCAAATTGGAAAAACATTCACAATACAAATTGTAAAAACAATCACAATGCAAATTGGAAAAACAATCACAATGCAAATTGGAAAAACATTCACAATACAAAATGGAAAAACAATCAGAATGTAAATCGGAAAAACATTCAAAATGCAAATTGTAAAAACAATCACAATACAAATTGGAAAAACATTCACAGTGCAAATTGGAAAAACATTCACAATGCAAATTGTAAAAACATTCACAATGCAAATTGGAAAAACAATCACAATGCAAATTGGAAAAACAATCACAATGCAAATTGGAAAAACAATCACAATGCAAATTATAAAAACAATCACAATACAAATTGTAAAAACAATCACAATGCAAATTATAAAAACAATCACAATACAAATTGTAAAAACAATCACAATGCAAATTATAAAAACAATCACAATGCAAATGGTAAAAACATTCACAGTGCAAATTGGAAAAACATTCACAAAGCAAATTGGAAAAACAATAACAATGCAAATTATAAAAACATTCACAATGCAAATTGTAAACACAATCACAATGCAAATTATAAAAACAAACACAATGCAAATTGGAAAAACATTCAAAATGCAAATTGTAAAAGCAATCACAATGCAAATTGGAAAAACATTCACAGTGCTAATTGGAAAAACATTCACAATACAAATTGAAAAAACAATCACAATGCAAATCGGAAAAACAATCACAATGCAAATTGGAAAAACAATCACAATGCAAATTGGAAAAACATTCAAAATGCAAATTGGAAAAACAATCCCAATGCAAATCGTAAAAACATTCACAGTGCAAATTGGAAAAACATTCACAATGCAAATTGTAAAAACATTCACAATGCAAATTGTAAAAACATGCACAATGCAAATTGGAAAAACAATCACAATGCAAATGGTAAAAACATTCACAGTGCAAATTGTAAAAACAATCACAATGCAAATTGGAAAAATAATCACAATGCAAATTGGAAAAACATTCACAATGCAAATTGTAAAAACAATCACAATGCAAATTGGAAAAACAATAACAATGCAAATTGGAAAAACATTTGCAGAGCAAATTGGAAAAAAACAATCACAATGCAAATTGGAAAGACATTCACAATACAAATTGTAAAAACAATCACAATGCAAATTGGAAAACCATTCAAAATGCAAATTGTAAAAACAATCACAATACAAATTGGAAAAACATTCACCATGCAAATTGTAAAAACAATCACAATGTAAATTGTAAAAACATTCACACTGCAAATTGGAAAAAAAATCTCAATGCAAATTGGAAAAACATTCACAATACAAATTGTAAAAACAATCACAATGCAAATTGGAAAACCATTCAAAATGCAAATTGTAAAAGCAATCACGATACAAATTGGAAAAACATTCACAATGCAAATTGGAAAAACAATCACAATGCAAATTGGAAAAACATTCACAGTGCAAATTGGAAAAACAATCACAATGCAAATTGGAAAAACATTCACAATACAAATTGTAAAAACAATCACAATGAAAATTGGAAAAACATTCACAATACAATTTGTAAAAACAATCACAATGCAAATTATAAAAACATTCACAATGCAAATTGTAAAAACAATCACAATGCAAATTGGAAAAACATTCACAATACAAAATGGAAAAACATTCACAATACAAAATGGAAAAACAATCAGAATGTAAATTGTAAAAACATTCACAATGCAAATTGGAAAAACAATCACAATGCAAATTGGAAAAACATTCACAATACAAATTGTAAAAACAATCACAATGCAAATTGGAAAATTAATCACAATGCAAATTGGAAAAACATTCACAATGCAAATTGTAAAAACAATCACAATGCAAATTGGAAAAACAATGACAATACAAATTGTAAAAACAATCACAATGCAAATTATAAAAACAATCACAATACAAATTGTAAAAACAGTCAAAATGCAAATTGTAAAAACAATCAATACAAATTGGAAAAACATTCACAGTGCAAATTGTAAAAACATTCACAATGCAAATTGGAAAAACAATCACAATGCAAATTGGAAAAACAATCACAATACAAATTGTAAAAACAATCACAATGCAAATTATAAAAACAATCACAATGCAAATGGTAAAAACATTCACAGTGCAAATTGGAAAAACATTCACAATGCAAATTGGAAAAACAATAACAATGCAAATTATAAAAACATTCACAATGCAAATTGTAAACACAATCACAATGCAAATTATAAAAACAATCACAATGCAAATTGGAAAAACATTCACAATACAAAATGGAAAAACATTCACAATACAAAATGGAAAAACAATCAGAATGTAAATTGTAAAAACATTCACAATGCAAATTGGAAAAACAATCACAATGCAAATTGGAAAAACATTCACCAAACAAATTGTAAAAACAATCACAATGCAAATTGTAAAAACAATCACAATGCAAATTGGAAAAACATTCACAATACAAAATGGAAAAACAATCAGAATGTAAATCGGAAAAACATTCAAAATGCAAATTGTAAAAACAATCACAATACAAATTGGAAAAACATTCACAGTGCAAATTGGAAAAACATTCACAATGCAAATTGGAAAAACAATCACAATACAAATTGTAAAAACAATCACAATGCAAATTATAAAAACAATCACAATGCAAATGGTAAAAACATTCACAGTGCAAATTGGAAAAACATTCACAATGCAAATTGGAAAAACAATAACAATGCAAATTATAAAAACATTCACAATGCAAATTGTAAACACAATCACAATGCAAATTATAAAAACAATCACAATGCAAATTGGAAAAACATTCACAATACAAAATGGAAAAACATTCACAATACAAAATGGAAAAACAATCAGAATGTAAATTGTAAAAACATTCACAATGCAAATTGGAAAAACAATCACAATGCAAATTGGAAAAACATTCACAATACAAATTGTAAAAACAATCACAATGCAAATTGTAAAAACAATCACAATGCAAATTGGAAAAACATTCACAATACAAAATGGAAAAACAATCAGAATGTAAATCGGAAAAACATTCAAAATGCAAATTGTAAAAACAATCACAATACAAATTGGAAAAACATTCACAGTGCAAATTGGAAAAACATTCACAATGCAAATTGTAAAAACATTCACAATGCAAATTGGAAAAACAATCACAATGCAAATTGGAAAAACAATCACAATGCAAATTGGAAAAACAATCACAATGCAAATTATAAAAACAATCACAATACAAATTGTAAAAACAATCACAATGCAAATTATAAAAACAATCACAATACAAATTGTAAAAACAATCACAATGCAAATTATAAAAACAATCACAATGCAAATGGTAAAAACATTCACAGTGCAAATTGGAAAAACATTCACAATGCAAATTGGAAAAACAATAACAATGCAAATTATAAAAACATTCACAATGCAAATTGTAAACACAATCACAATGCAAATTATAAAAACAAACACAATGCAAATTGGAAAAACATTCAAAATGCAAATTGTAAAAGCAATCACAATGCAAATTGGAAAAACATTCACAATACAAATTGTAAAAACAATCACAATGCAAATTGGAAAAACATTCACAATACAAATTGTAAAAACAATCACAATGCAAATTGGAAAAACAATCACAATGCAAATTGGAAAAACATTCACAATACAAAATGGAAAAACAATCAGAATGTAAATCGGAAAAACATTCAAAATGCAAATTGTAAAAACAATCACAATACAAATTGGAAAAACATTCACAGTGCAAATTGGAAAAACATTCACAATGCAAATTGTAAAAACATTCACAATGCAAATTGGAAAAACAATCACAATGCAAATTGGAAAAACAATCACAATGCAAATTGGAAAAACAATCACAATGCAAATTATAAAAACAATCACAATACAAATTGTAAAAACAATCACAATGCAAATTATAAAAACAATCACAATACAAATTGTAAAAACAATCACAATGCAAATTATAAAAACAATCACAATGCAAATGGTAAAAACATTCACAGTGCAAATTGGAAAAACATTCACAATGCAAATTGGAAAAACAATAACAATGCAAATTATAAAAACATTCACAATGCAAATTGTAAACACAATCACAATGCAAATTATAAAAACAAACACAATGCAAATTGGAAAAACATTCAAAATGCAAATTGTAAAAGCAATCACAATGCAAATTGGAAAAACATTCACAGTGCAAATTGGAAAAACATTCACAATACAAATTGAAAAAACAATCACAATGCAAATTGGAAAAACAATCACAATGCAAATTGGAAAAACAATCACAATGCAAATTGGAAAAACATTCAAAATGCAAATTGGAAAAACAATCCCAATGCAAATTGTAAAAACATTCACAGTGCAAATTGGAAAAACATTCACAATGCAAATTGTAAAAACATTCACAATGCAAATTGTAAAAACATGCACAATGCAAATTGGAAAAACAATCACAATGCAAATGGTAAAAACATTCACAGTGCAAATTGTAAAAACAATCACAATGCAAATTGGAAAAATAATCACAATGCAAATTGGAAAAACATTCACAATACAAATTGTAAAAACAATCACAATGCAAATTGGAAAACCATTCAAAATGCAAATTGTAAAAACAATCACAATACAAATTGGAAAAACATTCACCATGCAAATTGTAAAAACAATCACAATGTAAATTGTAAAAACATTCACACTGCAAATTGGAAAAACAATCTCAATGCAAATTGGAAAAACATTCACAATACAAATTGTAAAAACAATCACAATGCAAATTGGAAAACCATTCAAAATGCAAATTGTAAAAGCAATCACGATACAAATTGGAAAAACATTCACAATGCAAATTGGAAAAACAATCACAATGCAAATTGGAAAAACATTCACAGTGCAAATTGGAAAAACAATCACAATGCAAATTGGAAAAACATTCACAATACAAATTGTAAAAACAATCACAATGAAAATTGGAAAAACATTCACAATACAATTTGTAAAAACAATCACAATGCAAATTATAAAAACATTCACAATGCAAATTGTAAAAACAATCACAATGCAAATTGGAAAAACATTCACAATACAAAATGGAAAAACATTCACAATACAAAATGGAAAAACAATCAGAATGTAAATTGTAAAAACATTCACAATGCAAATTGGAAAAACAATCACAATGCAAATTGGAAAAACATTCACAATACAAATTGTAAAAACAATCACAATGCAAATTGTAAAAACAATCACAATGCAAATTGGAAAAACATTCACAATACAAAATGGAAAAACAATCAGAATGTAAATCGGAAAAACATTCAAAATGCAAATTGTAAAAACAATCACAATACAAATTGGAAAAACATTCACAGTGCAAATTGGAAAAACATTCACAATGCAAATTGTAAAAACATTCACAATGCAAATTGGAAAAACAATCACAATGCAAATTGGAAAAACAATCACAATGCAAATTATAAAAACAATCACAATACAAATTGAAAAAACAATCACAATGCAAATTATAAAAACAATCACAATACAAATTGTAAAAACAATCACAATGCAAATTATAAAAACAATCACAATGCAAATGGTAAAAACATTCACAGTGCAAATTGGAAAAACATTCACAATGCAAATTGGAAAAACAATAACAATGCAAATTATAAAAACATTCACAATGCAAATTGTAAACACAATCACAATGCAAATTATAAAAACAAACACAATGCAAATTGGAAAAACATTCAAAATGCAAATTGTAAAAGCAATCACAATGCAAATTGGAAAAACATTCACAGTGCAAATTGGAAAAACATTCACAATACAAATTGAAAAAACAATCACAATGCAAATTGGAAAAACAATCACAATGCAAATTGGAAAAACAATCACAATGCAAATTGGAAAAACATTCAAAATGCAAATTGGAAAAACAATCCCAATGCAAATCGTAAAAACATTCACAGTGCAAATTGTAAAAACATTCACAATGCAAATTGTAAAAACATTCACAATGCAAATTGTAAAAACATGCACAATGCAAATTGGAAAAACAATCACAATGCAAATGGTAAAAACATTCACAGTGCAAATTGTAAAAACAATCACAATGCAAATTGGAAAAATAATCACAATGCAAATTGGAAAAACATTCACAATACAAATTGTAAAAACAATCACAATGCAAATTGGAAAAACAATAACAATGCAAATTGGAAAAACATTTGCAGTGCAAATTGGAAAAAACAATCACAATGCAAATTGGAAAGACATTCACAATACAAATTGTAAAAACAATCACAATGCAAATTGGAAAACCATTCAAAATGCAAATTGTAAAAACAATCACAATACAAATTGGAAAAACACTCACCATGCAAATTGTAAAAACAATCACAATGTAAATTGTAAAAACATTCACACTGCAAATTGGAAAAACAATCTCAATGCAAATTGGAAAAACATTCACAATACAAATTGTAAAAACAATCACAATGCAAATTGGAAAACCATTCAAAATGCAAATTGTAAAAGCAATCACAATACAAATTGGAAAAACATTCACAATGCAAATTGGAAAAACAATCACAATGCAAATTGGAAAAACATTCACAGTGCAAATTGGAAAAACAATCACAATGCAAATTGGAAAAACATTCACAATACAAATTGTAAAAACAATCACAATGCAAATTGGAAAAACATTCACAATACAAAATGGAAAAACATTCACAATACAAAATGGAAAAACAATCAGAATGTAAATTGTAAAAACATTCACAATGCAAATTGGAAAAACAATCACAATGCAAATTGGAAAAACAATCACAATACAAATTGTAAAAACATTCACAGTGCAAATAGTAAGAACAATCACAATGCAAATTGTAAAAACATTCACAATGCAAATTGGAAAAACATTCACAATGCAAATTGTAAAAACATTCACAATGCAAATTGTAAAAACAATCACAATGCAAATTGGAAAAACAATCACAATGCAAATTATAAAAACAATCACAATACAAATTGGAAAAACATGCACAAAGCAAATTGGAAAAACAATCACAATGCAAATTGTAAAAACATTCACAAAGCAAATTGTAAAAACATTCACAATGCAAATTGGAAAAACAATCACAATGCAAATTGGAAAAACATTCACAATGCAAATTATAAAAACATTCACAGTGCAAATTGTAAAAACAATCACAATGCAAATTATAAAAACAATCACAATACAAATTGTAAAAACAACCACAATGCAAATTATAAAAACAATCACAATACAAATTGTAAAAACAATCACAATGCAAATTGTAAAAACAACCACAATGCAAATTGGAAAAACATTCAAAATGCAAATTGTAAAAACAATCAATACAAATTGGAAAAACATTCACAATACAAATTGTAAAAACAATCAGAATGTAAATCGGAAAAACATTCAAAATGCAAATTGTAAAAACAATCACAGTGCACATTGGAAAAACATTCACAATGCAAATTATAAAAACATTCACAATGCAAATTGGAAAAACAATCACATTGCAAATTGTAAAAACATTCACAGTGCAAATTGGAAAAACATTCACAATGCAAATTGTAAAAACATTCACAGTGCAAATTGTAAAAACATTCACAATGCAAATTGGAAAAACAATCACAATGCAAATTGTAAAAACATTCACAGTGCAAATTGGAAAAACATTCACAATGCAAATTGGAAAAACATTCACAATGCAAATTGTAAAAACATTCACAATGCAAATTGTAAAAACATTCACAATGCAAATTGGAAAAACAATCACAATGCAAATTGCAAAAACAATCACAATGCAAATTGGAAAACAATCACAATGCAAATTGGAAAAACATTCACAAAAGAAATTGTAAAAACAATCACAATGCAAATTGGAAAAACAATCACAGTGCAAATTGGAAAAACAATCACAATGCAAATTATAAAAACAAACACAATGCAAATTGGAAAAACATTCACAATACAAATTGTAAAAATAAATCACAATGCAAATTGGAAAAACAATCACAGTGCAAATTGTAAAAACATTCACAATACAAATTGTAACAACATTCACAGTGCAAATTGTAAAAACATTCACAGTGCAAATTGTAAAAGCAATCACAATGCAAATTGGAAAAACATTCACAGTGCAAATTGTAAACACAATCACAATGCAAATTATAAAAACAAACACAATGCAAATTGGAAAAACATTCAAAATGCAAATTGTAAAAGCAATCACAATGCAAATTGGAAAAACAATCACAATGCAAATTATAAAAACAATCACAATACAAATTGTAAAAACAATCACAATGCAAATTATAAAAACAATCACAATACAAATTGTAAAAACAATCACAATGCAAATTATAAAAACAATCACAATGCAAATGGTAAAAACATTCACAGTGCAAATTGGAAAAACATTCACAATGCAAATTGGAAAA
Source organism: Isurus oxyrinchus (assembly GCA_026770705.1). NCBI lineage: Eukaryota > Metazoa > Chordata > Chondrichthyes > Lamniformes > Lamnidae > Isurus > Isurus oxyrinchus. Next base: position 141,740,125 of record JANJGN010000010.1, read on the forward strand.
ACAATAACAATGCAAATTATAAAAACATTCACAATGCAAATTGTAAACACAATGACAATGCAAATTATAAAAACAAACACAATGCAAATTGGAAAAACATTCAAAATGCAAATTGTAAAAGCAATCACAATGCAAATTGGAAAAACATTCACAATACAAATTGTAAAAACAATCACAATGCAAATTGGAAAAACATTCACAATACAAATTGTAAAAACAATCACAATGCAAATTGTAAAAACAATCACAATGCAAATTGGAAAAACATTCACAATACAAAATGGAAAAACAATCAGAATGTAAATCGGAAAAACATTCAAAATGCAAATTGTAAAAACAATCACAATACAAATTGTAAAAACAATCACAATGCAAATTATAAAAAACAATGACAATACAAATTGTAAAAACATTCACAATGCAAATTGGAAAAACAATCACAATGCAAATTGGAAAAACATTCACAGTGCAAATTGGAAAAACAATCACAATGCAAATTGGAAAAACATTCACAATACAAATTGTAAAAACAATCACAATGCAAATTGGAAAAACATTCACAATACAATTTGTAAAAACAATCACAATGCAAATTATAAAAACATTCACAATGCAAATTGTAAAAACAATCACAATGCAAATTGGAAAAACATTCACAATACAAAATGGAAAAACATTCACAATACAAAATGGAAAAACAATCAGAATGTAAATTGTAAAAACATTCACAATGCAAATTGGAAAAACAATCACAATGCAAATTGGAAAAACAATCACAATACAAATTGTAAAAACATTCACAGTGCAAATAGTAAGAACAATCACAATGCAAATTGTAAAAACATTCACAATGCAAATTGGAAAAACATTCACAATGCAAATTGTAAAAACATTCACAATGCAAATTGTAAAAACAATCACAATGCAAATTGTAAAAACAATCACAATGCAAATTATAAAAACAATCACAATACAAATTGGAAAAACATGCACAAAGCAAATTGGAAAAACAATCACAATGCAAATTGTAAAAACATTCACAATGCAAATTGTAAAAACATTCACAATGCAAATTGGAAAAACAATCACAATGCAAATTGGAAAAACATTCACAATGCAAATTATAAAAACATTCACATTGCAAATTGTAAAAACAATCACAATGCAAATTATAAAAACAATCACAATACAAATTGTAAAAACAACCACAATGCAAATTATAAAAACAATCACAATACAAATTGTAAAAACAATCACAATGCAAATGGTAAAAACAACCACAATGCAAATTGGAAAAACATTCAAAATGCAAATTGTAAAAACAATCAATACAAATTGGAAAAACATTCACAATACAAATTGTAAAAACAATCAGAATGTAAATCGGAAAAACATGCAAAATGCAAATTGTAAAAACAATCACAATACAAATTGGAAAAACAATCACAGTGCACATTGGAAAAACATTCACAATGCAAATTATAAAAACATTCACAATGCAAATTGGAAAAACAATCACAATGCAAATTGTAAAAACATTCACAGTGCAAATTGGAAAAACATTCACAATGCAAATTGTAAAAACATTCACAGTGCAAATTGTAAAAACATTCACAATGCAAATTGTAAAAACAATCACAGTGCAAATTGTAAAAACATTCACAATGCAAATTGCAAAAACAATCACAATGCAAATTGGAAAACAATCACAATGCAAATTGGAAAAACATTCACAAAAGAAATTGTAAAAACAATCACAATGCAAATTTGAAAAACAATCAAAGTGCAAATTGGAAAAACAATCACAATGCAAATTATAAAAACAAACACAATGCAAATTGGAAAAACATTCACAATACAAATTGTAAAAATAAATCACAATGCAAATTGGAAAAACAATCACAGTGCAAATTGTAAAAACATTCACAATACAAATTGTAACAACATTCACAGTGCAAATTGTAAAAACATTCACAGTGCAAATTGTAAAAGCAATCACAATGCAAATTGGAAAAACATTCACAGTGCAAATTGTAAACACAATCACAATGCAAATTATAAAAACAAAAACAATGCAAATTGGAAAAACATTCAAAATGCAAATTGTAAAAGCAATCACAATGCAAATTGGAAAAACAATCACAATGCAAATTATAAAAACAATCACAATACAAATTGTAAAAACAATCACAATGCAAATTATAAAAACAATCACAATACAAATTGTAAAAACAATCACAATGCAAATTATAAAAACAATCACAATGCAAATGGTAAAAACATTCACAGTGCAAATTGGAAAAACATTCACAATGCAAATTGGAAAAACAATAACAATGCAAATTATAAAAACATTCACAATGCAAATTGTAAACACAATGACAATGCAAATTATAAAAACAAACACAATGCAAATTGGAAAAACATTCAAAATGCAAATTGTAAAAGCAATCACAATGCAAATTGGAAAAACATTCACAATACAAATTGTAAAAACAATCACAATGCAAATTGGAAAAACATTCACAATACAAATTGTAAAAACAATCACAATGCAAATTGTAAAAACAATCACAATGCAAATTGGAAAAACATTCACAATACAAAATGGAAAAACAATCAGAATGTAAATCGGAAAAACATTCAAAATGCAAATTGTAAAAACAATCACAATACAAATTGTAAAAACAATCACAATGCAAATTATAAAAAACAATGACAATACAAATTGTAAAAACATTCACAATGCAAATTGGAAAAACAATCACAATGCAAGTTGGAAAAACATTCACAGTGCAAATTGGAAAAACAATCACAATGCAAATTGGAAAAACATTCACAATACAAATTGTAAAAACAATCACAATGCAAATTGGAAAAACATTCACAATACAATTTGTAAAAACAATCACAATGCAAATTATAAAAACATTCACAATACAAAATGGAAAAACATTCACAATACAAAATGGAAAAACAATCAGAATGTAAATTGTAAAAACATTCACAATGCAAATTGGAAAAACAATCACAATGCAAATTGGAAAAACAATCACAATACAAATTGTAAAAACATTCACAGTGCAAATAGTAAGAACAATCACAATGCAAATTGTAAAAACATTCACAATGCAAATTGGAAAAACATTCACAATGCAAATTGTAAAAACATTCACAATGCAAATTGTAAAAACAATCACAATGCAAATTGGAAAAACAATCACAATGCAAATTATAAAAACAATCACAATACAAATTGGAAAAACATGCACAAAGCAAATTGGAAAAACAATCACAATGCAAATTGTAAAAACATTCACAATGCAAATTGTAAAAACATTCACAATGCAAATTGGAAAAACAATCACAATGCAAATTGGAAAAACATTCACAATGCAAATTATAAAAACATTCACAGTTCAAATTGTAAAAACAATCACAATGCAAATTATAAAAACAATCACAATACAAATTGTAAAAACAACCACAATGCAAATTATAAAAACAATCACAATACAAATTGTAAAAACAATCACAATGCAAATTGTAAAAACAACCACAATGCAAATTGGAAAAACATTCAAAATGCAAATTGTAAAAACAATCAATACAAATTGGAAAAACATTCACAATACAAATTGTAAAAACAATCAGAATGTAAATCGGAAAAACATTCAAAATGCAAATTGTAAAAACAATCACAATACAAATTGGAAAAACAATCACAGTGCACATTGGAAAAACATTCACAATGCAAATTATAAAAACATTCACAATGCAAATTGGAAAAACAATCACAATGCAAATTGTAAAAACATTCACAGTGCAAATTGGAAAAACATTCACAATGCAAATTGTAAAAACATTCACAGTGCAAATTGTAAAAACATTCACAATGCAAATTGTAAAAACAATCACAGTGCAAATTGTAAAAACATTCACAATGCAAATTGGAAAAACAATCACAATGCAAATTGCAAAAACAATCACAATGCAAATTGGAAAACAATCACAATGCAAATTGGAAAAACATTCACAAAAGAAATTGTAAAAACAATCACAATGCAAAATGTAAAAACAATCACAGTGCAAATTGGAAAAACAATCACAATGCAAATTATAAAAACAAACACAATGCAAATTGGAAAAACATTCACAATACAAATTGTAAAAACAATCACAATGCAAATTATAAAAACAATCACAATGCAAATGGTAAAAACAATCACAATGCAAATGGTAAAAACATTCACAGTGCAAATTGGAAAAACAATAACAATGCAAATTATAAAAACATTCACAATGCAAATTGTAAACACAATCACAATGCAAATTATAAAAACAAACACAATGCAAATTGGAAAAACATTCAAAATGCAAATTGTAAAAGCAATCACAATGCAAATTGGAAAAACAATCACAATGCAAATTATAAAAACAATCACAATACAAATTGTAAAAACGATAACAATGCAAATTATAAAAACATTCACAATGCAAATTGTAAACACAATGACAATGCAAATTATAAAAACAAACACAATGCAAATTGTAAAAACATTCAAAATGCAAATTATAAAAACAAACAGAATGCAAATTGGAAAAACATTCAAAATGCAAATTGCAAAAACAATCACAATGCAAATTGGAAAACAATCACAATGCAAATTGGAAAAACATTCACAAAAGAAATTGTAAAAACAATCACAATGCAAATTGTAAAAACAATCACAATGCAAATTGGAAAAACATTCACAATACAAAATGGAAAAACAATCAGAATGTAAATTGGAAAAACATTCAAAATGCAAATTGTAAAAACAATCACAATACAAATTGGAAAAACATTCACAGTGCAAATTGGAAAAACATTCAGAATGCAAATTGTAAAAACATTCACAATGCAAATTGGAAAAACAATCACAATGCAAATTGGAAAAACAATCACAATGCAAATTGGAAAAACAATCAGAATGCAAATTATAAAAACAATCACAATACAAATTGTAAAAACAATCACAATGCAAATTATAAAAACAATCACAATACAAATTGGAAAAACAATCACAATGCAAATTATAAAAACAATCACAATGCAAATGGTAAAAACATTCACAGTGCAAATTGGAAAAACATTCACAATGCAAATTGGAAAAACAATAACAATGCAAATTATAAAAACATTCACAATGCAGATTGTAAACACAATCACAATGCAAATTATAAAAACAAACACAATGCAAATTGGAAAAACATTCAAAATGCAAATTGCAAAAACAATCACAATGCAAATTGGAAAAACATTCACAAAAGAAATTGTAAAAACAATCACAATGCAAATTGTAAAAACAATCACAATGCAAATTGGAAAAACATTCACAATACAAAATGGAAAAACAATCAGAATGTAAATTGGAAAAACATTCAAAATGCAAATTGTAAAAACAATCACAATACAAATTGGAAAAACATTCACAGTGCAAATTGGACAAACATTCACAATGCAAATTGTAAAAACATTCACAATGCAAATTGGAAAAACAATCACAATGCAAATTGGAAAAACAATCACAATGCAAATTGGAAAAACAATCACAATGCAAATTATAAAAACAATCACAATAGAAATTGTAAAAACAATCACAATGCAAATTATAAAAACAATCACAATACAAATTGGAAAAACAATCACAATGCAAATTATAAAAACAATCACAATGCAAATGGTAAAAACATTCACAGTGCAAATTGGAAAAACATTCACAATGCAAATTGGAAAAACAATAACAATGCAAATTATAAAAACATTCACAATGCAGATTGTAAACACAATCACAATGCAAATTATAAAAACAAACACAATGCAAATTGGAAAAACATTCAAAATGCAAATTGCAAAAACAATCACAATGCAAATTGGAAAACAATCACAATGCAAATTGGAAAAACATTCACGAAAGAAATTGTAAAAACAATCACAATGCAAATTGGAAAAACAATCACAGTGCAAATTGGAAAAACATTCACAAAAGAAATTGTAAAAACAATCACAATGCAAATTGGAAAAACAATCACAGTGCAAATTGGAAAAACAATCACAATGCAAATTATAAAAACAATCACAATACAAATTGTAAAAACAACCACAATGCAAATTATAAAAACAATCACAATACAAATTGTAAAAACAATCACAATGCAAATTGTAAAAACAACCACAATGCAAATTGCAAAAACAATCACAATGCAAATTGGAAAACAATCACAATGCAAATTGGAAAAACATTCACAAAAGAAATTGTAAAAACAATCACAATGCAAAATGTAAAAACAATCACAGTGCAAATTGGAAAAACAATCACAATGCAAATTATAAAAACAAACACAATGCAAATTGGAAAAACATTCACAATACAAATTGTAAAAACAATCACAATGCAAATTATAAAAACAATCACAATGCAAATGGTAAAAACAATCACAATGCAAATGGTAAAAACATTCACAGTGCAAATTGGAAAAACAATAACAATGCAAATTATAAAAACATTCACAATGCAAATTGTAAACACAATCACAATGCAAATTATAAAAACAAACACAATGCAAATTGGAAAAACATTCAAAATGCAAATTGTAAAAGCAATCACAATGCAAATTGGAAAAACAATCACAATGCAAATTATAAAAACAATCACAATACAAATTGTAAAAACAATCACAATGCAAATTATAAAAACAATCACAATACAAATTGTAAAAACAATCACAATGCAAATTATAAAAACAATCACAATGCAAATGGTAAAAACATTCACAGTGCAAATTGGAAAAACATTCACAATGCAAATTGGAAAAACGATAACAATGCAAATTATAAAAACATTCACAATGCAAATTGTAAACACAATGACAATGCAAATTATAAAAACAAACACAATGCAAATTGTAAAAACATTCAAAATGCAAATTGTAAAAGCAATCACAATGCAAATTGGAAAAACATTCACAATACAAATTGTAAAAACAATCACAATGCAAATTGGAAAAACATTCACAATACAAATTGTAAAAACAATCACAATGCAATTTGTAAAAACAATCACAATGCAAATTGGAAAAACATTCACAATACAAAATGGAAAAACAATCAGAATGTAAATCGGAAAAACATTCAAAATGCAAATTGTAAAAACAATCAAAATACAAATTGTAAAAACAATCACAATGCAAATTATAAAAAACAATGACAATACAAATTGTAAAAACAATCACAATGCAAATTATAAAAACAATCTCAATACAAATTGTAAAAACAGTCAAAATGCAAATTGTAAAAACAATCAATACAAATTGGAAAAACATTCACAGTGCAAATTGTAAAAACGTTCACAATGCAAATTGGAAAAACAATCACATTGCAAATTGGAAAAACAATCACAATACAAATTGTAAAAACAATCACAATGCAAATTATAAAAACAATCACAATGCAAATGGTAAAAACATTCACAGTGCAAATTGGAAAAACATTCACAATGCAAATTGGAAAAACAATAACAATGCAAATTATAAAAACATTCACAATGCAAATTGTAAACACAATCACAATGCAAATTATAAAAACAAACACAATGCAAATTGGAAAAACATTCAAAAAGCAAATTGTAAAAGCAATCACAATGCAAATTGGAAAAACATTCACAATACAAATTGTAAAAAACAATCACAATGCAAATTGGAAAAACATTCACAATACAAATTGTAAAAACAATCACAATGCAAATTGTAAAAACAATCACAATGCAAATTGGAAAAACATTCACAATACAAAATGGAAAAACAATCAGAATGTAAATCGGAAAAACATTCAAAATGCAAATTGTAAAAACAATCACAATACAAATTGGAAAAACATTCACAGTGCAAATTGGAAAAACATTCACAATGCAAATTGTAAAAACATTCACAATGCAAATTGGAAAAACAATCACAATACAAATTGGAAAAACAATCACAATGCAAATTGGAAAAACAATCACAATGCAAATTATAAAAACAATCACAATACAAATTGTAAAAACAATCACAATGCAAATTATAAAAACAATCACAATACAAATTGTAAAAACAATCACAATGCAAATTATAAAAACAATCACAATGCAAATGGTAAAAACATTCACAGTGCAAATTGGAAAAACATTCACAATGCAAATTGGAAAAACAATAACAATGCAAATTATAAAAACATTCACAATGCAAATTGTAAACACAATCACAATGCAAATTATAAAAACAAACAGAATGCAAATTGGAAAAACATTCAAAATGCAAATTGCAAAAACAATCACAATGCAAATTGGAAAACAATCACAGTGCACATTGGAAAAACATTCACAATGCAAATTATAAACACATTCACAATGCAAATTGGAAAAACAATCACAATGCAAATTGTAAAAACATTCACAATGCAAATTGTAAAAACATTCACAGTGCAAATTGGAAAAACATTCACAATACAAATTGTAAAAACAATCACAATGCAAATTGGAAAAACAATCACAGTGCAAATTGTAACAACATTCACAGTGCAAATTGTAAAAACATTCACAGTGCAAATTGTAAAAGCAATCACAATGCAAATTGGAAAAACATTCACAAAAGAAATTGTAAAAACAATCACAATGCAAATTGGAAAAACAATCACAGTGCAAATTGGAAAAACAATCACAATGCAAATTATAAAAACAAACACAATGCAAATTGGAAAAACATTCACAATACAAATTGTAAAAACAAACACAATGCAAATTGGAAAAACATTCACAATACAAATTGTAAAAACAATCACAATACAAATTATAAAAACAATCACTATGCAAATGGTAAGAACAATCACAATGCAAATGGTAAAAACATTCACAGTGCAAATTGGAAAAACATTCACAATGCAAATTGGAAAAACAATAACAATGCAAATTATAAAAACATTCACAATGCAAATTGTAAACACAATCACAATGCAAATTATAAAAACAAACACAATGCAAATTGGAAAAACATTCAAAATGCAAATTGTAAAAGCAATCACAATGCAAATTGGAAAAACAATCACAATGCAAATTATAAAAACAATCACAATACAAATTGTAAAAACAATCACAATGCAAATTATAAAAACAATCACAATACAAATTGTAAAAACAATCACAATGCAAATTATAAAAACAATCACAATGCAAATGGTAAAAACATTCGCAGTGCAAATTGGAAAAACATTCACAATGCAAATTGGAAAAACAATAACAATGCAAATTATAAAAACATTCACAATGCAAATTGTAAACACAATCACAATGCAAATTATAAAAACAAACACAATGCAAATTGGAAAAACATTCAAAATGCAAATTGCAAAAACAATCACAATGCAAATTGGAAAACAATCACAATGCAAATTGGAAAAACATTCACAATGCAAATTATAAAAACAAACACAATGCAAATTGGAAAAACATTCACAATACAAATTGTAAAAACAATCACAATGCAAATTGGAAAAAACAATCACAGTGCAAATTGGAAAAACAATCACAATGCAAATTGTAAAAACATTCACAGTGCAAATTGTAAAAGCAATCACAATGCAAATTGGAAAAACATTGACAGTGCAAATTGTAAAAACATTCACAGTGCAAATTGTAAAAACAATCACAATGCAAATGGTAAAAACATTCACAGTGCAAATTGGAAAAACATTCACAATGTAAATTGGAAAAACAATAACAATGCAAATTATAAAAACATTCACAATGCAAATTGTAAAACACAATCACAATGCAAATTATAAAAACAAACACAATGCAAATTGGAAAAACATTCAAAATGCAAATTGTAAAAACATTCACAGTGCAAATTGTAAAAACATTCACAATGCAAATTGTAAAAACAATCACAGTGCAAATTGTAAAAACATTCACAATGCAAATTGCAAAAACAATCACAATGCAAATTGGAAAACAATCACAATGCAAATTGGAAAAACATTCACAAAAGAAATTGTAAAAACAATCACAATGCAAATTGGAAAAACAATCAAAGTGCAAATTGGAAAAACAATCACAATGCAAATTATAAAAACAAACACAATGCAAATTGGAAAAACATTCACAATACAAATTGTAAAAATAAATCACAATGCAAATTGGAAAAACAATCACAGTGCAAATTGTAAAAACATTCACAAACAAATTGTAACAACATTCACAGTGCAAATTGTAAAAACATTCACAGTGCAAATTGTAAAAGCAATCACAATGCAAATTGGAAAAACATTCACAGTGCAAATTGTAAACACAATCACAATGCAAATTATAAAAACAAACACAATGCAAATTGGAAAAACATTCAAAATGCAAATTGTAAAAGCAATCACAATGCAAATTGGAAAAACAATCACAATGCAAATTATAAAAACAATCACAATACAAATTGTAAAAACAATCACAATGCAAATTATAAAAACAATCACAATACAAATTGTAAAAACAATCACAATGCAAATTATAAAAACAATCACAATGCAAATGGTAAAAACATTCACAGTGCAAATTGGAAAAACATTCACAATGCAAATTGGAAAAACAATAACAATGCAAATTATAAAAACATTCACAATGCAAATTGTAAACACAATGACAATGCAAATTATAAAAACAAACACAATGCAAATTGGAAAAACATTCAAAATGCAAATTGTAAAAGCAATCACAATGCAAATTGGAAAAACAATCACAATGCAAATTATAAAAAACAATGACAATACAAATTGTAAAAACATTCACAATGCAAATTGGAAAAACAATCACAATGCAAGTTGGAAAAACATTCACAGTGCAAATTGGAAAAACAATCACAATGCAAATTGGAAAAACATTCACAATACAAATTGTAAAAACAATCACAATGCAAATTGGAAAAACATTCACAATACAATTTGTAAAAACAATCACAATGCAAATTATAAAAACATTCACAATGCAAATTGTAAAAACAATCACAATGCAAATTGGAAAAACATTCACAATACAAAATGGAAAAACATTCACAATACAAAATGGAAAAACAATCAGAATGTAAATTGTAAAAACATTCACAATGCAAATTGGAAAAACAATCACAATGCAAATTGGAAAAACAATCACAATACAAATTGTAAAAACATTCACAGTGCAAATAGTAAGAACAATCACAATGCAAATTGTAAAAACATTCACAATGCAAATTGGAAAAACATTCACAATGCAAATTGTAAAAACATTCACAATGCAAATTGTAAAAACAATCACAATGCAAATTGGAAAAACAATCACAATGCAAATTATAAAAACAATCACAATACAAATTGGAAAAACATGCACAAAGCAAATTGGAAAAACAATCACAATGCAAATTGTAAAAACATTCACAATGCAAATTGTAAAAACATTCACAATGCAAATTGGAAAAACAATCACAATGCAAATTGGAAAAACATTCACAATGCAAATTATAAAAACATTCACAGTGCAAATTGTAAAAACAATCACAATGCAAATTATAAAAACAATCACAATACAAATTGTAAAAACAACCACAATGCAAATTATAAAAACAATCACAATACAAATTGTAAAAACAATCACAATGCAAATTGTAAAAACAACCACAATGCAAATTGGAAAAACATTCAAAATGCAAATTGTAAAAACAATCAATACAAATTGGAAAAACATTCACAATACAAATTGTAAAAACAATCAGAATGTAAATCGGAAAAACATTCAAAATGCAAATTGTAAAAACAATCACAATACAAATTGGAAAAACAATCACAGTGCACATTGGAAAAACATTCACAATGCAAATTATAAAAACATTCACAATGCAAATTGGAAAAACAATCACAATGCAAATTGTAAAAACATTCACAGTGCAAATTGGAAAAACATTCACAATGCAAATTGTAAAAACATTCACAGTGCAAATTGTAAAAACATTCACAATGCAAATTGTAAAAACAATCACAGTGCAAATTGTAAAAACATTCACAATGCAAATTGGAAAAACAATCACAATGCAAATTGCAAAAACAATCACAATGCAAATTGGAAAACAATCACAATGCAAATTGGAAAAACATTCACAAAAGAAATTGTAAAAACAATCACAATGCAAAATGTAAAAACAATCACAGTGCAAATTGGAAAAACAATCACAATGCAAATTATAAAAACAAACACAATGCAAATTGGAAAAACATTCACAATACAAATTGTAAAAACAATCACAATGCAAATTATAAAAACAATCACAATGCAAATGGTAAAAACAATCACAATGCAAATGGTAAAAACATTCACAGTGCAAATTGGAAAAACAATAACAATGCAAATTATAAAAACATTCACAATGCAAATTGTAAACACAATCACAATGCAAATTATAAAAACAAACACAATGCAAATTGGAAAAACATTCAAAATGCAAATTGTAAAAGCAATCACAATGCAAATTGGAAAAACAATCACAATGCAAATTATAAAAAACAATGACAATACAAATTGTAAAAACAATCACAATGCAAATTATAAAAACAATCACAATACAAATTGTAAAAACAGTCAAAATGCAAATTGTAAAAACAATCAATACAAATTGGAAAAACATTCACAGTGCAAATTGTAAAAACGTTCACAATGCAAATTGGAAAAACAATCACATTGCAAATTGGAAAAACAATCACAATACAAATTGTAAAAACAATCACAATGCAAATTATAAAAACAATCACAATGCAAATGGTAAAAACATTCACAGTGCAAATTGGAAAAACATTCACAATGCAAATTGGAAAAACAATAACAATGCAAATTATAAAAACATTCACAATGCAAATTGTAAACACAATCACAATGCAAATTATAAAAACAAACACAATGCAAATTGGAAAAACATTCAAAAAGCAAATTGTAAAAGCAATCACAATGCAAATTGGAAAAACATTCACAATACAAATTGTAAAAAACAATCACAATGCAAATTGGAAAAACATTCACAATACAAATTGTAAAAACAATCACAATGCAAATTGTAAAAACAATCACAATGCAAATTGGAAAAACATTCACAATACAAAATGGAAAAACAATCAGAATGTAAATCGGAAAAACATTCAAAATGCAAATTGTAAAAACAATCACAATACAAATTGGAAAAACATTCACAGTGCAAATTGGAAAAACATTCACAATGCAAATTGTAAAAACATTCACAATGCAAATTGGAAAAACAATCACAATACAAATTGGAAAAACAATCACAATGCAAATTGGAAAAACAATCACAATGCAATTTGTAAACACAATCACAATGCAAATTATAAAAACAAACACAATGCAAATTGGAAAAACATTCAAAAAGCAAATTGGAAAAACATTCACAATGCAAATTGTAAAAACATTCACAATGCAAATTGGAAAAACAATCACAATGCAAATTGGAAAAACAATCACAATGCAAATTGGAAAAACAATCAGAATGCAAATTATAAAAACAATCACAATACAAATTGTAAAAACAATCACAATGCAAATTATAAAAACAATCACAATACAAATTGGAAAAACAATCACAATGCAAATTATAAAAACAATCACAATGCAAATGGTAAAAACATTCACAGTGCAAATTGGAAAAACATTCACAATGCAAATTGGAAAAACAATAACAATGCAAATTATAAAAACATTCACAATGCAGATTGTAAACACAATCACAATGCAAATTATAAAAACAAACACAATGCAAATTGGAAAAACATTCAAAATGCAAATTGCAAAAACAATCACAATGCAAATTGGAAAAACATTCACAAAAGAAATTGTAAAAACAATCACAATGCAAATTGTAAAAACAATCACAATGCAAATTGGAAAAACATTCACAATACAAAATGGAAAAACAATCAGAATGTAAATTGGAAAAACATTCAAAATGCAAATTGTAAAAACAATCACAATACAAATTGGAAAAACATTCACAGTGCAAATTGGAAAAACATTCACAATGCAAATTGTAAAAACATTCACAATGCAAATTGGAAAAACAATCACAATGCAAATTGGAAAAACAATCACAATGCAAATTGGAAAAACAATCAGAATGCAAATTATAAAAACAATCACAATACAAATTGTAAAAACAATCACAATGCAAATTATAAAAACAATCACAATACAAATTGGAAAAACAATCACAATGCAAATTATAAAAACAATCACAATGCAAATGGTAAACACATTCACAGTGCAAATTGGAAAAACATTCACAATGCAAATTGGAAAAACAATAACAATGCAAATTATAAAAACATTCACAATGCAGATTGTAAACACAATCACAATGCAAATTATAAAAACAAACACAATGCAAATTGGAAAAACATTCAAAATGCAAATTGCAAAAACAATCACAATGCAAATTGGAAAAACATTCACAAAAGAAATTGTAAAAACAATCACAATGCAAATTGTAAAAACAATCACAATGCAAATTGGAAAAACATTCACAATACAAAATGGAAAAACAATCAGAATGTAAATTGGAAAAACATTCAAAATGCAAATTGTAAAAACAATCACAATACAAATTGGAAAAACATTCACAGTGCAAATTGGAAAAACAATCACAATGCAAATGGTAAAAACATTCACAGTGCAAATTGGAAAAACATTCACAATGCAAATTGGAAAAACAATAACAATGCAAATTATAAAAACATTCACAATGCAGATTGTAAACACAATCACAATGCAAATTATAAAAACAAACACAATGCAAATTGGAAAAACATTCAAAATGCAAATTGCAAAAACAATCACAATGCAAATTGGAAAAACATTCACAAAAGAAATTGTAAAAACAATCACAATGCAAATTGTAAAAACAATCACAATGCAAATTGGAAAAACATTCACAATACAAAATGGAAAAACAATCAGAATGTAAATTGGAAAAACATTCAAAATGCAAATTGTAAAAACAATCACAATACAAATTGGAAAAACATTCACAGTGCAAATTGGAAAAACATTCACAATGCAAATTGTAAAAACATTCACAATGCAAATTGGAAAAACAATCACAATGCAAATTGGAAAAACAATCACAATGCAAATTGGAAAAACAATCAGAATGCAAATTATAAAAACAATCACAATACAAATTGTAAAAACAATCACAATGCAAATTATAAAAACAATCACAATACAAATTGGAAAAACAATCACAATGCAAATTATAAAAACAATCACAATGCAAATGGTAAACACATTCACAGTGCAAATTGGAAAAACAATCACAATGCAAATTATAAAAACAATCACAATGCAAATGGTAAAAACATTCACAGTGCAAATTGGAAAAACATTCACAATGCAAATTGGAAAAACAATAACAATGCAAATTATAAAAACATTCACAATGCAGATTGTAAACACAATCACAATGCAAATTATAAAAACAAACACAATGCAAATTGGAAAAACATTCAAAATGCAAATTGCAAAAACAATCACAATGCAAATTGGAAAACAATCACAATGCAAATTGGAAAAACATTCACGAAAGAAATTGTAAAAACAATCACAATGCAAATTGGAAAAACAATCACAGTGCAAATTGGAAAAACATTCACAAAAGAAATTGTAAAAACAATCACAATGCAAATTGGAAAAACAATCACAGTGCAAATTGGAAAAACAATCACAATGCAAATTATAAAAACAAACACAATGCAAATTGGAAAAACATTCACAATACAAATTGTAAAAACAACCACAATGCAAATTATAAAAACAATCACAATACAAATTGTAAAAACAATCACAATGCAAATTGTTAAAACAACCACAATGCAAATTGGAAAAACATTCAAAATGCAAATTGTAAAAACAATCAATACAAATTGGAAAAACATTCACAATACAAATTGTAAAAACAATCAGAATGTAAATCGGAAAAACATTCAAAATGCAAATTGTAAAAACAATCACAATACAAATTGGAAAAACAATCACAGTGCACATTGGAAAAACATTCACAATGCAAATTATAAAAACATTCACAATGCAAATTGGAAAAACAATCACAATGCAAATTGTAAAAACATTCACAATGCAAATTGTAAAAACATTCACAGTGCAAATTGGAAAAACATTCACAATACAAATTGTAAAAACAATCACAATGCAAATTGGAAAAACAATCACAGTGCAAATTGTAACAACATTCACAGTGCAAATTGTAAAAACATTCACAGTGCAAATTGTAAAAGCAATCACAATGCAAATTGGAAAAACATTCACAAAAGAAATTGTTAAAACAATCACAATGCAAATTGGAAAAACAATCACAGTGCAAATTGGAAAAACAATCACATTGCAAATTATAAAAACAAACACAATGCAAATTGGAAAAACATTCACAATACAAATTGTAAAAACAATCACAATGCAAATTGGAAAAACAATCACAGTGCAAATTGTAACAACATTCACAGTGCAAATTGTAAAAACATTCACAGTGCAAATTGTAAAAGCAATCACAATGCAAACTGGAAAAACATTCACAGTGCAAATTGTAAAAACATTCACAGTGCAAATTGTAAAAACAAACACAATGCAAATTGGAAAAACATTCACAATACAAATTGTAAAAACAATCACAATACAAATTATAAAAACAATCACAATGCAAATGGTAAGAACAATCACAATGCAAATGGTAAAAACATTCACAGTGCAAATTGGAAAAACATTCACAATGCAAATTGGAAAAACAATAACAATGCAAATTATAAAAACATTCACAATGCAAATTGTAAACACAATCACAATGCAAATTATAAAAACAAACACAATGCAAATTGGAAAAACATTCAAAATGCAAATTGTAAAAGCAATCACAATGCAAATTGGAAAAACAATCACAATGCAAATTATAAAAACAATCACAATACAAATTGTAAAAACAATCACAATGCAAATTATAAAAACAATCACAATACAAATTGTAAAAACAATCACAATGCAAATTATAAAAACAATCACAATGCAAATGGTAAAAACATTCGCAGTGCAAATTGGAAAAACATTCACAATGCAAATTGGAAAAACAATAACAATGCAAATTATAAAAACATTCACAATGCAAATTGTAAACACAATCACAATGCAAATTATAAAAACAAACACAATGCAAATTGGAAAAACATTCAAAATGCAAATTGCAAAAACAATCACAATGCAAATTGGAAAACAATCACAATGCAAATTGGAAAAACATTCACAATGCAAATTATAAAAACAAACACAATGCAAATTGGAAAAACATTCACAATACAAATTGTAAAAACAATCACAATGCAAATTGGAAAAAACAATCACAGTGCAAATTGGAAAAACAATCACAATGCAAATTGTAAAAACATTCACAGTGCAAATTGTAAAAGCAATCACAATGCAAATTGGAAAAACATTGACAGTGCAAATTGTAAAAACATTCACAGTGCAAATTGTAAAAACAATCACAATGCAAATGGTAAAAACATTCACAGTGCAAATTGGAAAAACATTCACAATGTAAATTGGAAAAACAATAACAATGCAAATTATAAAAACATTCACAATGCAAATTGTAAACACAATCACAATGCAAATTATAAAAACAAACACAATGCAAATTGGAAAAACATTCAAAATGCAAATTGTAAAAACAATCACAATGCAAATTGGAAAAACAATCACAATGCAAATTATAAAAACAATCACAATACAAATTGTAAAAACAATCACAATGCAAATTATAAAAACAATCACAATACAAATTGTAAAAACAATCACAATGCAAATTATAAAAACAATCACAATGCAAATGGTAAAAACATTCACAGTGCAAATTGGAAAAACATTCACAATGCAAATTGGAAAAACAATAACAATGCAAATTATAAAAACATTCACAATGCAAATTGTAAACACAATCACAATGCAAATTATAAAAACAAACACAATGCAAATTGGAAAAACATTCAAAATGCAAATTGCAAAAACAATCACAATGCAAATTGGAAAACAATCACAATGCAAATTGGAAAAACATTCACAAAAGAAATTGTAAAAACAATCACAATGCAAATTGTAAAAACAATCACAATGCAAATTGGAAAAACATTCACAATGCAAATTATAAAAACAAACACAATGCAAATTGGAAAAACATTCACAATACAAATTGTAAAAACAATCACAATGCAAATTGGAAAAACAATCACAGTGCAAATTGGAAAAACAATCACAATGCAAATTGTAAAAACATTCACAGTGCAAATTGTAAAAGCAATCACAATGCAAATTGGAAAAACATTGACAGTGCAAATTGTAAAAACATTCACAGTGCAAATTGTAAAAACAATCACAATGCAAATGGTAAAAACATTCACAGTGCAAATTGGAAAAACATTCACAATGCAAATTGGAAAAACAATAACAATGCAAATTATAAAAACATTCACAATGCAAACTGTAAACACAATCACAATGCAAATTATAAAAACAAACACAATGCAAATTGGAAAAACATTCAAAATGCAAATTGTAAAAACAATCATAATGCAAATTGGAAAAACAATCACAATGCAAATTATAAAAACAATCACAATACAAATTGTAAAAACAATCACAATGCAAATTATAAAAACAATCACAATACAAATTGTAAAAACAATCACAATGCAAATTATAAAAACAATCACAATGCAAATGCTAAAAACATTCACAGTGCAAATTGGAACAACATTCACAATGCAAATTGTAAAAGCAAACACAATGCAAATTGGAAAAACATTCAAAATGCAAATTGTAAAAACAATCACAATGCAAATTGGAAAAACATTCACAATACAAATTGTAAAAACAATCACAATGAAAATTGTAAAAACAATCACAATGCAAATTGGAAAAACATTCACAATACAAAATGGAAAAACAATCAGAATGTAAATCGGAAAAACATTCAAAATGCAAATTGTAAAAACAATCACAATGCAAATTGGAAAAATAATCACAATGCAAATTGGAAAAACATTCACAATGCAAATTGTAAAAACAATCACAATGCAAATTGGAAAAACAATAACAATGCAAATTGGAAAAACATTTGCAGTGCAAATTGGAAAAAACAATCACAATGCAAATTGGAAAAACATTCACAATACAAATTGTAAAAACAATCACAATGCAAATTGGAAAACCATTCACCATGCAAATTGTAAAAACAATCACAATGTAAATTGTAAAAACATTCACACTGCAAATTGGAAAAACAATCTCAATGCAAATTGGAAAAACATTCACAATACAAATTGTAAAAACAATCACAATGCAAATTGGAAAACCATTCAAAATGCAAATTGTAAAAGCAATCACAATACAAATTGGAAAAACATTCACAATGCAAATTGGAAAAACAATCACAATGCAAATTGGAAAAACAATCACAGTGCAAATTGGAAAAACATTCACAATGCAAATTGTAAAAACATTCACAATGCAAATTGGAAAAACAATCACAATGCAAATTGGAAAAACAATCACAATGCAAATTGGAAAAACAATCACAATGCAAATTATAAAAACAATCACAATGCAAATTATAAAAACATTCACAATGCAAATTGGAAAAACAATCACAATGCAAATTGTAAAAACATTCACAGTGCAAATTGGAAAAACATTCACAGTGCAAATTGTAAAAACAATCACAATGCAAATTGGAAAAACATTCACAATACAAATTGTAAAAACAATCACAATGCAAATTATAAAAACAATCACAATGCAAATGGTAAAAACAATCACAATGCAAATGGTAAAAACATTCACAGTGCAAATTGGAAAAACATTCACAATGCAAATTGGAAAAACAATAACAATGCAAATTATAAAAACATTCACAATGCAAATTGTAAACACAATCACAATGCAAATTATAAAAACAAACAGAATGCAAATTGGAAAAACATTCAAAATGCAAATTGTAAAAGCAATCACAATGCAAATTGGAAAAACAATCACAATGCAAATTATAAAAACAATCACAATACAAATTGTAAAAACAATCACAATGCAAATTGTAAAAACAATCACAATGCAAATGATAAAAACAATCACAATACAAATTGTAAAAACAATCACAATGCAAATGGTAAAAACATTCACAGTGCAAATTGGAAAAACTATCACAATGCAAATTGGAAAAATAATCACAATGCAAATTGGAAAAACATTCACAATGTAAATTGTAAAAACAATCACAATGCAAATTGGAAAAACAATAACAATGCAAATTGGAAAAACATTTGCAGTGCAAATTGGAAAAAACAATCACAATACAAATTGGAAAAACATTCACAATACAAATTGTAAAAACAATCACAATGCAAATTGGAAAAACATTCACCATGCAAATTGTAAAAACAATCACAATGTAAATTGTAAAAACATTCACACTGCAAATTGGAAAAACAATCTCAATGCAAATTGGAAAAACATTCACAATACAAATTGTAAAAACAATCACAATGCAAATTGGAAAACCATTCAAAATGCAAATTGGAAAAGCAATCACAATACAGATTGGAAAAACATTCACAATGCAAATTGGAAAAACAATCACAATGCAAATTGGAAAAACAATCACAGTGCAAATTGGAAAAACATTCACAATGCAAATTGTAAAAACATTCACAATGCAAATTGGAAAAACAATCACAATGCAAATAGGAAAAACAATCACAATGCAAATTGGAAAAACAATCACAATGCAAATTGGAAAAACAATAACAATGCAAATTATAAAAACATTCACAATGCAAATTGTAAACACAATCACAATGCAAATTATAAAAACAAACAGAATGCAAATTGGAAAAACATTCAAAATGCAAATTGCAAAAACAATCACAATGCAAATTGGAAAACAATCACAATGCAAATTGGAAAAACATTCACAAAAGAAATTGTAAAAACAATCACAATGCAAATTGTAAAAACAATCACAATGCAAATTGGAACAACATTCACAATACAAAATGGAAAAACAATCAGAATGTAAATTGGAAAAACAATCAAAATGCAAATTGTAAAAACAATCACAATACAAATTGGAAAAACATTCACAGTGCAAATTGGAAAAACATTCACAATGCAAATTGTAAAAACGTTCACAAGGCAAATTGGAAAAACAATCACAATGCAAATTGGAAAAACAATCACAATGCAAATTGGAAAAACAATCAGAATGCAAATTATAAAAACAATCACAATACAAATTGTAAAAACAATCACAATGCAAATTATAAAAACAATCACAATACAAATTGGAAAAACAATCACAATGCAAATTATAGAAACAATCACAATGCAAATGGAAAAAACATTCACAGTGCAAATTGGAAAAACATTCACAATGCAAATTGGAAAAACAATAACAATGCAAATTATAAAAACATTCACAATGCAGATTGTAAACACAATCACAATGCAAATTATAAAAACAAACACAATGCAAATTGGAAAAACATTCAAAATGCAAATTGCAAAAACAATCACAATGCAAATTGGAAAACAATCACAATGCAAATTGGAAAAACATTCACAAAAGAAATTGTAAAAACAATCACAATGCAAATTGTAAAAATAATCACAATGCAAATTGGAAAAACATTCACAATACAAAATGGAAAAACAATCAGAATGTAAATCGGAAAAACATTCAAAATGCAAATTGTAAAAACAATCACAATACAAATTGGAAAAACAATCACAGTGCAAATTATAAAAACAATCACAATGCAAATGGTAAAAACAATCACAATGCAAATGGTAAAAACATTCACAGTGCAAATTGGAAAAACATTCACAATGCAAATTGGAAAAACAATAACAATGCAAATTATAAAAACATTCACAATGCAAATTGTAAACACAATCACAATGCAAATTATAAAAACAAACACAATGCAAATTGGAAAAACATTCAAAATGCAAATTGTAAAAGCAATCACAATGCAAATTGGAAAAACATTCACAGTGCAAATTGTAAAAACATTCACAATGCAAATTGTAGAAACAATCACAATACAAATTGGAAAAACATTCACAATACAAATTGGAAAAACATTCACAATGCAAATTGTAAAAACATTCACAATGCAAATTGGAAAAACAATCACAATGCAAATTGGAAAAACAATCACAATGCAAATTGGAAAAACAATCACAATGCAAATTATAAAAACAATCACAATACAAATTGTAAAAACAATCACAATGCAAATTATAAAAACAATCACAATACAAATTGGAAAAACAATCACAATGCAAATTATAAAAACAATCACAATGCAAATGGTAAAAACATTCACAGTGCAAATTGGAAAAACATTCACAATGCAAATTGGAAAAACAATAACAATGCAAATTATAAAAACATTCACAATGCAGATTGTAAACACAATCACAATGCAAATTATAAAAACAAACACAATGCAAATTGGAAAAACATTCAAAATGCAAATTGCAAAAACAATCACAATGCAAATTGGAAAACAATCACAATGCAAATTGGAAAAACATTCACGAAAGAAATTGTAAAAACAATCACAATGCAAATTGGAAAAACAATCACAGTGCAAATTGGAAAAACATTCACAAAAGAAATTGTAAAAACAATCACAATGCAAATTGGAAAAACAATCACAGTGCAAATTGGAAAAACAATCACAATGCAAATTATAAAAACAAACACAATGCAAATTGGAAAAACATTCACAATACAAATTGTAAAAACAACCACAATGCAAATTATAAAAACAATCACAATACAAATTGTAAAAACAATCACAATGCAAATTGTTAAAACAACCACAATGCAAATTGGAAAAACATTCAAAATGCAAATTGTAAAAACAATCAATACAAATTGGAAAAACATTCACAATACAAATTGTAAAAACAATCAGAATGTAAATCGGAAAAACATTCAAAATGCAAATTGTAAAAACAATCACAATACAAATTGGAAAAACAATCACAGTGCACATTGGAAAAACATTCACAATGCAAATTATAAAAACATTCACAATGCAAATTGGAAAAACAATCACAATGCAAATTGTAAAAACATTCACAATGCAAATTGTAAAAACATTCACAGTGCAAATTGGAAAAACATTCACAATACAAATTGTAAAAACAATCACAATGCAAATTGGAAAAACAATCACAGTGCAAATTGTAACAACATTCACAGTGCAAATTGTAAAAACATTCACAGTGCAAATTGTAAAAGCAATCACAATGCAAATTGGAAAAACATTCACAAAAGAAATTGTAAAAACAATCACAATGCAAATTGGAAAAACAATCACAGTGCAAATTGGAAAAACAATCACAATGCAAATTATAAAAACAAACACAATGCAAATTGGAAAAACATTCACAATACAAATTGTAAAAACAATCACAATGCAAATTGGAAAAACAATCACAGTGCAAATTGTAACAACATTCACAGTGCAAATTGTAAAAACATTCACAGTGCAAATTGTAAAAGCAATCACAATGCAAACTGGAAAAACATTCACAGTGCAAATTGTAAAAACATTCACAGTGCAAATTGTAAAAACAAACACAATGCAAATTGGAAAAACATTCACAATACAAATTGTAAAAACAATCACAATACAAATTATAAAAACAATCACAATGCAAATGGTAAGAACAATCACAATGCAAATGGTAAAAACATTCACAGTGCAAATTGGAAAAACATTCACAATGCAAATTGGAAAAACAATAACAATGCAAATTATAAAAACATTCACAATGCAAATTGTAAACACAATCACAATGCAAATTATAAAAACAAACACAATGCAAATTGGAAAAACATTCAAAATGCAAATTGTAAAAGCAATCACAATGCAAATTGGTCAAAATGCAAATTGTAAAAGCAATCACAATGCAAATTGGAAAAACAATCACAATGCAAATTATAAAAACAATCACAATACAAATTGTAAAAACAATCACAATGCAAATTATAAAAACAATCACAATACAAATTGTAAAAACAATCACAATGCAAATTATAAAAACAATCACAATGCAAATGGTAAAAACATTCGCAGTGCAAATTGGAAAAACATTCACAATGCAAATTGGAAAAACAATAACAATGCAAATTATAAAAACATTCACAATGCAAATTGTAAACACAATCACAATGCAAATTATAAAAACAAACACAATGCAAATTGGAAAAACATTCAAAATGCAAATTGCAAAAACAATCACAATGCAAATTGGAAAACAATCACAATGCAAATTGGAAAAACATTCACAATGCAAATTATAAAAACAAACACAATGCAAATTGGAAAAACATTCACAATACAAATTGTAAAAACAATCACAATGCAAATTGGAAAAAACAATCACAGTGCAAATTGGAAAAACAATCACAATGCAAATTGTAAAAACATTCACAGTGCAAATTGTAAAAGCAATCACAATGCAAATTGGAAAAACATTGACAGTGCAAATTGTAAAAACATTCACAGTGCAAATTGTAAAAACAATCACAATGCAAATGGTAAAAACATTCACAGTGCAAATTGGAAAAACATTCACAATGTAAATTGGAAAAACAATAACAATGCAAATTATAAAAACATTCACAATGCAAATTGTAAACACAATCACAATGCAAATTATAAAAACAAACACAATGCAAATTGGAAAAACATTCAAAATGCAAATTGTAAAAACAATCACAATGCAAATTGGAAAAACAATCACAATGCAAATTATAAAAACAATCACAATACAAATTGTAAAAACAATCACAATGCAAATTATAAAAACAATCACAATACAAATTGTAAAAACAATCACAATGCAAATTATAAAAACAATCACAATGCAAATGGTAAAAACATTCACAGTGCAAATTGGAAAAACATTCACAATGCAAATTGGAAAAACAATAACAATGCAAATTATAAAAACATTCACAATGCAAATTGTAAACACAATCACAATGCAAATTATAAAAACAAACACAATGCAAATTGGAAAAACATTCAAAATGCAAATTGCAAAAACAATCACAATGCAAATTGGAAAACAATCACAATGCAAATTGGAAAAACATTCACAAAAGAAATTGTAAAAACAATCACAATGCAAATTGTAAAAACAATCACAATGCAAATTGGAAAAACATTCACAATGCAAATTATAAAAACAAACACAATGCAAATTGGAAAAACATTCACAATACAAATTGTAAAAACAATCACAATGCAAATTGGAAAAACAATCACAGTGCAAATTGGAAAAACAATCACAATGCAAATTGTAAAAACATTCACAGTGCAAATTGTAAAAGCAATCACAATGCAAATTGGAAAAACATTGACAGTGCAAATTGTAAAAACATTCACAGTGCAAATTGTAAAAACAATCACAATGCAAATGGTAAAAACATTCACAGTGCAAATTGGAAAAACATTCACAATGCAAATTGGAAAAACAATAACAATGCAAATTATAAAAACATTCACAATGCAAATTGTAAACACAATCACAATACAAATTGGAAAAACATTCACAGTGCAAATTGGAAAAACATTCACAATGCAAATTGGAAAAACATTCACAATGCAAATTGTAAAAACATTCACAATGCAAATTGGAAAAACAATCACAATGCAAATTGGAAAAACAATCACAATGCAAATTGGAAAAACAATCACAATGCAAATTATAAAAACAATCACAATACAAATTGTAAAAACAATCACAATGCAAATTATAAAAACAATCACAATACAAATTGTAAAAACAATCACAATGCAAATTATAAAAACAATCACAATACAAATTGTAAAAACAATCACAATGCAAATTATAAAAACAATCACAATGCAAATGGTAAAAACATTCACAGTGCAAATTGGAAAAACATTCACAATGCAAATTGGAAAAACAATCACAATGCAAATTATAAAAACAAACACAATGCAAATTGGAAAAACATTCAAAATGCAAATTGCAAAAACAATCACAATGCAAATTGGAAAAACATTCACAAAAGAAATTGTAAAAACAATCACAATGCAAATTGTAAAAACAAACACAATGCAAATTGGAAAAACATTCACAATACAAAATGGAAAAACAATCAGAATGTAAATTGGAAAAACATTCAAAATGCAAATTGTAAAAACAATCACAATACAAATTGGAAAAACATTCACAGTGCAAATTGGAAAAACATTCACAATGCAAATTGTAAAAACATTCACAATGCAAATTGGAAAAACAATCACAATGCAAATTGGAAAAACAATCACAATGCAAATTGGAAAAACAATCACAATGCAAATTATAAAAACAATCACAATACAAATTGTAAAAACAATCACAATGCAAATTATAAAAACAATCACAATACAAATTGGAAAAACAATCACAATGCAAATTATAAAAACAATCACAATGCAAATGGTAAAAACATTCACAGTGCAAATTGGAAAAACATTCACAATGCAAATTGGAAAAACAATAACAATGCAAATTATAAAAACATTCACAATGCAGATTGTAAACACAATCACAATGCAAATTATAAAAACAAACACAATGCAAATTGGAAAAACATTCAAAATGCAAATTGCAAAAACAATCACAATGCAAATTGGAAAACAATCACAATGCAAATTGGAAAAACATTCACGAAAGAAATTGTAAAAACAATCACAATGCAAATTGTAAAAACAATCACAATGCAAATTGGAAAAACAATCACAGTGCAAATTGGAAAAACATTCACAAAAGAAATTGTAAAAACAATCACAATGCAAATTGGAAAAACAATCACAGTGCAAATTGGAAAAACAATCACAATGCAAATTATAAAAACAAACACAATGCAAATTGGAAAAACATTCACAATACAAATTGTAAAAACAACCACAATGCAAAATATAAAAACAATCACAATACAAATTGTAAAAACAATCACAATGCAAATTGTTAAAACAACCACAATGCAAATTGGAAAAACATTCAAAATGCAAATTGTAAAAACAATCAATACAAATTGGAAAAACATTCACAATACAAATTGTAAAAACAATCAGAATGTAAATCGGAAAAACATTCAAAATGCAAATTGTAAAAACAATCACAATACAAATTGGAAAAACAATCACAGTGCACATTGGAAAAACATTCACAATGCAAATTATAAAAACATTCACAATGCAAATTGGAAAAACAATCACAATGCAAATTGTAAAAACATTCACAATGCAAATTGTAAAAACATTCACAGTGCAAATTGGAAAAACATTCACAATACAAATTGTAAAAACAATCACAATGCAAATTGGAAAAACAATCACAGTGCAAATTGTAACAACATTCACAGTGCAAATTGTAAAAACATTCACAGTGCAAATTGTAAAAGCAATCACAATGCAAATTGGAAAAACATTCACAAAAGAAATTGTAAAAACAATCACAATGCAAATTGGAAAAACAATCACAGTGCAAATTGGAAAAACAATCACAATGCAAATTATAAAAACAAACACAATGCAAATTGGAAAAACATTCACAATACAAATTGTAAAAACAATCACAATGCAAATTGGAAAAACAATCACAGTGCAAATTGTAACAACATTCACAGTGCAAATTGTAAAAACATTCACAGTGCAAATTGTAAAAGCAATCACAATGCAAACTGGAAAAACATTCACAGTGCAAATTGTAAAAACATTCACAGTGCAAATTGTAAAAACAAACACAATGCAAATTGGAAAAACATTCACAATACAAATTGTAAAAACAATCACAATACAAATTATAAAAACAATCACAATGCAAATGGTAAGAACAATCACAATGCAAATGGTAAAAACATTCACAGTGCAAATTGGAAAAACATTCACAATGCAAATTGGAAAAACAATAACAATGCAAATTATAAAAACATTCACAATGCAAATTGTAAACACAATCACAATGCAAATTATAAAAACAAACACAATGCAAATTGGAAAAACATTCAAAATGCAAATTGTAAAAGCAATCACAATGCAAATTGGAAAAACAATCACAATGCAAATTATAAAAACAATCACAATACAAATTGTAAAAACAATCACAATGCAAATTATAAAAACAATCACAATACAAATTGTAAAAACAATCACAATGCAAATTATAAAAACAATCACAATGCAAATGGTAAAAACATTCGCAGTGCAAATTGGAAAAACATTCACAATGCAAATTGGAAAAACAATAACAATGCAAATTATAAAAACATTCACAATGCAAATTGTAAACACAATCACAATGCAAATTATAAAAACAAACACAATGCAAATTGGAAAAACATTCAAAATGCAAATTGCAAAAACAATCACAATGCAAATTGGAAAACAATCACAATGCAAATTGGAAAAACATTCACAATGCAAATTATAAAAACAAACACAATGCAAATTGGAAAAACATTCACAATACAAATTGTAAAAACAATCACAATGCAAATTGGAAAAAACAATCACAGTGCAAATTGGAAAAACAATCACAATGCAAATTGTAAAAACATTCACAGTGCAAATTGTAAAAGCAATCACAATGCAAATTGGAAAAACATTGACAGTGCAAATTGTAAAAACATTCACAGTGCAAATTGTAAAAACAATCACAATGCAAATGGTAAAAACATTCACAGTGCAAATTGGAAAAACATTCACAATGTAAATTGGAAAAACAATAACAATGCAAATTATAAAAACATTCACAATGCAAATTGTAAACACAATCACAATGCAAATTATAAAAACAAACACAATGCAAATTGGAAAAACATTCAAAATGCAAATTGTAAAAACAATCACAATGCAAATTGGAAAAACAATCACAATGCAAATTATAAAAACAATCACAATACAAATTGTAAAAACAATCACAATGCAAATTATAAAAACAATCACAATACAAATTGTAAAAACAATCACAATGCAAATTATAAAAACAATCACAATGCAAATGGTAAAAACATTCACAGTGCAAATTGGAAAAACATTCACAATGCAAATTGGAAAAACAATAACAATGCAAATTATAAAAACATTCACAATGCAAATTGTAAACACAATCACAATGCAAATTATAAAAACAAACACAATGCAAATTGGAAAAACATTCAAAATGCAAATTGCAAAAACAATCACAATGCAAATTCGAAAACAATCACAATGCAAATTGGAAAAACATTCACAAAAGAAATTGTAAAAACAATCACAATGCAAATTGTAAAAACAATCACAATGCAAATTGGAAAAACATTCACAATGCAAATTATAAAAACAAACACAATGCAAATTGGAAAAACATTCACAATACAAATTGTAAAAACAATCACAATGCAAATTGGAAAAACAATCACAGTGCAAATTGGAAAAACAATCACAATGCAAATTGTAAAAACATTCACAGTGCAAATTGTAAAAGCAATCACAATGCAAATTGGAAAAACATTGACAGTGCAAATTGTAAAAACATTCACAGTGCAAATTGTAAAAACAATCACAATGCAAATGGTAAAAACATTCACAGTGCAAATTGGAAAAACATTCACAATGCAAATTGGAAAAACAATAACAATGCAAATTATAAAAACATTCACAATGCAAATTGTAAACACAATCACAATGCAAATTATAAAAACAAACACAATGCAAATTGGAAAAACATTCAAAATGCAAATTGTAAAAACAATCATAATGCAAATTGGAAAAACAATCACAATGCAAATTATAAAAACAATCACAATACAAATTGTAAAAACAATCACAATGCAAATTATAAAAACAATCACAATACAAATTGTAAAAACAATCACAATGCAAATTATAAAAACAATCACAATGCAAATGCTAAAAACATTCACAGTGCAAATTGGAAAAACATTCACAATGCAAATTGGAAAAACAATAACAATGCAAATTATAAAAACATTCACAATGCAAATTGTAAACACAATCACAATGCAAATTGTAAAAGCAAACACAATGCAAATTGGAAAAACATTCAAAATGCAAATTGTAAAAACAATCACAATGCAAATTGGAAAAACATTCACAATACAAATTGTAAAAACAATCACAATGAAAATTGTAAAAACAATCACAATGCAAATTGGAAAAACATTCACAATACAAAATGGAAAAACAATCAGAATGTAAATCGGAAAAACATTCAAAATGCAAATTGTAAAAACAATCACAATGCAAATTGGAAAAATAATCACAATGCAAATTGGAAAAACATTCACAATGCAAATTGTAAAAACAATCACAATGCAAATTGGAAAAACAATAACAATGCAAATTGGAAAAACATTTGCAGTGCAAATTGGAAAAAACAATCACAATGCAAATTGGAAAAACATTCACAATACAAATTGTAAAAACAATCACAATGCAAATTGGAAAACCATTCACCATGCAAATTGTAAAAACAATCACAATGTAAATTGTAAAAACATTCACACTGCAAATTGGAAAAACAATCTCAATGCAAATTGGAAAAACATTCACAATACAAATTGTAAAAACAATCACAATGCAAATTGGAAAACCATTCAAAATGCAAATTGTAAAAGCAATCACAATACAAATTGGAAAAACATTCACAATGCAAATTGGAAAAACAATCACAATGCAAATTGGAAAAACAATCACAGTGCAAATTGGAAAAACATTCACAATGCAAATTGTAAAAACATTCACAATGCAAATTGGAAAAACAATCACAATGCAAATTGGAAAAACAATCACAATGCAAATTGGAAAAACAATCACAATGCAAATTATAAAAACAATCACAATGCAAATTATAAAAACATTCACAATGCAAATTGGAAAAACAATCACAATGCAAATTGTAAAAACATTCACAGTGCAAATTGGAAAAACATTCACAGTGCAAATTGTAAAAACAATCACAATGCAAATTGGAAAAACATTCACAATACAAATTGTAAAAACAATCACAATGCAAATTATAAAAACAATCACAATGCAAATGGTAAAAACAATCACAATGCAAATGGTAAAAACATTCACAGTGCAAATTGGAAAAACATTCACAATGCAAATTGGAAAAACAATAACAATGCAAATTATAAAAACATTCACAATGCAAATTGTAAACACAATCACAATGCAAATTATAAAAACAAACAGAATGCAAATTGGAAAAACATTCAAAATGCAAATTGTAAAAGCAATCACAATGCAAATTGGAAAAACAATCACAATGCAAATTATAAAAACAATCACAATACAAATTGTAAAAACAATCACAATGCAAATTGTAAAAACAATCACAATGCAAATGATAAAAACAATCACAATACAAATTGTAAAAACAATCACAATGCAAATGGTAAAAACATTCACAGTGTAAATTGGAAAAACTATCACAATGCAAATTGGAAAAATAATCACAATGCAAATTGGAAAAACATTCACAATGTAAATTGTAAAAACAATCACAATGCAAATTGGAAAAACAATAACAATGCAAATTGGAAAAACATTTGCAGTGCAAATTGGAAAAAACAATCACAATACAAATTGGAAAAACATTCACAATACAAATTGTAAAAACAATCACAATGCAAATTGGAAAAACATTCACCATGCAAATTGTAAAAACAATCACAATGTAAATTGTAAAAACATTCACACTGCAAATTGGAAAAACAATCTCAATGCAAATTGGAAAAACATTCACAATACAAATTGTAAAAACAATCACAATGCAAATTGGAAAACCATTCAAAATGCAAATTGGAAAAGCAATCACAATACAGATTGGAAAAACATTCACAATGCAAATTGGAAAAACAATCACAATGCAAATTGGAAAAACAATCACAGTGCAAATTGGAAAAACATTCACAATGCAAATTGTAAAAACATTCACAATGCAAATTGGAAAAACAATCACAATGCAAATAGGAAAAACAATCACAATGCAAATTGGAAAAACAATCACAATGCAAATTATAAAAACAATCACAATGCAAATTCTAAAAACATTCACAATGCAAATTGGAAAAACAATCACAATACAAATTGTAAAAACATTCACAGTGCAAATTGGAAAAACATTCACAATGCAAATTGTAAAAACATTCACAATGCAAATTGGAAAAACAATCACAATGCAAATTGGAAAAACAATCAGAATGCAAATTATAAAAACAATCACAATACAAATTGTAAAAACAATCACAATGCAAATTATGAAAACAATCACAATGCAAATGGTAAAAACATTCACAGTGCAAATTGGAAAAACATTCACAATGCAAATTGGAAAAACAATAACAATGCAAATTATAAAAACATTCACAATGCAGATTTTAAACACAATCACAATGCAAATTATAAAAACAAACACAATGCAAATTGGAAAAACATTCAAAATGCAAATTGGAAAAACATTCACAATACAAATTGTAAAAACAATCACAATGCAAATTGGAAAAACATTCACAATACAAATTGTAAAAACAATCACAATGCAAATTGTAAAAACAATCACAATGCAAATTGGAAAAACATTCACAATACAAAATGGAAAAACAATCAGAATGTAAATCGGAAAAACATTCAAAATGCAAATTGTAAAAACAATCACAATACAAATTGGAAAAACATTCACAGTGCAAATTGGAAAAACATTCACAATGCAAATTGTAAAAACATTCACAATGCAAATTGGAAAAACAATCACAATACAAATTGGAAAAACAATCACAATGCAAATTGGAAAAACAATCACAATGCAAATTATAAAAACAATCACAATACAAATTGTAAAAACAATCACAATGCAAATTATAAAAACAATCACAATACAAATTGGAAAAACAATCACAATGCAAATTATAAAAACAATCACAATGCAAATGGTAAAAACATTCACAGTGCAAATTGGAAAAACATTCACAATGCAAATTGGAAAAACAATAACAATGCAAATTATAAAAACATTCACAATGCAAATTGTAAACACAATCACAATGCAAATTATAAAAACAAACAGAATGCAAATTGGAAAAACATTCAAAATGCAAATTGCAAAAACAATCACAATGCAAATTGGAAAACAATCACAATGCAAATTGGAAAAACATTCACAAAAGAAATTGTAAAAACAATCACAATGCAAATTGTAAAAACAATCACAATGCAAATTGGAACAACATTCACAATACAAAATGGAAAAACAATCAGAATGTAAATTGGAAAAACAATCAAAATGCAAATTGTAAAAACAATCACAATACAAATTGGAAAAACATTCACAGTGCAAATTGGAAAAACATTCACAATGCAAATTGTAAAAACATTCACAAGGCAAATTGGAAAAACAATCACAATGCAAATTGGAAAAACAATCACAATGCAAATTGGAAAAACAATCAGAATGCAAATTATAAAAACAATCACAATACAAATTGTAAAAACAATCACAATGCAAATTATAAAAACAATCACAATACAAATTGGAAAAACAATCACAATGCAAATTATAGAAACAATCACAATGCAAATGGAAAAAACATTCACAGTGCAAATTGG
This sequence comes from Isurus oxyrinchus, assembly GCA_026770705.1. Lineage (NCBI taxonomy): Eukaryota > Metazoa > Chordata > Chondrichthyes > Lamniformes > Lamnidae > Isurus > Isurus oxyrinchus. The sequence goes on from JANJGN010000010.1 coordinate 141,773,981, forward strand.
AAAAACATTCACAATGCAAATTGGAAAAACAATAACAATGCAAATTATAAAAACATTCACAATGCAGATTGTAAACACAATCACAATGCAAATTATAAAAACAAACACAATGCAAATTGGAAAAACATTCAAAATGCAAATTGCAAAAACAATCACAATGCAAATTGGAAAACAATCACAATGCAAATTGGAAAAACATTCACAAAAGAAATTGTAAAAACAATCACAATGCAAATTGTAAAAATAATCACAATGCAAATTGGAAAAACATTCACAATACAAAATGGAAAAACAATCAGAATGTAAATCGGAAAAACATTCAAAATGCAAATTGTAAAAACAATCACAATACAAATTGGAAAAACAATCACAGTGCAAATTATAAAAACAATCACAATGCAAATGGTAAAAACAATCACAATGCAAATGGTAAAAACATTCACAGTGCAAATTGGAAAAACATTCACAATGCAAATTGGAAAAACAATAACAATGCAAATTATAAAAACATTCACAATGCAAATTGTAAACACAATCACAATGCAAATTATAAAAACAAACACAATGCAAATTGGAAAAACATTCAAAATGCAAATTGTAAAAGCAATCACAATGCAAATTGGAAAAACATTCACAGTGCTAATTGGAAAAACATTCACAATACAAATTGAAAAAACAATCACAATGCAAATCGGAAAAACAATCACAATGCAAATTGGAAAAACAATCACAATGCAAATTGGAAAAACATTCAAAATGCAAATTGGAAAAACTATCCCAATGCAAATCGTAAAAACATTCACAGTGCAAATTGTAAAAACAATCACAATGCAAATTGGAAAAATAATCACAATGCAAATTGGAAAAACATTCACAATGTAAATTGTAAAAACAATCACAATGCAAATTGGAAAAACAATAACAATGCAAATTGGAATAACATTTGCAGTGCAAATTGGAAAAAACAATCACAATACAAATTGGAAAAACATTCACAATACAAATTGTAAAAACAATCACAATGCAAATTGGAAAAACATTCACCATGCAAATTGTAAAAACAATCACAATGTAAATTGTAAAAACATTCACACTGCAAATTGGAAAAACATTCACAATGCAAATTGGAAAAACAATCACAATGCAAATTGGAAAAACAATCACAGTGCAAATTGGAAAAACATTCACAATGCAAATTGTAAAAACATTCACAATGCAAATTGGAAAAACAATCACAATGCAAATAGGAAAAACAATCACAATGCAAATTGGAAAAACAATCACAATGCAAATTATAAAAACAATCACAATGCAAATTCTAAAAACATTCACAATGCAAATTGGAAAAACAATCACAATGCAAATTGTAAAAACATTCACAGTGCAAATTGGAAAAACATTCACAATGCAAATTGTAAAAACATTCACAATGCAAATTGGAAAAACAATCAAAATGCAAATTGGAAAAACAATCAGAATGCAAATTATAAAAACAATCACAATACAAATTGTAAAAACAATCACAATGCAAATTATAAAAACAATCACAATACAAATTGGAAAAACAATCACAATGCAAATTATAAAAACAATCACAATGCAAATGGTAAAAACATTCACAGTGCAAATTGGAAAAACATTCACAATGCAAATTGGAAAAACAATAACAATGCAAATTATAAAAACATTCACAATGCAGATTGTAAACACAATCACAATGCAAATTATAAAAACAAACACAATGCAAATTGGAAAAACATTCAAAATGCAAATTGGAAAAACATTCACAATACAAATTGTAAAAACAATCACAATGCAAATTGGAAAAACATTCACAATACAAAATGGAAAAACAATCAGAATGTAAATCGGAAAAACATTCAAAATGCAAATTGTAAAAACAATCACAATACAAATTGGAAAAACATTCACAGTGCAAATTGGAAAAACATTCACAATGCAAATTGTAAAAACATTCACAATGCAAATTGGAAAAACAATCACAATACAAATTGGAAAAACAATCACAATGCAAATTGGAAAAACAATCACAATGCAAATTATAAAAACAATCACAATGCAAATTGTAAAAACAATCACAATGCAAATTATAAAAACAATCACAATACAAATTGGAAAAACAATCACAATGCAAATTATAAAAACAATCACAATGCAAATTGGAAAAACAATCACAATGCAAATTATAAAAACAATCACAATACAAATTGTAAAAACAATCACAATGCAAATTATAAAAACAATCACAATACAAATTGTAAAAACAATCACAATGCAAATTATAAAAACAATCACAATGCAAATGCTAAAAACATTCACAGTGCAAATTGGAAAAACATTCACAATGCAAATTGGAAAAACAATAACAATGCAAATTATAAAAACATTCACAATGCAAATTGTAAACACAATCACAATGCAAATTGTAAAAGCAAACACAATGCAAATTGGAAAAACATTCAAAATGCAAATTGTAAAAACAATCACAATGCAAATTGGAAAAACATTCACAATACAAATTGTAAAAACAATCACAATGAAAATTGTAAAAACAATCACAATGCAAATTGGAAAAACATTCACAATACAAAATGGAAAAACAATCAGAATGTAAATCGGAAAAACATTCAAAATGCAAATTGTAAAAACAATCACAATGCAAATTGGAAAAATAATCACAATGCAAATTGGAAAAACATTCACAATGCAAATTGTAAAAACAATCACAATGCAAATTGGAAAAACAATAACAATGCAAATTGGAAAAACATTTGCAGTGCAAATTGGAAAAAACAATCACAATGCAAATTGGAAAAACATTCACAATACAAATTGTAAAAACAATCACAATGCAAATTGGAAAACCATTCACCATGCAAATTGTAAAAACAATCACAATGTAAATTGTAAAAACATTCACACTGCAAATTGGAAAAACAATCTCAATGCAAATTGGAAAAACATTCACAATACAAATTGTAAAAACAATCACAATGCAAATTGGAAAACCATTCAAAATGCAAATTGTAAAAGCAATCACAATACAAATTGGAAAAACATTCACAATGCAAATTGGAAAAACAATCACAATGCAAATTGGAAAAACAATCACAGTGCAAATTGGAAAAACATTCACAATGCAAATTGTAAAAACATTCACAATGCAAATTGGAAAAACAATCACAATGCAAATTGGAAAAACAATCACAATGCAAATTGGAAAAACAATCACAATGCAAATTATAAAAACAATCACAATGCAAATTATAAAAACATTCACAATGCAAATTGGAAAAACAATCACAATGCAAATTGTAAAAACATTCACAGTGCAAATTGGAAAAACATTCACAGTGCAAATTGTAAAAACAATCACAATGCAAATTGGAAAAACATTCACAATACAAATTGTAAAAACAATCACAATGCAAATTATAAAAACAATCACAATGCAAATGGTAAAAACAATCACAATGCAAATGGTAAAAACATTCACAGTGCAAATTGGAAAAACATTCACAATGCAAATTGGAAAAACAATAACAATGCAAATTATAAAAACATTCACAATGCAAATTGTAAACACAATCACAATGCAAATTATAAAAACAAACAGAATGCAAATTGGAAAAACATTCAAAATGCAAATTGTAAAAGCAATCACAATGCAAATTGGAAAAACAATCACAATGCAAATTATAAAAACAATCACAATACAAATTGTAAAAACAATCACAATGCAAATTGTAAAAACAATCACAATGCAAATGATAAAAACAATCACAATACAAATTGTAAAAACAATCACAATGCAAATGGTAAAAACATTCACAGTGTAAATTGGAAAAACTATCACAATGCAAATTGGAAAAATAATCACAATGCAAATTGGAAAAACATTCACAATGTAAATTGTAAAAACAATCACAATGCAAATTGGAAAAACAATAACAATGCAAATTGGAAAAACATTTGCAGTGCAAATTGGAAAAAACAATCACAATACAAATTGGAAAAACATTCACAATACAAATTGTAAAAACAATCACAATGCAAATTGGAAAAACATTCACCATGCAAATTGTAAAAACAATCACAATGTAAATTGTAAAAACATTCACACTGCAAATTGGAAAAACAATCTCAATGCAAATTGGAAAAACATTCACAATACAAATTGTAAAAACAATCACAATGCAAATTGGAAAACCATTCAAAATGCAAATTGGAAAAGCAATCACAATACAGATTGGAAAAACATTCACAATGCAAATTGGAAAAACAATCACAATGCAAATTGGAAAAACAATCACAGTGCAAATTGGAAAAACATTCACAATGCAAATTGTAAAAACATTCACAATGCAAATTGGAAAAACAATCACAATGCAAATAGGAAAAACAATCACAATGCAAATTGGAAAAACAATCACAATGCAAATTATAAAAACAATCACAATGCAAATTCTAAAAACATTCACAATGCAAATTGGAAAAACAATCACAATACAAATTGTAAAAACATTCACAGTGCAAATTGGAAAAACATTCACAATGCAAATTGTAAAAACATTCACAATGCAAATTGGAAAAACAATCACAATGCAAATTGGAAAAACAATCAGAATGCAAATTATAAAAACAATCACAATACAAATTGTAAAAACAATCACAATGCAAATTATGAAAACAATCACAATGCAAATGGTAAAAACATTCACAGTGCAAATTGGAAAAACATTCACAATGCAAATTGGAAAAACAATAACAATGCAAATTATAAAAACATTCACAATGCAGATTTTAAACACAATCACAATGCAAATTATAAAAACAAACACAATGCAAATTGGAAAAACATTCAAAATGCAAATTGGAAAAACATTCACAATACAAATTGTAAAAACAATCACAATGCAAATTGGAAAAACATTCACAATACAAATTGTAAAAACAATCACAATGCAAATTGTAAAAACAATCACAATGCAAATTGGAAAAACATTCACAATACAAAATGGAAAAACAATCAGAATGTAAATCGGAAAAACATTCAAAATGCAAATTGTAAAAACAATCACAATACAAATTGGAAAAACATTCACAGTGCAAATTGGAAAAACATTCACAATGCAAATTGTAAAAACATTCACAATGCAAATTGGAAAAACAATCACAATACAAATTGGAAAAACAATCACAATGCAAATTGGAAAAACAATCACAATGCAAATTATAAAAACAATCACAATACAAATTGTAAAAACAATCACAATGCAAATTATAAAAACAATCACAATACAAATTGGAAAAACAATCACAATGCAAATTATAAAAACAATCACAATGCAAATGGTAAAAACATTCACAGTGCAAATTGGAAAAACATTCACAATGCAAATTGGAAAAACAATAACAATGCAAATTATAAAAACATTCACAATGCAAATTGTAAACACAATCACAATGCAAATTATAAAAACAAACAGAATGCAAATTGGAAAAACATTCAAAATGCAAATTGCAAAAACAATCACAATGCAAATTGGAAAACAATCACAATGCAAATTGGAAAAACATTCACAAAAGAAATTGTAAAAACAATCACAATGCAAATTGTAAAAACAATCACAATGCAAATTGGAACAACATTCACAATACAAAATGGAAAAACAATCAGAATGTAAATTGGAAAAACAATCAAAATGCAAATTGTAAAAACAATCACAATACAAATTGGAAAAACATTCACAGTGCAAATTGGAAAAACATTCACAATGCAAATTGTAAAAACATTCACAAGGCAAATTGGAAAAACAATCACAATGCAAATTGGAAAAACAATCACAATGCAAATTGGAAAAACAATCAGAATGCAAATTATAAAAACAATCACAATACAAATTGTAAAAACAATCACAATGCAAATTATAAAAACAATCACAATACAAATTGGAAAAACAATCACAATGCAAATTATAGAAACAATCACAATGCAAATGGAAAAAACATTCACAGTGCAAATTGGAAAAACATTCACAATGCAAATTGGAAAAACAATAACAATGCAAATTATAAAAACATTCACAATGCAGATTGTAAACACAATCACAATGCAAATTATAAAAACAAACACAATGCAAATTGGAAAAACATTCAAAATGCAAATTGCAAAAACAATCACAATGCAAATTGGAAAACAATCACAATGCAAATTGGAAAAACATTCACAAAAGAAATTGTAAAAACAATCACAATGCAAATTGTAAAAATAATCACAATGCAAATTGGAAAAACATTCACAATACAAAATGGAAAAACAATCAGAATGTAAATCGGAAAAACATTCAAAATGCAAATTGTAAAAACAATCACAATACAAATTGGAAAAACAATCACAGTGCAAATTATAAAAACAATCACAATGCAAATGGTAAAAACAATCACAATGCAAATGGTAAAAACATTCACAGTGCAAATTGGAAAAACATTCACAATGCAAATTGGAAAAACAATAACAATGCAAATTATAAAAACATTCACAATGCAAATTGTAAACACAATCACAATGCAAATTATAAAAACAAACACAATGCAAATTGGAAAAACATTCAAAATGCAAATTGTAAAAGCAATCACAATGCAAATTGGAAAAACATTCACAGTGCTAATTGGAAAAACATTCACAATACAAATTGAAAAAACAATCACAATGCAAATCGGAAAAACAATCACAATGCAAATTGGAAAAACAATCACAATGCAAATTGGAAAAACATTCAAAATGCAAATTGGAAAAACTATCCCAATGCAAATCGTAAAAACATTCACAGTGCAAATTGTAAAAACAATCACAATGCAAATTGGAAAAATAATCACAATGCAAATTGGAAAAACATTCACAATGTAAATTGTAAAAACAATCACAATGCAAATTGGAAAAACAATAACAATGCAAATTGGAATAACATTTGCAGTGCAAATTGGAAAAAACAATCACAATACAAATTGGAAAAACATTCACAATACAAATTGTAAAAACAATCACAATGCAAATTGGAAAAACATTCACCATGCAAATTGTAAAAACAATCACAATGTAAATTGTAAAAACATTCACACTGCAAATTGGAAAAACATTCACAATGCAAATTGGAAAAACAATCACAATGCAAATTGGAAAAACAATCACAGTGCAAATTGGAAAAACATTCACAATGCAAATTGTAAAAACATTCACAATGCAAATTGGAAAAACAATCACAATGCAAATAGGAAAAACAATCACAATGCAAATTGGAAAAACAATCACAATGCAAATTATAAAAACAATCACAATGCAAATTCTAAAAACATTCACAATGCAAATTGGAAAAACAATCACAATGCAAATTGTAAAAACATTCACAGTGCAAATTGGAAAAACATTCACAATGCAAATTGTAAAAACATTCACAATGCAAATTGGAAAAACAATCAAAATGCAAATTGGAAAAACAATCAGAATGCAAATTATAAAAACAATCACAATACAAATTGTAAAAACAATCACAATGCAAATTATAAAAACAATCACAATACAAATTGGAAAAACAATCACAATGCAAATTATAAAAACAATCACAATGCAAATGGTAAAAACATTCACAGTGCAAATTGGAAAAACATTCACAATGCAAATTGGAAAAACAATAACAATGCAAATTATAAAAACATTCACAATGCAGATTGTAAACACAATCACAATGCAAATTATAAAAACAAACACAATGCAAATTGGAAAAACATTCAAAATGCAAATTGGAAAAACATTCACAATACAAATTGTAAAAACAATCACAATGCAAATTGGAAAAACATTCACAATACAAAATGGAAAAACAATCAGAATGTAAATCGGAAAAACATTCAAAATGCAAATTGTAAAAACAATCACAATACAAATTGGAAAAACATTCACAGTGCAAATTGGAAAAACATTCACAATGCAAATTGTAAAAACATTCACAATGCAAATTGGAAAAACAATCACAATACAAATTGGAAAAACAATCACAATGCAAATTGGAAAAACAATCACAATGCAAATTATAAAAACAATCACAATGCAAATTGTAAAAACAATCACAATGCAAATTATAAAAACAATCACAATACAAATTGGAAAAACAATCACAATGCAAATTATAAAAACAATCACAATGCAAATTGGAAAAACATTCACAGTGCAAATTGGAAAAACATTCACAATGCAAATTGGAAAACAATAACAATGCAAATTATAAAAACATTCACAATGCAAATTGTAAACACAATCACAATGCAAATTATAAAAACAAACAGAATGCAAATTGGAAAAACATTCAAAATGCAAATTGCAAAAACAATCACAATGCAAATTGGAAAACAATCACAATGCAAATTGGAAAAACATTCACAAAAGAAATTGTAAAAACAATCACAATGCAAATTGTAAAAACAATCACAATGCCAATTGGAAAAACATTCACAATACAAAATGGAAAAACAATCAGAATGAAAATTGGAAAAACAATCAAAATGCAAATTGTAAAAACAATCACAATACAAATTGGAAAAACATTCACAGTGCAAATTGGAAAAACATTCACAATGCAAATTGTAAAAACATTCACAATGCAAATTGGAAAAACAATCACAATGCAAATTGGAAAAACAATCAGAATGCAAATTATAAAAACAATCACAATACAAATTGTAAAAACAATCACAATGCAAATTATAAAAACAATCACAATGCAAATTGGAAAAACAATCACAATGCAAATTGTAAAAACATTCACAGTGCAAATTGGAAAAACATTCACAGTGCAAATTGTAAAAACAATCACAATGCAAATTGGAAAAACATTCACAATACAAATTGTAAAAACAATCACAATGCAAATTATAAAAACAATCACAATGCAAATGGTAAAAACAATCACAATGCAAATGGTATAAACATTCACAGTGCAAATTGGAAAAACATTCACAATGCAAATTGGAAAAACAATAACAATGCAAATTATAAAAACATTCACAATGCAAATTGTAAACACAATCACAATGCAAATTATAAAAACAAACACAATGCAAATTGGAAAAACATTCAAAATGCAAATTGTAAAAGCAATCACAATGCAAATTGGAAAAACAATCACAATGCAAATTATAAAAACAATCACAATACAAATTGTAAAAACAATCACAATGCAAATTGTAAAAACAATCACAATGTAAATGATAAAAACAATCACAATACAAATTGTAAAAACAATCACAATGCAAATGGTAAAAACATTCACAGTGCAAATTGTAAAAACAATCACAATGCAAATTGGAAAAATAATCACAATGCAAATTGGAAAAACATTCACAATGTAAATTGTAAAAACAATCACAATGCAAATTGGAAAAACAATCACAATGCAAATTATAAAAACAATCACAATGCAAATTGTAAAAACAATCACAATGCAAATTATAAAAACAATCACAATACAAATTGGAAAAACAATCACAATGCAAATTATAAAAACAATCACAATGCAAATGGTAAAAACATTCACAGTGCAAATTGGAAAAACATTCACAATGCAAATTGGAAAACAATAACAATGCAAATTATAAAAACATTCACAATGCAAATTGTAAACACAATCACAATGCAAATTATAAAAACAAACAGAATGCAAATTGGAAAAACATTCAAAATGCAAATTGCAAAAACAATCACAATGCAAATTGGAAAACAATCACAATGCAAATTGGAAAAACATTCACAAAAGAAATTGTAAAAACAATCACAATGCAAATTGTAAAAACAATCACAATGCCAATTGGAAAAACATTCACAATACAAAATGGAAAAACAATCAGAATGAAAATTGGAAAAACAATCAAAATGCAAATTGTAAAAACAATCACAATACAAATTGGAAAAACATTCACAGTGCAAATTGGAAAAACATTCACAATGCAAATTGTAAAAACATTCACAATGCAAATTGGAAAAACAATCACAATGCAAATTGGAAAAACAATCAGAATGCAAATTATAAAAACAATCACAATACAAATTGTAAAAACAATCACAATGCAAATTATAAAAACAATCACAATGCAAATTGGAAAAACAATCACAATGCAAATTGTAAAAACATTCACAGTGCAAATTGGAAAAACATTCACAGTGCAAATTGTAAAAACAATCACAATGCAAATTGGAAAAACATTCACAATACAAATTGTAAAAACAATCACAATGCAAATTATAAAAACAATCACAATGCAAATGGTAAAAACAATCACAATGCAAATGGTATAAACATTCACAGTGCAAATTGGAAAAACATTCACAATGCAAATTGGAAAAACAATAACAATGCAAATTATAAAAACATTCACAATGCAAATTGTAAACACAATCACAATGCAAATTATAAAAACAAACACAATGCAAATTGGAAAAACATTCAAAATGCAAATTGTAAAAGCAATCACAATGCAAATTGGAAAAACAATCACAATGCAAATTATAAAAACAATCACAATACAAATTGTAAAAACAATCACAATGCAAATTGTAAAAACAATCACAATGTAAATGATAAAAACAATCACAATACAAATTGTAAAAACAATCACAATGCAAATGGTAAAAACATTCACAGTGCAAATTGTAAAAACAATCACAATGCAAATTGGAAAAATAATCACAATGCAAATTGGAAAAACATTCACAATGTAAATTGTAAAAACAATCACAATGCAAATTGGAAAAACAATAACAATGCAAATTGGAAAAACATTTGCAGTGCAAATTGGAAAAAACAATCACAATACAAATTGGAAAAACATTCACAATACAAATTGTAAAAACAATCACAATGCAAATTGGAAAAACATTCACCATGCAAATTGTAAAAACAATCACAATGTAAATTGTAAAAACATTCACACTGCAAATTGGAAAAACATTCACAATGCAAATTGGAAAAACAATCACAATGCAAATTGGAAAAACAATCACAGTGCAAATTGGAAAATCATTCACAATGCAAATTGTAAAAACATTCACAATGCAAATTGGAAAAACAATCACAATGCAAATAGGAAAAACAATCACAATGCAAATTGGAAAAACAATCACAATGCAAATTATAAAAACAATCACAATGCAAATTCTAAAAACATTCACAATGCAAATTGGAAAAACAATCACAATGCAAATTGTAAAAACATTCACAGTGCAAATTGGAAAAACATTCACAATGCAAATTGTAAAAACATTCACAATGCAAATTGGAAAAACAATCACAATGCAAATTGGAAAAACAATCAGAATGCAAATTATAAAAACAATCACAATACAAATTGTAAAAACAATCACAATGCAAATTATAAAAACAATCACAATACAAATTGTAAAAACAATCACAATGCAAATTATAAAAACAATCACAATGCAAATGGAAAAACATTCACAGTGCAAATTGGAAAAACATTCACAATGCAAATTGGAAAACAATAACAATGCAAATTATAAAAACATTCACAATGCAAATTGTAAACACAATCACAATGCAAATTATAAAAACAAACAGAATGCAAATTGGAAAAACATTCAAAATGCAAATTGCAAAAACAATCACAATGCAAATTGGAAAACAATCACAATGCAAATTGGAAAAACATTCACAAAAGAAATTGTAAAAACAATCACAATGCAAATTGTAAAAACAATCACAATGCAAATTGGAAAAACATTCACAATACAAAATGGAAAAACAATCAGAATGTAAATTGGAAAAACAATCAAAATGCAAATTGTAAAAACAATCACAATACAAATTGGAAAAACATTCACAGTGCAAATTGGAAAAACATTCACAATGCAAATTGTAAAAACATTCACAATGCAAATTGGAAAAACAATCACAATGCAAATTGGAAAAACAATCACAATGCAAATTGGAAAAACAATCAGAATGCAAATTATAAAAACAATCACAATACAAATTGTAAAAACAATCACAATGCACATTATAAAAACAATCACAATACAAATTGGAAAAACAATCACAATGCAAATTATAAAAACAATCACAATGCAAATGGTAAAAACATTCACAGTGCAAATTGGAAAAACATTCACAATGCAAATTGGAAAAACAATAACAATGCAAATTATAAAAACATTCACAATGCAGATTGTAAACACAATCACAATGCAAATTATAAAAACAAACACAATGCAAATTGGAAAAACATTCAAAATGCAAATTGCAAAAACAATCACAATGCAAATTGGAAAACAATCACAATGCAAATTGGAAAAACATTCACAAAAGAAATTGTAAAAACAATCACAATGCAAATTGGAAAAACAATCACAATGCAAATTGTAAAAACATTCACAGTGCAAATTGGAAAAACATTCACAATGCAAATTGTAAAAACATTCACAGTGCAAATTGTAAAAACATTCACAATGCAAATTGTAAAAACAATCACAGTGCAAATTGTAAAAACATTCACAATGCAAATTGGAAAAACAATCACAATGCAAATTGCAAAAACAATCACAATGCAAATTGGAAAACAATCACAATGCAAATTGGAAAAACATTCACAAAAGAAATTGTAAAAACAATCACAATGCAAATTGGAAAAACAATCACAGTGCAAATTGGAAAAACAATCACAATGCAAATTATAAAAACAAACACAATGCAACTTGGAAAAACATTCACAATACAAATTGTAAAAACAATCACAATGCAAATTGGAAAAACAATCACAGTGCAAATTGTAACAGCATTCACAGTGCAAATTGAAAAAACATTCACAATGCAAATTGGAAAAACAATAACAATGCAAATTATAAAAACATTCACAATGCAAATTGTAAACACAATCACAATGCAAATTATAAAAACAAACACAATGCAAATTGGAAAAACATTCAAAATGCAAATTGTAAAAGCAATCACAATGCAAATTGGAAAAACAATCACAATGCAAATTATAAAAACAATCACAATACAAATTGTAAAAACAATCACAATGCAAATTATAAAAACAATCACAATACAAATTGTAAAAACAATCACAATGCAAATTATAAAAACAATCACAATGCAAATGGTAAAAACATTCACAGTGCAAATTGGAAAAACATTCACAATGCAAATTGGAAAAACAATAACAATGCAAATTATAAAAACATTCACAATGCAAATTGTAAACACAGTCACAATGCAAATTATAAAAACAAACACAATGCAAATTGGAAAAACATTCAAAATGCAAATTGCAAAAACAATCACAATGCAAATTGGAAAACAATCACAATGCAAATTGGAAAAACATTCACAAAAGAAATTGTAAAAACAATCACAATGCAAATTGTAAAAACAATCACAATGCAAATTGGAAAAACATTCACAATGCAAATTATAAAAACAAACACAATGCAAATTGGAAAAACATTCACAATACAAATTGTAAAAACAATCACAATGCAAATTGGAAAAAACAATCACAGTGCAAATTGGAAAAACAATCACAATGCAAATTGTAAAAACATTCACAGTGCAAATTGTAAAAGCAATCACAATGCAAATTGGAAAAACATTGACAGTGCAAATTGTAAAAACATTCACAGTGCAAATTGTAAAAACAATCACAATGCAAATGGTAAAAACATTCACAGTGCAAATTGGAAAAACATTCACAATGTAAATTGGAAAAACAATAACAATGCAAATTATAAAAACATTCACAATGCAAATTGTAAACACAATCACAATGCAAATTATAAAAACAAACACAATGCAAATTGGAAAAACATTCAAAATGCAAATTGTAAAAACAATCACAATGCAAATTGGAAAAACAATCACAATGCAAATTATAAAAACAATAACAATACAAATTGTAAAAACAATCACAATGCAAATTATAAAAACAATCACAATACAAATTGTAAAAACATTCACAATACAAATTGTAAAAACAATCAGAATGTAAATCGGAAAAACATTCACAATGCAAATTGGAAAAACAATCACAATGTAAATTGTAAAAACATTCACAGTGCAAATTGGAAAAACATTCACAATGCAAATTGTAAAAACATTCACAGTGCAAATTGTAAAAACATTCACAATGCAAATTGTAAAAACAATCACAGTGCAAATTGTAAAAACATTCACAATGCAAATTGGAAAAACAATCACAATGCAAATTGCAAAAACAATCACAATGCAAATTGGAAAACAATCACAATGCAAATTGGAAAAACATTCACAAAAGAAATTGTAAAAATAATCACAATGCAAATTGGAAAAACAATCACAGTGCAAATTGGAAAAACAATCACAATGCAAATTATAAAAACAAACACAATGCAAATTGGAAAAACATTCACAATACAAATTGTAAAAACAATCACAATGCAAATTGGAAAAACAATCACAGTGCAAATTGTAACAACATTCACAGTGCAAATTGTAAACACAATCACAATACAAATTGTAAAAACAATCATAATGCAAATTGGAAAAACATTCACAATACAAAATGGAAAAACAATCAGAATGTAAATCGGAAAAACATTCAAAATGCAAATTGTAAAAACAATCACAATACAAATTGTAAAAACAATCACAATGCAAATTGGAAAAACATTCACAATACAAAATGGAAAAACAATCAGAATGTAGATCGGAAAAACATTCAAAATGCAAATTGTAAAAACAATCACAATACAAATTGGAAAAACATTCAAAGTGCAAATTGGAAAAACATTCACAATGCAAATTGTAAAAACATTCACAATGCAAATTGGAAAAACAATCACAATGCAAATTGGAAAAACAATCACAATGCAAATTGGAAAAACAATCACAATGCAAATTATAAAAACAATCACAATACAAATTGTAAAAACAATCACAATGCAAATTATAAAAACAATCACAATGCAAATGGTAAAAACATTCACAGTGCAAATTGGAAAAACATTCACAATGCAAATTGGAAAAACAATAACAATGCAAATTATAAAAACATTCACAATGCAAATTGTAAACACAATCACAATGCAAATTATAAAAACAAACACAATGCAAATTGGAAAAACATTCAAAATGCAAATTGTAAAAGCAATCACAATGCAAATTGGAAAAACATTCACAGTGCAAATTGGAAAAACATTCACAATACAAATTGTAAAAACAATCACAATGCAAATTGTAAAAACAATCACAATGCAAATTGTAAAAACAATCACAATGCAAATTGGAAAAACATTCAAAATGCAAATTGTAAAAACAATCAATACAAATTGGAAAAACATTCACAATACAAATTGTAAAAACAATCAGAATGTAAATCGGAAAAACATTCAAAATGCAAATTGTAAAAACAATCACAATACAAATTGGAAAAACATTCACAGTGCAAATTGGAAAAACATTCAAAATGCAAATTGGAAAAACAATCCCAATGCAAATTGTAAAAACATTCACAGTGCAAATTGGAAAAACAATCACAATGCAAATTGTAAAAACATTCACAATGCAAATTGGAAAAACAATCACAATGCAAATTGGAAAAACAATCACAATGCAAATTATAAAAACAATCACAATACAAATTGGAAAAACATGCACAAAGCAAATTGGAAAAACAATCACAATGCAAATTGTAAAAACATTCACAATGCAAATTGTAAAAACAATCACAATACAAATTGTAAAAACAATCACAATGCAAATTGTAAAAACAATCACAATGCAAATTATAAAAACAATCACAATACGAATTGTAAAAACAATCACAATGCAAATGGTAAAAACATTCACAGTGCAAATTGTAAAAACAATCACAATGCAAATTGGAAAAATAATCACAATGCAAATTGGAAAAACATTCACAATGCAAATTGTAAAAACAATCACAATGCAAATTGGAAAAACAATAACAATGCAAATTGGAAAAACATTTGCAGTGCAAATTGGAAAAAACAATCACAATGCAAATTGGAAAAACATTCACAATACAAATTGTAAAAACAATCACAATGCAAATTGGAAAACCATTCACCATGCAAATTGTAAAAACAATCACAATGTAAATTGTAAAAACATTCACACTGCAAATTGGAAAAACAATCTCAATGCAAATTGGAAAAACAATCACAATGCAAATTGTAAAAACAATCACAATGCAAATTATAAAAACAATCACAATGCAAATTATAAAAACATTCACAATGCAAATTGGAAAAACAATCACAATGCAAATTGTAAAAACATTCACAGTGCAAATTGGAAAAACATTCACAATGCAAATTGTAAAAACATTCACAGTGCAAATTGTAAAAATGTTCACAATGCAAATTGTAAAAACAATCACAATACAAATTGGAAAAACATTCACAGTGCAAATTGTAAAAACAATCACAATACGAATTGTAAAAACAATCACAATGCAAATGGTAAAAACATTCACAGTGCAAATTGTAAAAACAATCACAATGCAAATTGGAAAAATAATCACAATGCAAATTGGAAAAACATTCACAATGCAAATTGTAAAAACAATCACAATGCAAATTGGAAAAACAATAACAATGCAAATTGGAAAAACATTTGCAGTGCAAATTGGAAAAAACAATCACAATGCAAATTGGAAAAACATTCACAATACAAATTGTAAAAACAATCACAATGCAAATTGGAAAACCATTCACCATGCAAATTGTAAAAACAATCACAATGTAAATTGTAAAAACATTCACACTGCAAATTGGAAAAACAATCTCAATGCAAATTGGAAAAACATTCACAATACAAATTGTAAAAACAATCACAATGCAAATTGGAAAACCATTCAAAATGCAAATTGTAAAAGCAATCACAATACAAATTGGAAAAACATTCACAATGCAAATTGGAAAAACAATCACAATGCAAATTGGAAAAACAATCACAGTGCAAATTGGAAAAACATTCACAAGGCAAATTGTAAAAACATTCACAATGCAAATTGGAAAAACAATCACAATGCAAATTGGAAAAACAATCACAATGCAAATTGGAAAAACAATCACAATGCAAATTATAAAAACATTCTCAATGCAAATTGGAAAAACAATCACAATGCAAATTGTAAAAACATTCACAGTGCAAATTGGAAAAACATTCACAGTGCAAATTGTAAAAACAATCACAATGCAAATTGGAAAAACATTCACAATACAAATTGTAAAAACAATCACAATGCAAATTATAAAAACAATCACAATGCAAATGGTAAAAACAATCACAATGCAAATGGTAAAAACATTCACAGTGCAAATTGGAAAAACATTCACAATGCAAATTGGAAAAACAATAACAATGCAAATTATAAAAACATTCACAATGCAAATTGTAAACACAATCACAATGCAAATTATAAAAACAAACACAATGCAAATTGGAAAAACATTCAAAATGCAAATTGTAAAAGCAATCACAATGCAAATTGGAAAAACAATCACAATGCAAATTATAAAAACAATCACAATACAAATTGTAAAAACAATCACAATGCAAATTGTAAAAACAATCACAATGCAAATGATAAAAACAATCACAATACAAATTGTAAAAACAATCACAATGCAAATGGTAAAAACATTCACAGTGCAAATTGTAAAAACAATCACAATGCAAATTGGAAAAATAATCACAATGCAAATTGGAAAAACATTCACAATGTAAATTGTAAAAACAATCACAATGCAAATTGGAAAAACAATAACAATGCAAATTGGAAAAACATTTGCAGTGCAAATTGGAAAAAACAATCACAATACAAATTGGAAAAACATTCACAATACAAATTGTAAAAACAATCACAATGCAAATTGGAAAAACATTCAGCATGCAAATTGTAAAAACAATCACAATGTAAATTGTAAAAACATTCACACTGCAAATTGGAAAAACAATCTCAATGCAAATTGGAAAAACATTCACAATACAAATTGTAAAAACAATCACAATGCAAATTGGAAAACCATTCAAAATGCAAATTGGAAAAGCAATCACAATACAGATTGGAAAAACATTCACAATGCAAATTGGAAAAACAATCACAATGCAAATTGGAAAAACAATCACAGTGCAAATTGGAAAAACATTCACAATGCAAATTGTAAAAACATTCACAATGCAAATTGGAAAAACAATCACAATGCAAATAGGAAAAACAATCACAATGCAAATTGGAAAAACAATCACAATGCAAATTATAAAAACAATCACAATGCAAATTATAAAAACATTCACAATGCAAATTGGAAAAACAATCACAATGCAAATTGTAAAAACATTCACAGTGCAAATTGGAAAAACATTCACAATGCACATTGTAAAAACATTCACAGTGCAAATTGTAAAAACGTTCACAATGCAAATTGTAAAAACAATCACAATACAAATTGTAAAAACAATCACAATGCAAATTGTAAAAACAATCACAATGCAAATTGGAAAAATAATCACCATGCAAATTGGAAAAACATTCACAATGTAAATTGTAAAAACAATCACAATGCAAATTGGAAAAACAATAACAATGCAAATTGGAAAAACATTTGCAGTGCAAATTGGAAAAAAAAATCACAATACAAAGTGGAAAAACATTCACAATACAAATTGTAAAAACAATCACAATGCAAATTGGAAAACCATTCACCATGCAAATTGTAAAAACAATCACAATGTAAATTGTAAAAACATTCACACTGCAAATTGGAAAAACAATCTCAATGCAAATTGGAAAAACATTCACAATACAAATTGTAAAAACAATCACAATGCAAATTGGAAAACCATTCAAAATGCAAATTGTAAAAGCAATCACAATACAAATTGGAAAAACATTCACAATGCAAATTGGAAAAACAATCACAATGCAAATTGGAAAAACAATCACAGTGCAAATTGGAAAAACATTCACAATGCAAATTGTAAAAACATTCACAATGCAAATTGGAAAAACAATCACAATGCAAATTGGAAAAACATTCACAATGCAAATTGGAAAAACAATCACAAGGCAAATTGGAAAAACAATCACAGTGCAAATTGGAAAAACATTCACAATGCAAATTGTAAAAACATTCACAATGCAAATTGGAAAAACAATCACAATGCAAATTGGAAAAACAATCACAATGCAAATTGGAAAAACAATCACAATGCAAATTATAAAAACAATCACAATGCAAATTATAAAAACATTCACAATGCAAATTGGAAAAACAATCACAATGCAAATTGTAAAAACATTCACAGTGCAAATTGGAAAAAGAGTCACAATGCAAATTGTAAAAACATTCACAGTGCAAATTGTAAAAACGTTCACAATGCAAATTGTAAAAACAATCACAATACAAATTGGAAAAACATTCACAGTGCAAATTGTAACAACATTCACAGTGCAAATTGTAAAAACATTCACAGTGCAAATTGTAAAAACATTCACAGTGCAAATTGTAAAAGCATTCACAATGCAAATTGTAAAAACATTCACAGTGCAAATTGTAAAAACATTCACAGTGCAAATTGTAAAAACAATCACAATGCAAATTGGAAAAACATTCACAATACAAATTGTAAAAACAATCACAATGCAAATTATAAAAACAATCACAATGCAAATTGTAAACACAATCACAATGCAAATTATAAAAACAAACACAATGCAAATTGGAAAAACATTCAAAATGCAAATTGGAAAAACATTCACAATACAAAATGGGAAAACAATCAGAATGTAAATCGGAAAAACATTCAAAATGCAAATTGTAAAAACATTCACAATGCAAATTGTAAAAACATTCACAATGCAAATTGGTAAAACAATCACAATGCAAATTGGAAAAACAATCACAATGCAAATTGGAAAAACAATCACAATGCAAATTATAAAAACAATCACAATACAAATTGTAAAAACTTTCACAATGCAAATTATAAAAACATTCACAATGCAAATTGGAAAAACAATAACAATGCAAATTATAAAAACATTCACAATGCAAATTGTAAACACAATCACAATGCAAATTATAAAAACAAACACAATGCAAATTGGAAAAACATTCAAAATGCAAATTGTAAAAGCAATCACAAAGCAAATTGGAAAAACATTCACAATACAAATTGTAAAAACAATCACAATGCAAATTGGAAAAACATTCACAATACAAATTGTAAAAACAATCACAATGCAAATTGTAAAAACAATCACAATGCAAATTGGAAAAACATTCACAATACAAAATGGAAAAACAATCAGAATGTAAATCGGAAAAACATTCAAAATGCAAAATGTAAAAACAATCACAATACACATTGGAAAAACATTCACAGTGCAAATTGGAAAAACATTCACAATGCAAATTGTAAAAACATTCACAATGCAAATTGGAAAAACAATCACAATGCAAATTGGAAAAACAATCACAATGCAAATTGGAAAAGCAATCACAATGCAAATTATAAAAACAATCACAATACAAATTGCAAAAACAATCACAATGCAAATTATAAAAACAATCACAATACAAATTGTAAAAACAATCACAATGCAAATTATAAAAACAATCACAATGCAAATGGTAAAAACAATCACAATGCAAATTGGAAAAACAATCACAATGCAAATTATAAAAACAATCACAATACAAATTGTAAAAACATTCACAATACAAATTGTAAAAACAATCAGAATGTAAATCGGAAAAACATTCACAATGCAAATTGGAAAAACAATCACAATGTAAATTGTAAAAACATTCACAGTGCAAATTGGAAAAACATTCACAATGCAAATTGTAAAAACATTCACAGTGCAAATTGTAAAAACATTCACAATGCAAATTGTAAAAACAATCACAGTGCAAATTGTAAAAACATTCACAATGCAAATTGGAAAAACAATCACAATGCAAATTGCAAAAACAATCACAATGCAAATTGGAAAACAATCACAATGCAAATTGGAAAAACATTCACAAAAGAAATTGTAAAAATAATCACAATGCAAATTGGAAAAACAATCACAGTGCAAATTGGAAAAACAATCACAATGCAAATTATAAAAACAAACACAATGCAAATTGGAAAAACATTCACAATACAAATTGTAAAAACAATCACAATGCAAATTGGAAAAACAATCACAGTGCAAATTGTAACAACATTCACAGTGCAAATTGTAAACACAATCACAATACAAATTGTAAAAACAATCACAATGCAAATTGGAAAAACATTCACAATACAAAATGGAAAAACAATCAGAATGTAAATCGGAAAAACATTCAAAATGCAAATTGTAAAAACAATCACAATACAAATTGTAAAAACAATCACAATGCAAATTGGAAAAACATTCACAATACAAAATGGAAAAACAATCAGAATGTAGATCGGAAAAACATTCAAAATGCAAATTGGAAAAACAATCACAATACAAATTGGAAAAACATTCAAAGTGCAAATTGGAAAAACATTCACAATGCAAATTGTAAAAACATTCACAATGCAAATTGGAAAAACAATCACAATGCAAATTGGAAAAACAATCACAATGCAAATTGGAAAAACAATCACAATGCAAATTATAAAAACAATCACAATACAAATTGTAAAAACAATCACAATGCAAATTATAAAAACAATCACAATGCAAATGGTAAAAACATTCACAGTGCAAATTGGAAAAACATTCACAATGCAAATTGGAAAAACAATAACAATGCAAATTATAAAAACATTCACAATGCAAATTGTAAACACAATCACAATGCAAATTATAAAAACAAACACAATGCAAATTGGAAAAACATTCAAAATGCAAATTGTAAAAGCAATCACAATGCAAATTGGAAAAACATTCACAGTGCAAATTGGAAAAACATTCACAATACAAATTGTAAAAACAATCACAATGCAAATTGTAAAAACAATCACAATGCAAATTGTAAAAACAATCACAATGCAAATTGGAAAAACATTCAAAATGCAAATTGTAAAAACAATCAATACAAATTGGAAAAACATTCACAATACAAATTGTAAAAACAATCAGAATGTAAATCGGAAAAACATTCAAAATGCAAATTGTAAAAACAATCACAATACAAATTGGAAAAACATTCACAGTGCAAATTGGAAAAACATTCAAAATGCAAATTGGAAAAACAATCCCAATGCAAATTGTAAAAACATTCACAGTGCAAATTGGAAAAACAATCACAATGCAAATTGTAAAAACATTCACAATGCAAATTGGAAAAACAATCACAATGCAAATTGGAAAAACAATCACAATGCAAATTATAAAAACAATCACAATACAAATTGGAAAAACATGCACAAAGCAAATTGGAAAAACAATCACAATGCAAATTATAAAACCAAACACAATGCAAATTGGAAAAACATTCAAAATGCAAATTGTAAAAGCAATCACAATGCAAATTGGAAAAACATTCACAGTGCAAATTGGAAAAACATTCACAATACAAATTGTAAAAACAATCACAATGCAAATTGTAAAAACAATCACAATGCAAATTGTAAAAACAATCACAATGCAAATTGGAAAAACATTCAAAATGCAAATTGTAAAAACAATCAATACAAATTGGAAAAACATTCACAATACAAATTGTAAAAACAATCAGAATGTAAATCGGAAAAACATTCAAAATGCAAATTGTAAAAACAATCACAATACAAATTGGAAAAACATTCACAGTGCAAATTGGAAAAACATTCAAAATGCAAATTGGAAAAACAATCCCAATGCAAATTGTAAAAACATTCACAGTGCAAATTGGAAAAACAATCACAATGCAAATTGTAAAAACATTCACAATGCAAATTGGAAAAACAATCACAATGCAAATTGGAAAAACAATCACAATGCAAATTATAAAAACAATCACAATACAAATTGGAAAAACATGCACAAAGCAAATTGGAAAAACAATCACAATGCAAATTGTAAAAACATTCACAATGCAAATTGTAAAAACAATCACAATACAAATTGTAAAAACAATCACAATGCAAATTGTAAAAACAATCACAATGCAAATTATAAAAACAATCACAATACGAATTGTAAAAACAATCACAATGCAAATGGTAAAAACATTCACAGTGCAAATTGTAAAAACAATCACAATGCAAATTGGAAAAATAATCACAATGCAAATTGGAAAAACATTCACAATGCAAATTGTAAAAACAATCACAATGCAAATTGGAAAAACAATAACAATGCAAATTGGAAAAACATTTGCAGTGCAAATTGGAAAAAACAATCACAATGCAAATTGGAAAAACATTCACAATACAAATTGTAAAAACAATCACAATGCAAATTGGAAAACCATTCACCATGCAAATTGTAAAAACAATCACAATGTAAATTGTAAAAACATTCACACTGCAAATTGGAAAAACAATCTCAATGCAAATTGGAAAAACAATCACAATGCAAATTGTAAAAACAATCACAATGCAAATTATAAAAACAATCACAATGCAAATTATAAAAACATTCACAATGCAAATTGGAAAAACAATCACAATGCAAATTGTAAAAACATTCACAGTGCAAATTGGAAAAACATTCACAATGCAAATTGTAAAAACATTCACAGTGCAAATTGTAAAAATGTTCACAATGCAAATTGTAAAAACAATCACAATACAAATTGGAAAAACATTCACAGTGCAAATTGTAAAAACAATCCCAATGCAAATTGTAAAAACATTCACAGTGCAAATTGTAAAAACAATCACAATGCAAATTGGAAAAATAATCACAATGCAAATTGGAAAAACATTCACAATGCAAATTGTAAAAACAATCACAATGCAAATTGGAAAAACAATAACAATGCAAATTGGAAAAACATTTGCAGTGCAAATTGGAAAAAACAATCACAATGCAAATTGGAAAAACATTCACAATACAAATTGTAAAAACAATCACAATGCAAATTGGAAAACCATTCACCATGCAAATTGTAAAAACAATCACAATGTAAATTGTAAAAACATTCACACTGCAAATTGGAAAAACAATCTCAATGCAAATTGGAAAAACATTCACAATACAAATTGTAAAAACAATCACAATGCAAATTGGAAAACCATTCAAAATGCAAATTGTAAAAGCAATCACAATACAAATTGGAAAAACATTCACAATGCAAATTGGAAAAACAATCACAATGCAAATTGGAAAAACAATCACAGTGCAAATTGGAAAAACATTCACAATGCAAATTGTAAAAACATTCACAATGCAAATTGGAAAAACAATCACAATGCAAATTGGAAAAACAATCACAATGCAAATTGGAAAAACAATCACAATGCAAATTATAAAAACATTCACAATGCAAATTGGAAAAACAATCACAATGCAAATTGTAAAAACATTCACAGTGCAAATTGGAAAAACATTCACAGTGCAAATTGTAAAAACAATCACAATGCAAATTGGAAAAACATTCACAATACAAATTGTAAAAACAATCACAATGCAAATTATAAAAACAATCACAATGCAAATGGTAAAAACAATCACAATGCAAATGGTAAAAACATTCACAGTGCAAATTGGAAAAACATTCACAATGCAAATTGGAAAAACAATAACAATGCAAATTATAAAAACAAACACAATGCAAATTGGAAAAACATTCAAAATGCAAATTGTAAAAGCAATCACAATGCAAATTGGAAAAACAATCACAATGCAAATTATAAAAACAATCACAATACAAATTGTAAAAACAATCACAATGCAAATTGTAAAAACAATCACAATGCAAATGATAAAAACAATCACAATACAAATTGTAAAAACAATCACAATGCAAATGGTAAAAACATTCACAGTGCAAATTGTAAACACAATCACAATGCAAATTGGAAAAATAATCACAATGCAAATTGGAAAAACATTCACAATGTAAATTGTAAAAACAATCACAATGCAAATTGGAAAAACAATAACAATGCAAATTGGAAAAACATTTGCAGTGCAAATTGGAAAAACAATCACAATACAAATTGGAAAAACATTCACAATACAAATTGTAAAAACAATCACAATGCAAATTGGAAAAACAATCACAATGCAAATTGGAAAAACAATAACAATGCAAATTGGAAAAACATTTGCAGTGCAAATTGGAAAAAACAATCACAATACAAAGTGGAAAAACATTCACAATACAAATTATAAAAACAATCACAATGCAAATTGGAAAACCATTCACCATGCAAATTGTAAAAACAATCACAATGTAAATTGTAAAAACATTCACACTGCAAATTGGAAAAACAATCTCAATGCAAATTGGAAAAACATTCACAATACAAATTGTAAAAACAATCACAATGCAAATTGGAAAACCATTCAAAATGCAAATTGTAAAAGCAATCACAATACAAATTGGAAAAACATTCACAATGCAAATTGGAAAAACAATCACAATGCAAATTGGAAAAACAATCACAGTGCAAATTGGAAAAACATTCACAATGCAAATTGTAAAAACATTCACAATGCAAATTGGAAAAACAATCACAATGCAAATTGGAAAAACATTCACAATGCAAATTGGAAAAACAATCACAAGGCAAATTGGAAAAACAATCACAGTGCAAATTGGAAAAACATTCACAATGCAAATTGTAAAAACATTCACAATGCAAATTGGAAAAACAATCACAATGCAAATTGGAAAAACAATCACAATGCAAATTGGAAAAACAATCACAATGCAAATTATAAAAACATTCACAATGCAAATTATAAAAACATTCACAATGCAAATTGGAAAAACAATCACAATGCAAATTGTAAAAACATTCACAGTGCAAATTGGAAAAACAGTCACAATGCAAATTGTAAAAACATTCACAGTGCAAATTGTAAAAACGTTCACAATGCAAATTGTAAAAACAATCACAATACAAATTGGAAAAACATTCACAGTGCAAATTGTAACAACATTCACAGTGCAAATTGTAAAAACATTCACAGTGCAAATTGTAAAAACATTCACAGTGCAAATTGTAAAAGCATTCACAATGCAAATTGGAAAAACATTCACAGTGCAAATTGTAAAAACATTCACAGTGCAAATTGTAAAAACAATCACAATGCAAATTGGAAAAACATTCACAATACAAATTGTAAAAACAATCACAATGCAAATTATAAAAACAATCACAATGCAAATGGTAAAAACAATCACAATGCAAATGGTAAAAACAATCACAATGCAAATGGTAAAAACATTCACAGTGCAAATGGAAAAACATTCACAATGCAAATTGGAAAAACAATAACAATGCAAATTATAAAAACATTCACAATGCAAATTGGAAAAACAATCACAATGCAAATTGGAAAAACAATCACAATGCAAATTATAAAAACAATCACAATGCAAATTATAAAAACATTCAAAATGCAAATTGTAAAAACAAACACAATAGAAATTGTAAAAACATTCACAGTGCAAATTGGAAAAAAATTCACAATGCAAATTGTAAAAACATTCACAATGCAAATTGGAAAACAATCACAATGCAAATTGGAAAAAGAATCACAATGCAAATTATAAAAACATTCACAATGCAAATTGGAAAAACAATCACAATGCAAATTGGAAAAACAATCACAATGCAAATTTGAAAAACAATCACAATGCAAATTGGAAAAACAGTCACAATGCAAATTATAAAAACAATCACAATGCAAATTGTAAAAAGAATCACATTGCAAATTGGAAAAACATTCACAGTGCAAATTGTAAAAACAATCACAATGCAAATTGGAAAAACATTCACAATACAAAATGGGAAAACAATCAGAATGTAAATCGGAAAAACATTCAAAATGCAAATTGTAAAAACATTCACAATGCAAATTGTAAAAACATTCACAATGCAAATTGGTAAAACAATCACAATGCAAATTGGAAAAACAATCACAATGCAAATTGGAAAAACAATCACAATGCAAATTATAAAAACAATCACAATACAAATTGTAAAAACTTTCACAATGCAAATTATAAAAACATTCACAATGCAAATTGTAAACACAATAACAATGCAAATTATAAAAACATTCACAATGCAAATTGTAAACACAATCACAATGCAAATTATAAAAACAAACACAATGCAAATTGGAAAAACATTCAAAATGCAAATTGTAAAAGCAATCACAATGCAAATTGGAAAAACATTCACAATACAAATTGTAAAAACAATCACAATGCAAATTGGAAAAACATTCACAATACAAATTGTAAAAACAATCACAATGCAAATTATAAAAACATTCACAATGCAAATTGGAAAAACAATCACAATGCAAATTGGAAAAACAATCACAATGCAAATTTGAAAAACAATCACAATGCAAATTGGAAAAACAGTCACAATGCAAATTATAAAAACAATCACAATGCAAATTGTAAAAAGAATCACATTGCAAATTGGAAAAACATTCACAGTGCAAATTGTAAAAACAATCACAATGCAAATTGGAAAAACATTCACAATACAAAATGGGAAAACAATCAGAATGTAAATCGGAAAAACATTCAAAATGCAAATTGTAAAAACATTCACAATGCAAATTGTAAAAACATTCACAATGCAAATTGGTAAAACAATCACAATGCAAATTGGAAAAACAATCACAATGCAAATTGGAAAAACAATCACAATGCAAATTATAAAAACAATCACAATACAAATTGTAAAAACTTTCACAATGCAAATTATAAATACATTCACAATGCAAATTGTAAACACAATAACAATGCAAATTATAAAAACATTCACAATGCAAATTGTAAACACAATCACAATGCAAATTATAAAAACAAACAATGCAAATTGGAAAAACATTCAAAATGCAAATTGTAAAAGCAATCACAATGCAAATTGGAAAAACATTCACAATACAAATTGTAAAAACAATCACAATGCAAATTGGAAAAACATTCACAATACAAATTGTAAAAACAATCACAATGCAAATTGTAAAAACAATCCCAATGCAAATTGTAAAAACATTCACAGTGCAAATTGGAAAAACATTCACAATGCAAATTGGAAAAACAATCACAATACGAATGGTAAAAACAATCACAATGCAAATGGTAAAAACATTCACAGTGCAAATTGTAAAAACAATCACAATGCAAATTGGAAAAATAATCACAATGCAAATTGGAAAAACATTCACAATGCAAATTGTAAAAACAATCACAATGCAAATTGGAAAAACAATAACAATGCAAATTGGAAAAACATTTGCAGTGCAAATTGGAAAAAACAATCACAATGCAAATTGGAAAAACATTCACAATACAAATTGTAAAAACAATCACAATGCAAATTGGAAAACCATTCACCATGCAAATTGTAAAAACAATCACAATGTAAATTGTAAAAACATTCACACTGCAAATTGGAAAAACAATCTCAATGCAAATTGGAAAAACATTCACAATACAAATTGTAAAAACAATCACAATGCAAATTGGTAAACCATTCAAAATGCAAATTGTAAAAGCAATCACAATACAAATTGGAAAAACATTCACAATGCAAATTGGAAAAACAATCACAATGCAAATTGGAAAAACAATCACAGTGCAAATTGGAAAAACATTCACAATGCAAATTGTAAAAACATTCACAATGCAAATTGGAAAAACAATCACAATGCAAATTGGAAAAACAATCACAATGCAAATTATAAAAACATTCACAATGCAAATTGGAAAAACAATCACAATGCAAATTGTAAAAACATTCACAGTGCAAATTGGAAAAAACATTCACAGTGCAAATTGTAAAAACAATCACAATGCAAATTGGAAAAACATTCACAATACAAATTGTAAAAACAATCACAATGCAAATTATAAAAACAATCACAATGCAAATGGTAAAAACAATCACAATGCAAATGGTAAAAACATTCACAGTGCAAATTGGAAGAACATTCACAATGCAAATTGGAAAAACAATAACAATGCAAATTATAAAAACAAACACAATGCAAATTGGAAAAACATTCAAAATGCAAATTGTAAAAGCAATCACAATGCAAATTGGAAAAACAATCACAATGCAAATTATAAAAACAATCACAATACAAATTGTAAAAACAATCACAATGCAAATTGTAAAAACAATCACAATGCAAATGATAAAAACAATCACAATACAAATTGTAAAAACAATCACAATGCAAATGGTAAAAACATTCACAGTGCAAATTGTAAAAACAATCACAATGCAAATTGGAAAAATAATCACAATGCAAATTGGAAAAACATTCACAATGTAAATTGTAAAAACAATCACAATGCAAATTGGAAAAACAATAACAATGCAAATTGGAAAAACATTTGCAGTGCAAATTGGAAAAACAATCACAATACAAATTGGAAAAACATTCACAATACAAATTGTAAAAACAATCACAATGCAAATTGGAAAACCATTCAAAATGCAAATTGGAAAAGCAATCACAATACAGATTGGAAAAACATTCACAATGCAAATTGGAAAAACAATCACAATGCAAATTGGAAAAACAATCACAGTGCAAATTGGAAAAACATTCACAATGCAAATTGTAAAAACATTCACAATGCAAATTGGAAAAACAATCACAATGCAAATAGGAAAAACAATCACAATGCAAATTGGAAAAACAATCACAATGCAAATTATAAAAACAATCACAATGCAAATTATAAAAACATTCACAATGCAAATTGGAAAAACAATCACAATGCAAATTGTAAAAACATTCACAGTGCAAATTGGAAAAACATTCACAATGCACATTGTAAAAACATTCACAGTGCAAATTGTAAAAACGTTCACAATGCAAATTGTAAAAACAATCACAATACAAATTGTAAAAACAATCACAATGCAAATTGTAAAAACAATCACAATGCAAATTGGAAAAATAATCACCATGCAAATTGGAAAAACATTCACAATGTAAATTGTAAAAACAATCACAATGCAAATTGGAAAAACAATAACAATGCAAATTGGAAAAACATTTGCAGTGCAAATTGGAAAAAACAATCACAATACAAAGTGGAAAAACATTCACAATACAAATTGTAAAAACAATCACAATGCAAATTGGAAAACCATTCACCATGCAAATTGTAAAAACAATCACAATGTAAATTGTAAAAACATTCACACTGCAAATTGGAAAAACAATCTCAATGCAAATTGGAAAAACATTCACAATACAAATTGTAAAAACAATCACAATGCAAATTGGAAAACCATTCAAAATGCAAATTGTAAAAGCAATCACAATACAAATTGGAAAAACATTCACAATGCAAATTGGAAAAACAATCACAATGCAAATTGGAAAAACAATCACAGTGCAAATTGGAAAAACATTCACAATGCAAATTGTAAAAACATTCACAATGCAAATTGGAAAAACAATCACAATGCAAATTGGAAAAACATTCACAATGCAAATTGGAAAAACAATCACAAGGCAAATTGGAAAAACAATCACAGTGCAAATTGGAAAAACATTCACAATGCAAATTGTAAAAACATTCACAATGCAAATTGGAAAAACAATCACAATGCAAATTGGAAAAACAATCACAATGCAAATTGGAAAAACAATCACAATGCAAATTATAAAAACAATCACAATGCAAATTATAAAAACATTCACAATGCAAATTGGAAAAACAATCACAATGCAAATTGTAAAAACATTCACAGTGCAAATTGGAAAAACAGTCACAATGCAAATTGTAAAAACATTCACAGTGCAAATTGTAAAAACGTTCACAATGCAAATTGTAAAAACAATCACAATACAAATTGGAAAAACATTCACAGTGCAAATTGTAACAACATTCACAGTGCAAATTGTAAAAACATTCACAGTGCAAATTGTAAAAACATTCACAGTGCAAATTGTAAAAGCATTCACAATGCAAATTGGAAAAACATTCACAGTGCAAATTGTAAAAACATTCACAGTGCAAATTGTAAAAACAATCACAATGCAAATTGGAAAAACATTCACAATACAAATTGTAAAAACAATCACAATGCAAATTATAAAAACAATCACAATGCAAATGGTAAAAACAATCACAATGCAAATGGTAAAAACAATCACAATGCAAATGGTAAAAACATTCACAGTGCAAATGGAAAAACATTCACAATGCAAATTGGAAAAACAATAACAGTGCAAATTATAAAAACATTCACAATGCAAATTGGAAAAACAATCACAATGCAAATTGGAAAAACAATCACAATGCAAATTATAAAAACAATCACAATGCAAATTATAAAAACATTCAAAATGCAAATTGTAAAAACAAACACAATAGAAATTGTAAAAACATTCACAGTGCAAATTGGAAAAAAATTCACAATGCAAATTGTAAAAACATTCACAATGCAAATTGGAAAACAATCACAATGCAAATTGGAAAAAGAATCACAATGCAAATTATAAAAACATTCACAATGCAAATTGGAAAAACAATCACAATGCAAATTGGAAAAACAATCACAATGCAAATTTGAAAAACAATCACATTGCAAATTGGAAAAACATTCACAGTGCAAATTGTAAAAACAATCACAATGCAAATTGGAAAAACATTCACAATACAAAATGGGAAAACAATCAGAATGTAAATCGGAAAAACATTCAAAATGCAAATTGTAAAAACATTCACAATGCAAATTGTAAAAACATTCACAATGCAAATTGGTAAAACAATCACAATGCAAATTGGAAAAACAATCACAATGCAAATTGGAAAAACAATCACAATGCAAATTATAAAAACAATCACAATACAAATTGTAAAAACTTTCACAATGCAAATTATAAAAACATTCACAATGCAAATTGTAAACACAATAACAATGCAAATTATAAAAACATTCACAATGCAAATTGTAAACACAATCACAATGCAAATTATAAAAACAAACACAATGCAAATTGGAAAAACACTCAAAATGCAAATTGTAAAAGCAATCACAATGCAAATTGGAAAAACATTCACAATACAAATTGTAAAAACAATCACAATGCAAATTGGAAAAACATTCACAATACAAATTGTAAAAACAATCACAATGCAAATTGTGAAAACAATCACAATGCAAATTGGAAAAACATTCACAATACAAAATGGAAAAACAATCAGAATGTAAATCGGAAAAACATTCAAAATGCAAAATGTAAAAACAATCACAATACAAATTGGAAAAACATTCACAGTGTAAATTGGAAAAACATTCACAATGCAAATTGTAAAAACATTCACAATGCAAATTGGAAAAACAATCACAATGCAAATTGGAAAAACAATCACAATGCAAATTGGAAAAGCAATCACAATGCAAATTATAAAAACAATCACAATACAAATTGTAAAAACAATCACAATGCAAATTATAAAAACAATCACAATACAAATTGTAAAAACAATCACAATGCAAATTATAAAAACAATCACAATGCAAATGGTAAAAACAATCACAATGCAAATTGGAAAAACAATCACAATACAAATTTGAAAAACAATCACAATGCAAATTGGAAAAACAGTTACAATGCAAATTATAAAAACAATCACAATGCAAATTGTAAAAAGAATCACATTGCAAATTGGAAAAACATTCACAGTGCAAATTGTAAAAACAATCACAATGCAAATTGGAAAAACATTCACAATACAAATTGTAAAAACAATCAGAATGTAAATCGGAAAAACATTCAAAATGCAAATTGTAAAAACAATCACAATACAAATTGGAAAAACATTCACAGTGCACATTGGAAAAACATTCAAAATGCAAATTGTAAAAACAATCCCAATGCAAATTGTAAAAACATTCACAGTGCAAATTGGAAAAACAATCACAATGCAAATTGTAAAAACATTCACAATGCAAATTGGAAAAACAATCACAATGCAAATTGGAAAAACAATCACAATGCAAATTATAAAAACAATCACAATACAAATTGGAAAAACATGCACAAAGCAAATTGGAAAAACAATCACAATGCAAATTGGAAAAACATTCACAATGCAAATGGTAAAAACATTCACAGTGCAAATGGTAAAAACATTCACAGTGCAAATTGGAAAAACATTCACAATGCAAATTGGAAAAACAATAACAATGCAAATTATAAAAACATTCACAATGCAAATTGTAAACACAATCACAATGCAAATCATAAAAACAAACACAATGCAAATTGTAAAAGCAATCACAATGCAAATTGCAAAAACAATCACACTGCA
Organism: Isurus oxyrinchus; assembly: GCA_026770705.1. NCBI lineage: Eukaryota > Metazoa > Chordata > Chondrichthyes > Lamniformes > Lamnidae > Isurus > Isurus oxyrinchus. Next base: position 141,807,516 of record JANJGN010000010.1, read on the forward strand.
AATTATAAAAACAATCACAATACAAATTGTAAAAACAATCACAATGCAAATTGTAAAAACAATCACAATGCAAATGATAAAAACAATCACAATACAAATTGTAAAAACAATCACAATGCAAATGGTAAAAACATTCACAGTGCAAATTGTAAAAACAATCACAATGCAAATTGGAAAAATAATCACAATGCAAATTGGAAAAACATTCACAATGTAAATTGTAAAAACAATCACAATGCAAATTGGAAAAACAATAACAATGCAAATTGGAAAAACATTTGCAGTGCAAATTGGAAAAAACAATCACAATACAAATTGGAAAAACATTCACAATACAAATTGTAAAAACAATCACAATGCAAATTGGAAAAACATTCACCATGCAAATTGTAAAAACAATCACAATGTAAATTGTAAAAACATTCACACTGCAAATTGGAAAAACAATCTCAATGCAAATTGGAAAAACAATCACAATACAAATTGTAAAAACAATCACAATGCAAATTGGAAAACCATTCAAAATGCAAATTGTAAAAGCAATCACAATACAAATTGGAAAAACATTCACAATGCAAATTGGAAAAACAATCACAATGCAAATTGGAAAAACAATCACAGTGCAAATTGGAAAAACATTCACAATGCAAATTGTAAAAACATTCACAATGCAAATTGGAAAAACAATCACAATGCAAATAGGAAAAACAATCACAATGCAAATTGGAAAAACAATCACAATGCAAATTATAAAAACAATCACAATGCAAATTATAAAAACATTCACAATGCAAATTGGAAAAACAATCACAATGCAAATTGTAAAAACATTCACAGTGCAAATTGGAAAAACATTCACAATGCAAATTGTAAAAACAATTCACAGTGCAAATTGTAAAAACGTTCACAATGCAAATTGTAAAAACAATCACAATACAAATTGGAAAAACATTCACAGTGCAAATTGTAAAAACAATCACAATGCAAATTGGAAAAATAATCACAATGCAAATTGGAAAAACATTCACAATGTAAATTGTAAAAACAATCACAATGCAAATTGGAAAAACAATAACAATGCAAATTGGAAAAACATTTGCAGTGCAAATTGGAAAAAACAATCACAATACAAATTGGAAAAACATTCACAATACAAATTGTAAAAACAATCACAATGCAAATTGGAAAACCATTCACCATGCAAATTGTAAAAACAATCACAATGTAAATTGTAAAAACATTCACACTGCAAATTGGAAAAACAATCTCAATGCAAATTGGAAAAACATTCACAATACAAATTGTAAAAACAATCACAATGCAAATTGGAAAACCATTCAAAATGCAAATTGTAAAAGCAATCACAATACAAATTGGAAAAACATTCACAATGCAAATTGGAAAAACAATCACAATGCAAATTGGAAAAACAATCACAGTGCAAATTGGAAAAACATTCACAATGCAAATTGTAAAAACATTCACAATGCAAATTGGAAAAACAATCACAATGCAAATTGGAAAAACATTCACAATGCAAATTGGAAAAACAATCACAATGCAAATTGGAAAAACAATCACAGTGCAAATTGGAAAAACATTCACAATGCAAATTGTAAAAACATTCACAATGCAAATTGGAAAAACAATCACAATGCAAATTGGAAAAACAATCACAATGCAAATTATAAAAACAATCACAATGCAAATGATAAAAGCATTCACAATGCAAATTGGAAAAACAATCACAATGCAAATTGTAAAAACATTCACAGTGCAAATTGGAAAAACATTCACAATGCAAATTGTAAAAACATTCACAGTGCAAATTGTAAAAACGTTCACAATGCAAATTGTAAAAACAATCACAATACAAATTGGAAAAACATTCACAGTGCAAATTGGAAAAACAATCACAATGCAAATTGGAAAAACAATCACAGTGCAAATTGGAAAAACATTCACAATGCAAATTGTAAAAACATTCACAATGCAAATTGGAAAAACAATCACAATGCAAATAGGAAAAACAATCACAATGCAAATTGGAAAAACATTCACAATACAAATTGTAAAAACAATCACAATGCAAATTGGAAAAACATTCACCATGCAAATTGTAAAAACAATCACAATGTAAATTGTAAAAACATTCACACTGCAAATTGGAAAAACAATCTCAATGCAAATTGGAAAAACAATCACAATACAAATTGTAAAAACAATCACAATGCAAATTGGAAAACCATTCAAAATGCAAATTGTAAAAGCAATCACAATACAAATTGGAAAAACATTCACAATGCAAATTGGAAAAACAATCACAATGCAAATTGGAAAAACAATCACAGTGCAAATTGGAAAAACATTCACAATGCAAATTGTAAAAACATTCACAATGCAAATTGGAAAAACAATCACAATGCAAATAGGAAAAACAATCACAATGCAAATTGGAAAAACAATCACAATGCAAATTATAAAAACAATCACAATGCAAATTATAAAAACATTCACAATGCAAATTGGAAAAACAATCACAATGCAAATTGTAAAAACATTCACAGTGCAAATTGGAAAAACATTCACAATGCAAATTGTAAAAACAATTCACAGTGCAAATTGTAAAAACGTTCACAATGCAAATTGTAAAAACAATCACAATACAAATTGGAAAAACATTCACAGTGCAAATTGTAAAAACAATCACAATGCAAATTGGAAAAATAATCACAATGCAAATTGGAAAAACATTCACAATGTAAATTGTAAAAACAATCACAATGCAAATTGGAAAAACAATAACAATGCAAATTGGAAAAACATTTGCAGTGCAAATTGGAAAAAACAATCACAATACAAATTGGAAAAACATTCACAATACAAATTGTAAAAACAATCACAATGCAAATTGGAAAACCATTCACCATGCAAATTGTAAAAACAATCACAATGTAAATTGTAAAAACATTCACACTGCAAATTGGAAAAACAATCTCAATGCAAATTGGAAAAACATTCACAATACAAATTGTAAAAACAATCACAATGCAAATTGGAAAACCATTCAAAATGCAAATTGTAAAAGCAATCACAATACAAATTGGAAAAACATTCACAATGCAAATTGGAAAAACAATCACAATGCAAATTGGAAAAACAATCACAGTGCAAATTGGAAAAACATTCACAATGCAAATTGTAAAAACATTCACAATGCAAATTGGAAAAACAATCACAATGCAAATTGGAAAAACATTCACAATGCAAATTGGAAAAACAATCACAATGCAAATTGGAAAAACAATCACAGTGCAAATTGGAAAAACATTCACAATGCAAATTGTAAAAACATTCACAATGCAAATTGGAAAAACAATCACAATGCAAATTGGAAAAACAATCACAATGCAAATTATAAAAACAATCACAATGCAAATGATAAAAGCATTCACAATGCAAATTGGAAAAACAATCACAATGCAAATTGTAAAAACATTCACAGTGCAAATTGGAAAAACATTCACAATGCAAATTGTAAAAACATTCACAGTGCAAATTGTAAAAACGTTCACAATGCAAATTGTAAAAACAATCACAATACAAATTGTAAAAACAATCCCAATGCAAATTGTAAAAACATTCACAGTGCAAATTGGAAAAACATTCACAATGCAAATTGGAAAAACAATCACAATGCAAATTGGAAAAACAATCACAATGCAAATTGGAAAAACAATCACAATGCAAATTATAAAAACATTCAAAATGCAAATTGTAAAAACAATCACAATACAAATTGGAAAAACATTCACAGTGCAAATTGTAACAACATTCACAGTGCAAATTGTAAAAACATTCACAGTGCAAATTGTAAAAGCATTCACAATGCAAATTGGAAAAACATTCACAGTGCAAATTGTAAAAACATTCACAGTGCAAATTGTAAAAACAATCACAATGCAAATTGGAAAAACATTCACAATACAAATTGTAAAAACAATCACAATGCAAATTATAAAAACAATCACAATGCAAATGGTAAAAACAATCACAATGCAAATGGTAAAAACAATCACAATGCAAATGGTAAAAACATTCACAGTGCAAATTGGAAAAACATTCACAATGCAAATTGGAAAAACAATAACAATGCAAATTATAAAAACATTCACAATGCAAATTGGAAAAACAATCAAAATGCAAATTGGAAATACAATCACAATGCAAATTATAAAAACAATCACAATGCAAATTATAAAAACATTCAAAATGCAAATTGTAAAAACAAACACAATAGAAATTGGAAAAACATTCACAGTGCAAATTGGAAAAAAATTCACAATGCAAATTGTAAAAACATTCACAATGCAAATTGGAAAACAATCACAATGCAAATTGGAAAAAGAATCACAATGCAAATTATAAAAACATTCACAATGCAAATTGGAAAAACAATCACGATGCAAATTGGAAAAACAATCACAATGCAAATTTGAAAAACAATCACAATGCAAATTGGAAAAACAGTCACAATGCAAATTATAAAAACAATCACAATGCAAATTGAAAAAACAATCACATTGCAAATTGGAAAAACATTCACAGTGCAAATTGTAAAAACATTCACAGTGCAAATTGGAAAAACAGTCACAATGCAAATTGTAAAAACATTCACAGTGCAAATTGTAAAAACGTTCACAATGCAAATTGTAAAAACAATCACAATACAAATTGGAAAACATTCACAGTGCAAATTGTAACAACATTCACAGTGCAAATTGTAAAAACATTCACAGTGCAAATTGTAAAAGCATTCACAATGCAAATTGGAAAAACATTCACAGTGCAAATTGTAAAAACATTCACAGTGCAAATTGTAAAAACAATCACAATGCAAATTGGAAAAACATTCACAATACAAATTGTAAAAACAATCACAATGCAAATTATAAAAACAATCACAATGCAAATGGTAAAAACAATCACAATGCAAATGGTAAAAACAATCACAATGCAAATGGTAAAAACATTCACAGTGCAAATGGAAAAACATTCACAATGCAAATTGGAAAAACAATAACAATGCAAATTATAAAAACATTCACAATGCAAATTGGAAAAACAATCACAATGCAAATTGGAAAAACAATCACAATGCAAATTGGAAATACAATCACAATGCAAATTATAAAAACAATCACAATGCAAATTATAAAAACATTCAAAATGCAAATTGTAAAAACAAACACAATAGAAATTGTAAAAACATTCACAGTGCAAATTGGAAAAAAATTCACAATGCAAATTGTAAAAACATTCACAATGCAAATTGGAAAACAATCACAATGCAAATTGGAAAAAGAATCACAATGCAAATTATAAAAACATTCACAATGCAAATTGGAAAAACAATCACAATGCAAATTGGAAAAACAATCACAATGCAAATTTGAAAAACAATCACAATGCAAATTGGAAAAACAGTCACAATGCAAATTATAAAAACAATCACAATGCAAATTGTAAAAAGAATCACATTGCAAATTGGAAAAACATTCACAGTGCAAATTGTAAAAACAATCACAATGCAAATTGGAAAAACATTCACAATACAAAATGGGAAAACAATCAGAATGTAAATCGGAAAAACATTCAAAATGCAAATTATAAAAACAATCACAATGCAAATTGTAAAAAGAATCACATTGCAAATTGGAAAAACATTCACAGTGCAAATTGTAAAAACAATCACAATGCAAATTGGAAAAACATTCACAATACAAATTGTAAAAACAATCAGAATGTAAATCGGAAAAACATTCAAAATGCAAATTGTAAAAACAATCACAATGCAAATTGGAAAAACATTCACAATACAAAATGGGAAAACAATCAGAATGTAAATCGGAAAAACATTCAAAATCCAAATTATAAAAACAATCACAATGCAAATTGTAAAAAGAATCACATTGCAAATTGGAAAAACATTCACAGTGCAAATTGTAAAAACAATCACAATGCAAATTGGAAAAACATTCACAATACAAAATGGAAAAACAATCAGAATGTAAATCGGAAAAACATTCAAAATGCAAAATGTTAAAACAATCACAATACAAATTGGAAAAACATTCACAGTGCAAATTGGAAAAACATTCACAATGCAAATTGTAAAAACATTCACAATGCAAATTGGAAAAACAATCACAATGCAAATTGGAAAAACAATCACAATGCAAATTGGAAAAGCAATCACAATGCAAATTATAAAAACAATCACAATACAAATTGTAAAAACAATCACAATGCAAATTATAAAAACAATCACAATACAAATTGTAAAAACAATCACAATGCAAATTATAAAAACAATCACAATGCAAATTGGAAAAACAATCACAATGCAAATTGGAAAAACAATCACAATGCAAATTTGAAAAACAATCACAATGCAAATTGGAAAAACAGTCACAATGCAAATTATAAAAACAATCACAATGCAAATTGTAAAAAGAATCACATTGCAAATTGGAAAAACATTCACAGTGCAAATTGTAAAAACAATCACAATGCAAATTGGAAAAACATTCACAATACAAATTGTAAAAACAATCAGAATGTAAATCGGAAAAACATTCAAAATGCAAATTGTAAAAACAATCACAATACAAATTGGAAAAACATTCACAGTGCACATTGGAAAAACATTCAAAATGCAAATTGTAAAAACAATCCCAATGCAAATTGTAAAAACATTCACAGTGCAAATTGGAAAAACAATCACAATGCAAATTGTAAAAACATTCACAATGCAAATTGGAAAAACAATCACAATGCAAATTGGAAAAACAATCACAATGCAAATTATAAAAACAATCACAATACAAATTGGAAAAACATGCACAAAGCAAATTGGAAAAACAATCACAATGCAAATTGGAAAAACATTCACAATGCAAATGGTAAAAACATTCACAGTGCAAATGGTAAAAACATTCACAGTGCAAATTGGAAAAACATTCACAATGCAAATTGGAAAAACAATAACAATGCAAATTATAAAAACATTCACAATGCAAATTGTAAACACAATCACAATGCAAATCATAAAAACAAACACAATGCAAATTGTAAAAGCAATCACAATGCAAATTGGAAAAACAATCACACTGCAAATTATAAAAACAATCACAATACAAATGATAAAAACAATCACAATGCAAATTGTAAAAACAATCACAATGCAAATGACAAAAACAATCACAATACAAATTGTAAAAACAATCACAATGCAAATGGTAAAAACATTCACAGTGCAAATTGTAAAAACAATCACAATGCAAATTGGAAAAATAATCACAATGCAAATTGGAAAAACAATAACAATGCAAATTGGAAAAACATTTGCAGTGCAAATTGGAAAAAACAATCACAATACAAATTGGAAAAACATTCACAATACAAATTGTAAAAACAATCACAATGCAAATTGGAAAAACATTCACCATGCAAGTTGTAAAAACAATCACAATGTAAATTGTAAAAACATTCACACTGCAAATTGGAAAAACAATCTCAATGCAAATTGGAAAAACATTCACAATACAAATTGTAAAAACAATCACAATGCAAATTGGAAAACCATTCAAAATGCAAATTGTAAAAGCAATCACAATACAAATTGGAAAAACATTCACAATGCAAATTGGAAAAACAATCACAATGCAAATTGGAAAAACAATCACAGTGCAAATTGGAAAAACATTCACAATGCAAATTGTAAAAACATTCACAATGCAAATTGGAAAAACAATCACAATGCAAATAGGAAAAACAATCACAATGCAAATTGGAAAAACAATCACAATGCAAATTATAAAAACAATCACAATGCAAATTATAAAAACATTCACAATGCAAATTGGAAAAACAATCACAATGCAAATTGTAAAAACATTCACAGTGCAAATTGGAAAAACATTCACAATGCAAATTGTAAAAACAATTCACAGTGCAAATTGTAAAAACGTTCACAATGCAAATTGTAAAAACAATCACAATACAAATTGGAAAAACATTCACAGTGCAAATTGTTAAAACAATCACAATGCAAATTGGAAAAATAATCACAATGCAAATTGGAAAAACATTCACAATGTAAGTTGTAAAAACAATCACAATGCAAATTGGAAAAACAATAACAATGCAAATTGGAAAAACATTTGCAGTGCAAATTGGAAAAAACAATCACAATACAAATTGGAAAAACATTCACAATACAAATTGTAAAAACAATCACAATGCAAATTGGAAAACCATTCACCATGCAAATTGTAAAAACAATCACAATGTAAATTGTAAAAACATTCACACTGCAAATTGGAAAAACAATCTCAATGCAAATTGGAAAAACATTCACAATAAAAATTGTAAAAACAATCACAATGCAAATTGGAAAACCATTCAAAATGCAAATTGTAAAAGCAATCACAATACAAATTGGAAAAACATTCTCAATGCAAATTGGAAAAACAATCACAATGCAAATTGGAAAAACAATCACAGTGCAAATTGGAAAAACATTCACAATGCAAATTGTAAAAACATTCACAATGCAAATTGGAAAAACAATCACAATGCAAATTGGAAAAACATTCACAATGCAAATTGGAAAAACAATCACAATGCAAATTGGAAAAACAATCACAGTGCAAATTGGAAAAACATTCACAATGCAAATTGTAAAAACATTCACAATGCAAATTGGAAAAACAATCACAATGCAAATTGGAAAAACAATCACAATGCAAATTATAAAAACAATCACAATGCAAATTATAAAAGCATTCACAATGCAAATTGGAAAAACAATCACAATGCAAATTGTAAAAACATTCACAGTGCAAATTGGAAAAACATTCACAATGCAAATTGTAAAAACATTCACAGTGCAAATTGTAAAAACGTTCACAATGCAAATTGTAAAAACAATCACAATACAAATTGGAAAAACATTCACAGTGCAAATTGTAAAAACAATCCCAATGCAAATTGTAAAAACATTCACAGTGCAAATTGGAAAAACATTCACAATGCAAATTGGAAAAACAATCACAATGCAAATTGGAAAAACAATCACAATGCAAATTGGAAAAACAATCACAATGCAAATTATAAAAACATTCAAAATGCAAATTGTAAAAACAATCACAATACAAATTGGAAAAACATTCACAGTGCAAATTGTAACAACATTCACAGTGCAAATTGTAAAAACATTCACAGTGCAAATTGTAAAAGCATTCACAATGCAAATTGGAAAAACATTCACAGTGCAAATTGTAAAAACATTCACAGTGCAAATTGTAAAAACAATCACAATGCAAATTGGAAAAACATTCACAATACAAATTGTAAAAACAATCACAATGCAAATTATAAAAACAATCACAATGCAAATGGTAAAAACAATCACAATGCAAATGGTAAAAACAATCACAATGCAAATGGTAAAAACATTCACAGTGCAAATTGGAAAAACATTCACAATGCAAATTGGAAAAACAATAACAATGCAAATTATAAAAACATTCACAATGCAAATTGGAAAAACAATCACAATGCAAATTGGAAATACAATCACAATGCAAATTATAAAAACAATCACAATGCAAATTATAAAAACATTCAAAATGCAAATTGTAAAAACAAACACAATAGAAATTGGAAAAACATTCACAGTGCAAATTGGAAAAAAATTCACAATGCAAATTGTAAAAACATTCACAATGCAAATTGGAAAACAATCACAATGCAAATTGGAAAAAGAATCACAATGCAAATTATAAAAACATTCACAATGCAAATTGGAAAAACAATCACAATGCAAATTGGAAAAACAATCACAATGCAAATTTGAAAAACAATCACAATGCAAATTGGAAAAACAATCACAATGCAAATTATAAAAACAATCACAATGCAAATTGTAAAAACAATCACATTGCAAATTGGAAAAACATTCACAGTGCAAATTGTAAAAACAATCACAATGCAAATTGGAAAAACATTCACAATACAAAATGGGAAAACAATCAGAATGTAAATCGGAAAAACATTCAAAATGCAAATTGTAAAAACATTCACAATGCAAATTGTAAAAACATTCACAATGCAAATTGGTAAAACAATCACAATGCAAATTGGAAAAACAATCACAATGCAAATTATAAAAACAATCACAATACAAATTGTAAAAACAATCACAATGCAAATTATAAAAACAATCACAATACAAATTGTAAAAACAATCACAATGCAAATTATAAAAATAATCACAATGCAAATGGTAAAAACATTCACAGTGCAAATTGGAAAAACATTCACAATGCAAATTGGAAAAACAATAACAATGCAAATTATAAAAACATTCACAATGCAAATTGTAAACACAATCACAATGCAAATTATAAAACCAAACACAATGCAAATTGGAAAAACATTCAAAATGCAAATTGTAAAAGCAATCACAATGCAAATTGGAAAAACATTCACAGTGCAAATTGGAAAAACATTCACAATACAAATTGTAAAAACAATCACAATGCAAATTGGAAAAATAATCACAATGCAAATTGGAAAAACAATCACAATGCAAATTGGAAAAACATTCAAAATGCAAATTGGAAAAACAATCCCAATGCAAATCGTAAAAACATTCACAGTGCAAATTGTAAAAACATTCACAATGCAAATTGTAAAAACATTCACAATGCAAATTGTAAAAACATGCACAATGCAAATTGGAAAAACAATCACAATGCAAATTGGAAAAACAATCACAATGCAAATTGGAAAAACATTCACAATGCAATTTGTAAAAGCAATCACAATGCAAATTGGAAAAACATTTGCAGTGCAAATTGGAAAAAACAATCACAATGCAAATTGTAAAAACATGCACAATGCAAATTGGAAAAACAATCACAATGCAAATTGGAAAAACAATCACAATGCAAATTGGAAAAACATTCACAATGCAAATTGTAAAAGCAATCACAATGCAAATTGGAAAAACATTTGCAGTGCAAATTGGAAAAAACAATCACAATGCAAGTTGGAAAAACATTCACAATACAAATTGTAAAAACAATCACAATACAAATTGTAAAAACAATCACAATGCAAATTATAAAAACAATCACAATACAAATTGTAAAAACAATCACAATGCAAATTATAAAAACAATCACAATGCAAATGGTAAAAACATTCACAGTGCAAATTGGAAAAACATTCACAATGCAAATTGGAAAAACAATAACAATGCAAATTATAAAAACATTCACAATGCAAATTGGAAAAACAATCACAATGCAAATTGGAAATACAATCACAATGCAAATTATAAAAACAATCACAATGCAAATTATAAAAACATTCAAAATGCAAATTGTAAAAACAAACACAATAGAAATTGGAAAAACATTCACAGTGCAAATTGGAAAAAAATTCACAATGCAAATTGTAAAAACATTTACAATGCAAATTGGAAAACAGTCACAATGCAAATTGGAAAAAGAATCACAATGCAAATTATAAAAACATTCACAATGCCAATTGGAAAAACAATCACAATGCAAATTGGAAAAACAATCACAATGCAAATTTGAAAAACAATCACAATGCAAATTGGAAAAACAGTCACAATGCAAATTATAAAAACAATCACAATGCAAATTGTAAAAACAATCACATTGCAAATTGGAAAAACATTCACAGTGCAAATTGTAAAAACAATCACAATGCAAATTGGAAAAACATTCACAATACAAAATGGGAAAACAATCAGAATGTAAATCGGAAAAACATTCAAAATGCAAATTGTAAAAACATTCACAATGCAAATTGGTAAAACAATCACAATGCAAATTGGAAAAACAATCACAATGCAAATTGGAAAAACAATCACAATGCAAATTATAAAAACAATCACAATACAAATTGTAAAAACAATCACAATGCAAATTATAAAAACAATCACAATACAAATTGTAAAAACAATCACAATGCAAATTATAAAAATAATCACAATGCAAATGGTAAAAACATTCACAGTGCAAATTGGAAAAACATTCACAATGCAAATTGGAAAAACAATAACAATGCAAATTATAAAAACATTCACAATGCAAATTGGAAAAACAATCACAATGCAAATTGGAAAAACAATCACAATGCAAATTTGAAAAACAATCACAATGCAAATTGGAAAAACAGTCACAATGCAAATTATAAAAACAATCACAATGCAAATTGTAAAAAGAATCACATTGCAAATTGGAAAAACATTCACAGTGCAAATTGTAAAAACAATCACAATGCAAATTGGAAAAACATTCACAATACAAATTGTAAAAACAATCAGAATGTAAATCGGAAAAACATTCAAAATGCAAATTGTAAAAACAATCACAATACAAATTGGAAAAACATTCACAGTGCACATTGGAAAAACATTCAAAATGCAAATTGTAAAAACAATCCCAATGCAAATTGTAAAAACATTCACAGTGCAAATTGGAAAAACAATCACAATGCAAATTGAAAAAACATTCACAATGCAAATTGGAAAAACAATCACAATGCAAATTGGAAAAACAATCACAATGCAAATTATAAAAACAATCACAATACAAATTGGAAAAACATGCACAAAGCAAATTGGAAAAACAATCACAATGCAAATTGGAAAAACATTCACAATGCAAATGGTAAAAACATTCACAGTGCAAATGGTAAAAACATTCACAGTGCAAATTGGAAAAACATTCACAATGCAAATTGGAAAAACAATAACAATGCAAATTATAAAAACATTCACAATGCAAATTGTAAACACAATCACAATGCAAATCATAAAAACAAACACAATGCAAATTGTAAAAACAATCACAATGCAAATGACAAAAACAATCACAATACAAATTGTAAAAACAATCACAATGCAAATGGTAAAAACATTCACAGTGCAAATTGTAAAAACAATCACAATGCAAATTGGAAAAATAATCACAATGCAAATTGGAAAAACAATAACAATGCAAATTGGAAAAACATTTGCAGTGCAAATTGGAAAAAACAATCACAATGCAAATTGGAAAAACAATCACAATGCAAATAGGAAAAACAATCACAATGCAAATTGGAAAAACAATCACAATGCAAATTATAAAAACAATCACAATGCAAATTATAAAAACATTCACAATGCAAATTGGAAAAACAATCACAATGCAAATTGTAAAAACATTCACAGTGCAAATTGGAAAAACATTCACAATGCAAATTGTAAAAACAATTCACAGTGCAAATTGTAAAAACGTTCACAATGCAAATTGTAAAAACAATCACAATACAAATTGGAAAAACATTCACAGTGCAAATTGTTAAAACAATCACAATGCAAATTGGAAAAATAATCACAATGCAAATTGGAAAAACATTCACAATGTAAATTGTAAAAACAATCACAATGCAAATTGGAAAAACAATAACAATGCAAATTGGAAAAACATTTGCAGTGCAAATTGGAAAAAACAATCACAATACAAATTGGAAAAACATTCACAATACAAATTGTAAAAACAATCACAATGCAAATTGGAAAACCATTCACCATGCAAATTGTAAAAACAATCACAATGTAAATTGTAAAAACATTCACACTGCAAATTGGAAAAACAATCTCAATGCAAATTGGAAAAACATTCACAATAAAAATTGTAAAAACAATCACAATGCAAATTGGAAAACCATTCAAAATGCAAATTGTAAAAGCAATCACAATACAAATTGGAAAAACATTCACAATGCAAATTGGAAAAACAATCACAATGCAAATTGGAAAAACAATCACAGTGCAAATTGGAAAAACATTCACAATGCAAATTGTAAAAACATTCACAATGCAAATTGGAAAAACAATCACAATGCAAATTGGAAAAACATTCACAATGCAAATTGGAAAAACAATCACAATGCAAATTGGAAAAACAATCACAGTGCAAATTGGAAAAACATTCACAATGCAAATTGTAAAAACATTCACAATGCAAATTGGAAAAACAATCACAATGCAAATTGGAAAAACAATCACAATGCAAATTATAAAAACAATCACAATGCAAATTATAAAAGCATTCACAATGCAAATTGGAAAAACAATCACAATGCAAATTGTAAAAACATTCACAGTGCAAATTGGAAAAACATTCACAATGCAAATTGTAAAAACATTCACAGTGCAAATTGTAAAAACGTTCACAATGCAAATTGTAAAAACAATCACAATACAAATTGGAAAAACATTCACAGTGCAAATTGTAAAAACAATCCCAATGCAAATTGTAAAAACATTCACAGTGCAAATTGGAAAAACATTCACAATGCAAATTGGAAAAACAATCACAATGCAAATTGGAAAAACAATCACAATGCAAATTGGAAAAACAATCACAATGCAAATTATAAAAACATTCAAAATGCAAATTGTAAAAACAATCACAATACAAATTGGAAAAACATTCACAGTGCAAATTGTAACAACATTCACAGTGCAAATTGTAAAAACATTCACAGTGCAAATTGTAAAAGCATTCACAATGCAAATTGGAAAAACATTCACAGTGCAAATTGTAAAAACATTCACAGTGCAAATTGTAAAAACAATCACAATGCAAATTGGAAAAACATTCACAATACAAATTGTAAAAACAATCACAATGCAAATTATAAAAACAATCACAATGCAAATGGTAAAAACAATCACAATGCAAATGGTAAAAACAATCACAATGCAAATGGTAAAAACATTCACAGTGCAAATTGGAAAAACATTCACAATGCAAATTGGAAAAACAATAACAATGCAAATTATAAAAACATTCACAATGCAAATTGGAAAAACAATCACAATGCAAATTGGAAATACAATCACAATGCAAATTATAAAAACAATCACAATGCAAATTATAAAAACATTCAAAATGCAAATTGTAAAAACAAACACAATAGAAATTGGAAAAACATTCACAGTGCAAATTGGAAAAAAATTCACAATGCAAATTGTAAAAACATTCACAATGCAAATTGGAAAACAATCACAATGCAAATTGGAAAAAGAATCACAATGCAAATTATAAAAACATTCACAATGCAAATTGGAAAAACAATCACAATGCAAATTGGAAAAACAATCACAATGCAAATTTGAAAAACAATCACAATGCAAATTGGAAAAACAATCACAATGCAAATTATAAAAACAATCACAATGCAAATTGTAAAAACAATCACATTGCAAATTGGAAAAACATTCACAGTGCAAATTGTAAAAACAATCACAATGCAAATTGGAAAAACATTCACAATACAAAATGGGAAAACAATCAGAATGTAAATCGGAAAAACATTCAAAATGCAAATTGTAAAAACATTCACAATGCAAATTGTAAAAACATTCACAATGCAAATTGGTAAAACAATCACAATGCAAATTGGAAAAACAATCACAATGCAAATTGGAAAAACAATCACAATGCAAATTATAAAAACAATCACAATACAAATTGTAAAAACAATCACAATGCAAATTATAAAAACAATCACAATACAAATTGTAAAAACAATCACAATGCAAATTATAAAAATAATCACAATGCAAATGGTAAAAACATTCACAGTGCAAATTGGAAAAACATTCACAATGCAAATTGGAAAAACAATAACAATGCAAATTATAAAAACATTCACAATGCAAATTGTAAACACAATCACAATGCAAATTATAAAACCAAACACAATGCAAATTGGAAAAACATTCAAAATGCAAATTGTAAAAGCAATCACAATGCAAATTGGAAAAACATTCACAGTGCAAATTGGAAAAACATTCACAATACAAATTGTAAAAACAATCACAATGCAAATTGGAAAAATAATCACAATGCAAATTGGAAAAACAATCACAATGCAAATTGGAAAAACATTCAAAATGCAAATTGGAAAAACAATCCCAATGCAAATCGTAAAAACATTCACAGTGCAAATTGTAAAAACATTCACAATGCAAATTGTAAAAACATTCACAATGCAAATTGTAAAAACATGCACAATGCAAATTGGAAAAACAATCACAATGCAAATTGGAAAAACAATCACAATGCAAATTGGAAAAACATTCACAATGCAATTTGTAAAAGCAATCACAATGCAAATTGGAAAAACATTTGCAGTGCAAATTGGAAAAAACAATCACAATGCAAATTGTAAAAACATGCACAATGCAAATTGGAAAAACAATCACAATGCAAATTGGAAAAACAATCACAATGCAAATTGGAAAAACATTCACAATGCAAATTGTAAAAGCAATCACAATGCAAATTGGAAAAACATTTGCAGTGCAAATTGGAAAAAACAATCACAATGCAAGTTGGAAAAACATTCACAATACAAATTGTAAAAACAATCACAATACAAATTGTAAAAACAATCACAATGCAAATTATAAAAACAATCACAATACAAATTGTAGAAACAATCACAATGCAAATTATAAAAACAATCACAATGCAAATGGTAAAAACATTCACAGTGCAAATTGGAAAAACATTCACAATGCAAATTGGAAAAACAATAACAATGCAAATTATAAAAACATTCACAATGCAAATTGGAAAAACAATCACAATGCAAATTGGAAATACAATCACAATGCAAATTATAAAAACAATCACAATGCAAATTATAAAAACATTCAAAATGCAAATTGTAAAAACAAACACAATAGAAATTGGAAAAACATTCACAGTGCAAATTGGAAAAAAATTCACAATGCAAATTGTAAAAACATTTACAATGCAAATTGGAAAACAATCACAATGCAAATTGGAAAAAGAATCACAATGCAAATTATAAAAACATTCACAATGCAAATTGGAAAAACAATCACAATGCAAATTGGAAAAACAATCACAATGCAAATTTGAAAAACAATCACAATGCAAATTGGAAAAACAGTCACAATGCAAATTATAAAAACAATCACAATGCAAATTGTAAAAACAATCACATTGCAAATTGGAAAAACATTCACAGTGCAAATTGTAAAAACAATCACAATGCAAATTGGAAAAACATTCACAATACAAAATGGGAAAACAATCAGAATGTAAATCGGAAAAACATTCAAAATGCAAATTGTAAAAACATTCACAATGCAAATTGTAAAAACATTCACAATGCAAATTGGTAAAACAATCACAATGCAAATTGGAAAAACAATCACAATGCAAATTGGAAAAACAATCACAATGCAAATTATAAAAACAATCACAATACAAATTGTAAAAACAATCACAATGCAAATTATAAAAACAATCACAATACAAATTGTAAAAACAATCACAATGCAAATTATAAAAATAATCACAATGCAAATGGTAAAAACATTCACAGTGCAAATTGGAAAAACATTCACAATGCAAATTGGAAAAACAATAACAATGCAAATTATAAAAACATTCACAATGCAAATTGTAAACACAATCACAATGCAAATTATAAAACCAAACACAATGCAAATTGGAAAAACATTCAAAATGCAAATTGTAAAAGCAATCACAATGCAAATTGGAAAAACATTCACAGTGCAAATTGGAAAAACATTCACAATACAAATTGTAAAAACAATCACAATGCAAATTGGAAAAACAATCACAATGCAAATTGGAAAAACAATCACAATGCAAATTGGAAAAACATTCAAAATGCAAATTGGAAAAACAATCCCAATGCAAATCGTAAAAACATTCACAGTGCAAATTGTAAAAACATTCACAATGCAAATTGTAAAAACATTCACAATGCAAATTGTAAAAACATGCACAATGCAAATTGGAAAAACAATCACAATGCAAATTGGAAAAACAATCACAATGCAAATTGGAAAAACATTCACAATGCAATTTGTAAAAGCAATCACAATGCAAATTGGAAAAACATTTGCAGTGCAAATTGGAAAAAACAATCACAATGCAAATTGTAAAAACATGCACAATGCAAATTGGAAAAACAATCACAATGCAAATTGGAAAAACAATCACAATGCAAATTGGAAAAACATTCACAATGCAAATTGTAAAAGCAATCACAATGCAAATTGGAAAAACATTTGCAGTGCAAATTGGAAAAAACAATCACAATGCAAGTTGGAAAAACATTCACAATACAAATTGTAAAAACAATCACAATACAAATTGTAAAAACAATCACAATGCAAATTATAAAAACAATCACAATACAAATTGTAAAAACAATCACAATGCAAATTATAAAAACAATCACAATGCAAATGGTAAAAACATTCACAGTGCAAATTGGAAAAACATTCACAACGCAAATTGTAAAAACATTCACAATGCAAATTGTAAAAACATTCACAATGCAAATTGTAAACACAATCACAATGCAAATTGTAAAAGCAATCACAATGCAAATTGGAAAAACATTCAAAATGCAATTTGTAAAAACAATCACAATGCAAATTGGAAAAACATTCACAATACAAAATGGAAAAACAATCAGAATGTAAATCGGAAAAACATTCAAAATGCAAATTGTAAAAACAATGACAATACAAATTATAAAAACAATCACAATACAAATTGTAAAAACAATCACAATGCAAATTATAAAAACAATCACAATACAAATTGTAAAAACAATCACAATGCAAATTATAAAAACAATCACAATGCAAATGGTAAAAACATTCACAGTGCAAATTGGAAAAACATTCACAATGCAAATTGGAAAAACAATAACAATGCAAATTATAAAAACATTCACAATGCAAATTGTAAACACAATCACAATGCAAATTATAAAACCAAACACAATGCAAATTGGAAAAACATTCAAAATGCAAATTGTAAAAGCAATCACAATTTGAATTGGAAAAACATTCACAGTGCAAATTGGAAAAACATTCACAATACAAATTGTAAAAACAATCACAATGCAAATTGGAAAAACAATCACAATGCAAATTGGAAAAACAATCACAATGCAAATTGGAAAAACATTCAAAATGCAAATTGGAAAAACAATCCCAATGCAAATCGTAAAAACATTCACAGTGCAAATTGTAAAAACATTCACAATGCAAATTGTAAAAACATTCACAATGCAAATTGTAAAAACATGCACAATGCAAATTGGAAAAACAATCACAATGCAAATTGGAAAAACAATCACAATGCAAATTGGAAAAACATTCACAATGCAATTTGTAAAAGCAATCACAATGCAAATTGGAAAAACATTTGCAGTGCAAATTGGAAAAAACAATCACAATGCAAATTGTAAAAACATGCACAATGCAAATTGGAAAAACAATCACAATGCAAATTGGAAAAACAATCACAATGCAAATTGGAAAAACATTCACAATGCAAATTGTAAAAGCAATCACAATGCAAATTGGAAAAACATTTGCAGTGCAAATTGGAAAAAACAATCACAATGCAAGTTGGAAAAACATTCACAATACAAATTGTAAAAACAATCACAATACAAATTGTAAAAACAATCACAATGCAAATTATAAAAACAATCACAATACAAATTGTAAAAACAATCACAATGCAAATTATTAAAACAATCACAATGCAAATGGTAAAAACATTCGCAGTGCAAATTGGAAAAACATTCACAATGCAAATTGTAAAAACATTCACAATGCAAATTGTAAAAACATTCACAATGCAAATTGTAAACACAATCACAATGCAAATTGTAAAAGCAATCACAATGCAAATTGGAAAAACATTCAAAATGCAAATTGTAAAAACAATCACAATGCAAATTGGAAAAACATTCACAATACAAATTGTAAAAACAATCACAATGCAAATTGTAAAAACAATCACAATGCAAATTGGAAAAACATTCACAATACAAAATGGAAAAACAATCAGAATGTAAATCGGAAAAACATTCAAAATGCAAATTGTAAAAACAATCACAATACAAATTGTAAAAACAATCACAATGCAAATTATAAAAACAATCACAATACAAATTGTAAAAACAATCACAATGCAAATTATAAAAACAATCACAGTACAAATTGTAAAAACATTCAAAATGCAAATTGTAAAAACAATCAATACAAATTGGAAAAACATTCACAGTGCAAATTGTAAAAACATTCACAATGCAAATTGGAAAAACAATCACAATGCAAATTGGAAAAACAATCACAATACAAATTGTAAAAACAATCACAATGCAAATTATAAAAACAATCACAATGCAAATTGGAAAAACATTCACAGTGCAAATTGGAAAAACATTCACAATGCAAATTGGAAAAACAATAACAATGCAAATTATAAAAACATTCACAATGCAAATTGTAAACACAATCACAATGCAAATTATAAAAACAAACACAATGCAAATTGGAAAAACATTCAAAATGCAAATTGTAAAAGCAATCACAATGCAAATTGGAAAAACATTCACAGTGCAAATTGTAAAAACAATCACAATGCAAATTGTAAAAACAATCACAATGCAAATTGGAAAAACATTCACAATACAAAATGGAAAAACAATCAGAATGTTAATCGGAAAAACATTCAAAATGCAAATTGTAAAAACAATCACAATACAAATTGGAAAAACATTCACAGTGCAAATTGGAAAAACATTCACAATGCAAATTGTAAAAACATTCACAATGCAAATTGGAAAAACAATCACAATGCAAATTATAAAAACAATCACAATACAAATTGTAAAAACAATCACAATGCAAATTATAAAAACAATCACAATACAAATTGTAAAGACAATCACAATGCAAATTATAAAAACAATCACAATGCAAATGGTAAAAACACTCACAGTGCAAATTGGAAAAACATTCACAATGCAAATTGGAAAAACAATAACAATGCAAATTATAAAAACATTCACAATGCAAATTGTAAACACAATCACAATGCAAATTATAAAAACAAACACAATGCAAATTGGAAAAACATTCAAAATGCAAACTGTAAAAGCAATCACAATGCAAATTGGAAAAACATTCACAGTGCAAATTGGAAAAACATTCACAATACAAATTGTAAAAACAATCACAATGCAAATTGTAAAAACAATCACAATGCAAATTGTAAAAACAATCACAATGCAAATTGGAAAAACATTCAAAATGCAAATTGTAAAAACAATCAATACAAATTGGAAAAACATTCACAATACAAATTGTAAAAACAATCAGAATGTAAATCGGAAAAACATTCAAAATGCAAATTGTAAAAACAATCACAATACAAATTGGAAAAACATTCACAGTGCAAATTGGAAAAACATTCAAAATGCAAATTGTAAAAACAATCCCAATGCAAATTGTAAAAACATTCACAGTGCAAATTGGAAAAACATTCACAATGCAAATTATAAAAACATTCACAATGCAAATTGGAAAAACAATCACAATGCAAATTGGAAAAACAATCACAATGCAAATTATAAAAACAATCACAATACAAATTGGAAAAACATGCACTAAGCAAATTGGAAAAACAATCACAATGCAAATTGTAAAAACATTCACAATGCAAATTGTAAAAACATTCACAATGTAAATTGTAAAAACATTCACACTGCAAATTGGAAAAACAATCTCAATGCAAATTGGAAAAACATTCACAATACAAATTGTAAAAACAATCACAATGCAAATTGGAAAACCATTCAAAATGCAAATTGTAAAAGCAATCACAATACAAATTGTAAAAACAATCACAATGCAAATTATAAAAACAATCACAATACAAATTGTAAAAACAATCACAATGCAAATTATAAAAACAATCACAATACAAATTGTAAAAACAGTCAAAATGCAAATTGTAAAAACAATCAATACAAATTGGAAAAACATTCACAGTGCAAATTGTAAAAACATTCACAATGCAAATTGGAAAAACAATCACAATGCAAATTGGAAAAACAATCACAATACAAATTGTAAAAACAATCACAATGCAAATTATAAAAACAATCACAATGCAAATTGGAAAAACATTCACAGTGCAAATTGGAAAAACATTCACAATGCAAATTGGAAAAACAATAACAATGCAAATTATAAAAACATTCACAATGCAAATTGTAAACACAATCACAATGCAAATTATAAAAACAAACACAATGCAAATTGGAAAAACATTCAAAATGCAAATTGTAAAAGCAATCACAATGCAAATTGGAAAAACATTCACAGTGCAAATTGTAAAAACAATCACAATGCAAATTGTAAAAACAATCACAATGCAAATTGGAAAAACATTCACAATACAAAATGGAAAAACAATCAGAATGTTAATCGGAAAAACATTCAAAATGCAAATTGTAAAAACAATCACAATACAAATTGGAAAAACATTCACAGTGCAAATTGGAAAAACATTCACAATGCAAATTGTAAAAACATTCACAATGCAAATTGGAAAAACAATCACAATGCAAATTATAAAAACAATCACAATACAAATTGTAAAAACAATCACAATGCAAATTATAAAAACAATCACAATACAAATTGTAAAGACAATCACAATGCAAATTATAAAAACAATCACAATGCAAATGGTAAAAACACTCACAGTGCAAATTGGAAAAACATTCACAATGCAAATTGGAAAAACAATAACAATGCAAATTATAAAAACATTCACAATGCAAATTGTAAACACAATCACAATGCAAATTATAAAAACAAACACAATGCAAATTGGAAAAACATTCAAAATGCAAACTGTAAAAGCAATCACAATGCAAATTGGAAAAACATTC
Organism: Isurus oxyrinchus; assembly: GCA_026770705.1. NCBI lineage: Eukaryota > Metazoa > Chordata > Chondrichthyes > Lamniformes > Lamnidae > Isurus > Isurus oxyrinchus. The sequence continues at coordinate 141,830,457 of JANJGN010000010.1, forward strand.
ACAGTGCAAATTGGAAAAACATTCACAATACAAATTGTAAAAACAATCACAATGCAAATTGTAAAAACAATCACAATGCAAATTGTAAAAACAATCACAATGCAAATTGGAAAAACATTCAAAATGCAAATTGTAAAAACAATCAATACAAATTGGAAAAACATTCACAATACAAATTGTAAAAACCATCAGAATGTAAATCGGAAAAACATTCAAAATGCAAATTGTAAAAACAATCACAATACAAATTGGAAAAACATTCACAGTGCAAATTGGAAAAACATTCAAAATGCAAATTGTAAAAACAATCCCAATGCAAATTGTAAAAACATTCACAGTGCAAATTGGAAAAACATTCACAATGCAAATTATAAAAACATTCACAATGCAAATTGGAAAAACAATCACAATGCAAATTGGAAAAACAATCACAATGCAAATTATAAAAACAATCACAATACAAATTGGAAAAACATGCACTAAGCAAATTGGAAAAACAATCACAATGCAAATTGTAAAAACATTCACAATGCAAATTGTAAAAACATTCACAATGTAAATTGTAAAAACATTCACACTGCAAATTGGAAAAACAATCTCAATGCAAATTGGAAAAACATTCACAATACAAATTGTAAAAACAATCACAATGCAAATTGGAAAACCATTCAAAATGCAAATTGTAAAAGCAATCACAATACAAATTGGAAAAACATTCACAATGCAAATTGGAAAAACAATCACAATGCAAATTGGAAAAACAATCACAGTGCAAATTGGAAAAACATTCACAATGCAAATTGGAAAAACATTCACAGTGCAAATTGGAAAAACATTCACAATGCAAATTGTAAAAACATTTACAATGCAAATTGGAAAACAATCACAATGCAAATTGGAAAAAGAATCACAATGCAAATTATAAAAACATTCACAATGCAAATTGGAAAAACAATCACAATGCAAATTGGAAAAACAATCACAATGCAAATTGGAAAAACAGGCACAATGCAAATTATAAAAACAATCACAATGCAAATTGTAAAAACAATCACATTGCAAATTGGAAAAACATTCACAGTGCAAATTGTAAAAACATTCACAATGCAAATTGGAAAAACATTCACAATACAAAATGGGAAAACAATCAGAATGTAAATCGGAAAAACATTCAAAATGCAAATTGTAAAAACATTCACAATGCAAATTGTAAAAACATTCACAATGCAAATTGGTAAAACAATCACAATGCAAATTGGAAAAACAATCACAATGCAAATTGGAAAAACAATCACAATGCAAATTATAAAAACAATCACAATACAAATTGTAAAAACAATCACAATGCAAATTATAAAAACAATCACAATACAAATTGTAAAAACAATCACAATGCAAATTATAAAAACAATCACAATGCAAATGGTAAAAACATTCACAGTGCAAATTGGAAAAACATTCACAATGCAAATTGGAAAAACAATAACAATGCAAATTATAAAAACATTCACAATGCAAATTGTAAACACAATCACAATGCAAATTATAAAAACAAACACAATGCAAATTGGAAAAACATTCAAAATGCAAATTTTAAAAGCAATCACAATGCAAATTGGAAAAACATTCACAGTGCAAATTGGAAAAACATTCACAATACAAATTGTAAAAACAATCACAATGCAAATTGGAAAAACAATCACAATGCAAATTGGAAAAACAATCACAATGCAAATTGGAAAAACATTCAAAATGCAAATTGGAAAAACAATCCCAATGCAAATCGTAAAAGCATTCACAGTGCAAATTGGAAAAACATTCACAATGCAAATTGTAAAAACATTCACAATGCAAATTGTAAAAACATGCACAATGCAAATTGGAAAAACAATCACAATGCAAATTGGAAAAACAATCACAATGCAAATTGGAAAAACATTCACAATGCAAATTGTAAAAGCAATCACAATGCAAATTGGAAAAACATTTGCAGTGCAAATTGGAAAAAACAATCACAATGCAAATTGGAAAAACATTCACAATACAAATTGTAAAAACAATCACAATGCAAATTGGAAAACCATTCAAAATGCAAATTGTAAAAACAATCACAATGCAAATTGGAAAAACATTCACAATACAAATTGTAAAAGCAATCACAATACAAATTGGAAAAACATTCACAATACAAATTGGAAAAACATTCACAGTGCAAATTGTAAAAACAATCACAATGCAAATTGTAAAATCATTCACAGTGCAAATTGGAAAAACATTCACAATGCAAATTGTAAAAACATTCACAATGCAAACTGGAAAAACATTCACAATGCAAATTGGAGAAACAATCACAATGTAAATTGGAAAAACAATCACAGTGCACATTGGAAAAACATTCACAATGCAAATTGTAAAAACATTCACAATGTAAATTGGAAAAACATTCACAATGCAAATTGTAAAAACATTCACAGTGCAAATTGGAAAAACATTCACAATGCAAATTGTAAAAACATTCACAGTGCAAATTGGAAAAACATTCACAGTGCAAATTGTAAAAACAATCACAATGCAAATTATAAAAACAATCACAATGCAAATTATAAAAACATTCACAATGCAAATTGGAAAAACAATCACATTGCAAATTGGAAAAACATTCACAGTGCAAATTGGAAAAACATTCACAATGCAAATTGTAAAAACATTCACAGTGCAAATTGTAAAAACATTCACAATGCAAATTGGAAAAACAATCACAATGCAAATTGCAAAAACAATCACAATGCAAATTGGAAAACAATCACAATGCAAATTGGAAAAACATTCACAATACAAATTTTAAAAACAATCACAATGCAAATTGGAAAAACAATCACAGTGCAAATTGGAAAAACAATCACAATGCAAATTGTAAAAACATTCACAATACAAATTGTAACAACATTCACAGTGCAAATTGTAAAAACATTCACAGTGCAAATTGTAAAAGCAATCACAATGCAAATTGGAAAAACATTCACAGTGCAAATTGTAAAAACATTCACAGTGCAAATTGTAAAAACAATCACAATGCAAATTGGAAAAACATTCACAGTGCAAATTGTAAAAACAATCACAATGCAAATTGTAAAAACATTCACAATACAAATTGTAAAAACATTCACAATGCAAATTGGAAAAACAATCACAATGCAAATTGCAAAAACAATCACAATGCAAATTGGAAAACAATGACAATGCAAATTGGAAAAACATTCACAATACAAATTGTAAAAACAATCACAATGCAAATTGGAAAAACAATCACAGTGCAAATTGGAAAAACAATCACAATGCAAATTGTAAAAACATTCACAATACAAATTGTAACAACATTCACAGTGCAAATTGTAAAAACATTCACAGTGCAAATTGTAAAAGCAATCACAATGCAAATTGGAAAAACATTCACAGTGCAAATTGTAAAAATATTCACAGTGCAAATTGTAAAAACAATCACAATGCAAATTGTAAAAACATTCACAGTGCAAATTGTAAAAACAATCACAATGCAAATTGTAAAAACATTCACAATACAAATTGTAAAAACATTCACAATGCAAATTGGAAAAACATTCACAGTGCAAATTGTAAAAACATTCACAATGCAAATTGGAAAAACAATAACAATGCAAATTATAAAAACAATCACAATGCAAATTATAAAAACATTCACAGTGCAAATTGTAAAAACAATCACAATGCAAATTGGAAAAACAATAACAATGCAAATTATAAAAACATTCACAATGCAAATTGTAAACAAAATCACAATGCAAATTGGAAAAACAATAACAATGCAAATTATAAAAACAAACACAATGCAAATTGGAAAAACATTCAAAATGCAAATTGTAAAAGCAATCACAATGCAAATTGTAAAAACATTCACAGTGCAAATTGGAAAAACATTCACAATACAAATTGTAAAAACAATCACAATGCAAATTGGAAAAACAATCACAATGCAAATTGTAAAAACATTCACAGTGCAAATTGTAAAAACAATCACAATGCAAATTGGAAAAACAATCACAATGCAAATTGGAAAAACAATCACAATGCAAATCGGAAAAACAATCACAATGCAAATCGGAAAAACAATCACAATGCAAATCGGAAAAACATTCACAATACAAATCGTAAAAACAATCACAATGCAAATTGTAAAAACAATCACAATGCAAATTGGAAAAACATTCACAATACAAATTGGAAAAACAATCACAATGCAACTTGTAAAAACAATCATAATGCAAATTGTAAAAACAATCACAATGCAAATTGGAAAAACAATCACAATGCAAATTGGAAAAACAATCACAATGCAAATTGTAAAAACATTCACAGTGCAAACTGGAAAAATATTCACAATGCAAATTGTAAAAACATTCACAGTGCAAATTCTTCAGTTCTAAAGAAGGGTCATACAGACTCGAAACGTTAACTCTATTTTACTCTCCACAGATGCCGTCAGACCTGCTGAGTTCTTCCAGCATTTTCTGTTTTTATTTCAGATTTCCAGCATCTGTAGTATTTTCCTTAAATCTTAATATTCACATTTCAGACTGTAAAAAATATTTGCAATGCAAAGTGTAAAAAAGTATCCACAATGCAAAGTGCAAAATATATTCACAATGTAAAGTACAACAAATATTCACAATGCAGAGTGCGAAAAAATTCACAGTGCAAAAGTATAGTGAATGCAGACTGCAATAATTATTCACAATGCAAAGTGTAAAAATATCCACAATGTAAAGTGAAAAAAGTTCATAGCCTGTGGAGATTGTAACATCTAAGGTACAGGATGTTCCAATGCTTGTTACATTGGTTCCTGGCTAGTTACAAGGGTGGGACCCTCTGGGAGTGTTTTGATACCTCCCCAGATCAGTTCACGGGTCAGTGAACAGCTCTTGGAATCATTCAGTTTCGGGGGAGTCAGGAGCAGGGGAAGTAAGTTCCGTGCAGCCAAATTGCTGCTGTTAGCTCTGAAGAGCTGAGAAGAGAGCTCAGGGGAAGCTCAAGTAACCAAATATAAGAAGCCCTGATGACCCAAGAAGGCAGTCAGCCAGTTTGAGGCAGTCTGCCAGCCAATAAGTGTCACAGAGTCAGGGACAGGCAAAGTTCCCAGTTAAGTTGGTTAAAAAGTTAGAGAAAGTGCTGTGGGGAACAGATTTTAAGTAAAGAGGGCCATTGGGAAAAGGTACCTCTTTGAAGCAGTGGTATTCTGCTTGGCATGGCCATATATCTGAATGTGTGCTTATAAGCTAGTGTTGAGTGTACTCAGGAATCCAGGGGGAAGGAATCTCAGAAGGCGAGATTGAAACCCTCTGAGGTGGGCCATTGTTAAAGCTTTCGGAGTGGGAGTGACTTTTGGAGAGAATTCCAAGGAGAGATCTTTGAAAGTGAAGCTGGGAATCAGAGTGAAGCAGAGTTTCAATAAAATTGTTTGAGTTGGTCTTTACTGATGTCTGGGTGGGTTCTTGAGCAATCCATGGACTTTGCTTTTGTTTGTTCAAAACGCATGGAATCTTGTGGCTTTATTCCAAAAGCATGTGGTCTTGAATCTCAACCTTTATCTACTTGAAACAAAATGTTACTGGCTCCTATCCAGATCTCCCCTCACATCCCAGGGTCTGGCCAAGGCTCATAACACAATGCAAAGTGCAAAAAATATTTGCAATGCCATGTGTAAAAAATATTCACAATGAAATGTGCAAAAAATACTCAATGCAAAGTGCAAAAAATAGTCACAATGCAAAGTGTAAAAAATATTCACAATGTGAAGTACAAAAAATGTTTACAATGCAGGCTGCAAAAACCATACACAAAATAGGATGCAATAAAACAACATGATGTAGGGTGCAGTAAGTAAACACAATGCAGCTAAAAAATATATACACAACGCAGGGTGGAAAATATATACACAATGCAGTGAAGGCATTATTAGATGGAAAATTTTTTAGACCACATTTGGAGTACTCAATCTCCACCGTTCTGGTCTCCATAATGCAGAGAAGGATTTTGAAGCACTGGAGAAAGTGCAGAAAAGATTCACAAGTATGATAACAGAACTGAGTGCGTCAGGAAAGCTTGAGCTGGCTGGATCAAAACAGAAAACACTGGAAAAACTCAGCAGGTCTGACAGCATCTGTGGAGAGAAAAACAGCCCTGGAGAAGGGTCATACGGACTCGAAAAGATAACTCAGTTTCTCTCTCCATAGATGCTGTCAGACCTGCTGAGTTTTTCCAGCATTTTCGGCTTTGTTTCAGATTTCCAGCATCTGCAGTATTTTGCTTTTATTTGAGCAGGCTGGAGTTCTTTTCTCTATTAAAGAGGCTTTGCTGGGAACAATTCAGGAGGAATTTCTTTGCCTAGAGAGTGATGAGAATGTGGAATTTGCTGCCAGGTGGAATGGTTGGAGCAGAGAGTAATGACCCATTTAATGGGAGGTTTGATTCATATATGAAGGAGATATGGATATATATAGGTAGAGAAGGATAAGGGTGTACCTACACCACAGGGACTGCAGCGGACCAAGAAGACAGCTCACCATCAACTTCTCAAGGACAATTAGGGATGAGCAATAAATGCTGGCCTAGCCAGCGATGCCCACATCCTGTAAATGAATAAAAAAAAAGGTAATTTGTGTATGCAGTCTATTGCATAGACCAAATGGGCTGAATAGCCCATACCAGTGTTATCATTCTGTGCAACACAGTGCAATGTGGAGCGTTTAAGATAAAGGTGAACTTATCATGTAATAAATTAAAGCAACATAACACAATGCTGAGTGAGTTAAATAAATAAATATAGTGCAACACAATGGAGAGTTTAATCATTAATTTCAACAATACAAGTTGCAATAGGTTATTTCAATACGAGATAATGCAAGGTGCAATAAATATATTAGAGATAGAGATGTGCTAGCTGTGATTTTTCAAAATTCCCTAGATTCAGGATGGCCCCGTTAGATTGGAAGTTGGCAAATGTTACACCACTTTTCAGGAAAGGAGAGAGAGAGAAAACACTGAACTACAGGCCAGTTAGTCTAAAATCAGTTGCTGGAACAATGCTGGAATCTACTATTAAGGAAGTCTTAACAATGCACTTAGAAAAGTTTAGTATGATTAGAACAAGTCTAGTTTTACTAAAGGAAAATCCTGTTTGATAAACTTATTAGTTTTTTGAGGATGTAACTAGTAGGGTAGATAAAGGGGAACTAGTAGATGTAGTGTACCTGGATTTCCAAGAGGCATTCGCTAAGGTGCTGCACAAAAGGTTAATAGGCAAGATAAGGGCTCATGGAGTTGGGGGTAATATATGAGCATGGATAGAGGATTGATTAACGGTTAGAAAGCAGAGAGTGGGCATGAACAGGGCTTTTTCAAGTTGGCAGGCAGTGAATAGAGGAGTACTGCAAGGATCAGTGCTGCAGCCTCAGTTATTTACAAGCTATATTGATGGCTAATGTGAAGAGACAGAGAGTAATGTATCTAAGTTTGCTGATAATACTAAACTAGGTGGAAAGGTAAGCTATGGGGAAGACAGAGAGAGACTGCAAAGAGATATGGTCAGGGTAAGTGGGTGGGCAACAAGATGGCAGATGGAGTATAATGTAGGGAAGTGTGAAGTTATTCACTTTTGCTGTAAGAATAAAAAAGCAGAATTTTATTTTTTAAGTAAGAAACTTGTAAGCATTTACATTCAAAGAGACTTGTGTGTGCTGGTGCAAGGAATGCAGAAAGTTAGCATGCATGTGCAGTAAGCAATTAGGAAGGCAAACAGCATGTTGGCCTTTATTGCAAGGGGGTTGGAGTACAAGAATAAAGAATTCTTGCTACAGTTGTACAGGGTTTAGATGAGGCCACATCTGGAATAATTTGTGCAGATTTGGTCTCCTCATTTAAGAAATTTGCATTGAAGGCGGTACAGTGAAGATTCACTAAATTGGTCCTTGAGATGAGGGAGTTGTCCTATGAGAGAGGCTGAGTAAACTGGGTTTACATTCTCTGGGGTTTAGAAGAATGAGAAGCAATCACATTGAAACATACAAAATTCTGAGGGAGTTTGATAGGGTGGATGCTGTGGGATTGTTTCCACTAGGTCAGGGAATCTAAAACACGGGGGCACAGTCTCAGGATAAGGGGCTGATCATTTAGGACTGAGATGAGAAATGTTTTCATTCAAAGGGTTGTGAATCTTTGGAATTCTCTACCCCAGAAGGTTGTGGATGCTTCATCGTTGAATACATTTAAGGCTGGGAGAGACAGATTTTTGGTCTGTCAGAGGATTAAGGGATATGGAGATTGGGCAGGAATGGAGTTGAAGCCCAAGTTCAGCCATGATCATATTGAATAGCAGGCTCCAGGGGCCAAGTAGTCAAATCTGTTCCTGTTTCTTATGTTCTTAACATAGTTCCCCTGTAGCTCAGGGAGCCATAGTAATAATGAAAGTTGCAACTTTGATTAGCAATGCTGGTGAGCCCACTGATGTTCAGGCAGCTAACTCAGCACAGATGATGGTTTGTTCTAGATTGGTACCAGACCAAAAAGTGTTTTTGCCATTGTTATGAAAGCTTTCTTTACTGAAATTATTCTGAAGTTTCTTACTTGTAGTTCTAATTGTTATCTTCCAATTTAAATTAATTTCAAACATTAAATGCATATTTTATCAATTCAATTCAATAATGAAATGAAGTTGGGTTCTGTTTAACAAACTTTAAAAAAAAGAAACTGGAACTTCTTCCTGCTCAAAATATCTGATGCAGTGATGGCTAGTAACATTTTTGGTGGTTGAATCATATGCAGAACCATTCCAGCTTGTTACATGACAATTGATCATAAGGCTGGGCATCAACCACATCTTTCCAAAAATGTTTTCTTTAATCTGAAATGGGTTCAGGGTGGGGAAGGGGGGTGGTGGACAGGAAGCAGGTTTTCAGAAGCACCTTAAAGGAGGAGGAAAGAGACGGTGAGATTTAGGGAGGGAATTCCGGAGCTTAGGGCCCAACAGCTGAAGGCATGGCTGCCAATGGTGGAGTGATTGAAATGCTTGAATGGTGAGAATTGGTGGAGCGCAGCGATCTTGGAGGGTTGTAGGGATGGAAGAGACGGGAGGGGCGTGGCCATAGTGGGATTTGGACGTGAAGGTGAGAATGTTAAAATTGTGAGGTTGCCAGACTGGGAGGCTGTGCAAGTCAGTGAGTACAGGATTAATTGGTGAACTGGTCTTAATGTGAATCAGAACAAGGGCTGCAGAATTTTGGATGTCCTCATGTTTAGCAATTGTACAGCTGGATCTCAGTCAGGAGAGAATTAAAATGAAAACAGAATTACCTGGAAAAACTCAGCAGGTCTGGCAGCATCGGCGGAGAAGAAAAGAGTTGACGTTTCGAAACGTTTTTCCAGGTAATTCTGTTTTTGTTTTGGATTTCCAGCATCCGCAGTTTTTTTGTTTTTATCTCAGAGAATTAAAATGGTTGAGTCTGGAGTCAGAGTAATCATCATTAATTGATTGAGAGTTGAAGTGGAGATGAAGCTACTGTGAGCTGAGTAAAGCTGCAATGCTGGGGACAATCACAAATAGAAAATAAAAATGTCCCAAAGACTTTCAGCTGAACTCCGTCTCTTTCAGATTCAAAATTCCCACCTTGTCAACAAGTCACGCCCCCTCATCTCTATTGGTCGATGGTGAGGCCCCGCCCACTGGCTTTGCTCGGTTATCATGGCGGCGGTTGCGGCATTGGATACGGTTGCCAGGCGACACTTTTTGTTGATACGGTGGCGACCACGGCTGCGCGAACCTGGAGAAGGGAAAGAAGGAGGAGAGCGGCTCCCGAGGCAAGTTTCAGCGGGACAGGGGGCTACCCAGGCCCGGGGACAGGGGGTTGGGGGGAACACCCAGTCCGGGGACAGGTGATTCCCTCCCCCCCTAGGGACAGGTGTTCCTCCCTCTCCCCCTCCCCAGGGACGCGCTCCTCACCCTGGAGACTGATACTCGCTGTCCCTGACCCCCGGGACAGCCCCTCATACCAGAGAGGCTGCCTCCTTCCCTTTACACCTGGGGACCACCCCCTCCCCTGTGATTGCCCATGACCTCTCACCCTAGCGCCTGGCCTAAACCCCTGACCCCCAGGCTGTGCTACGAGTTACTTCTTGTCCTGATCTCTCCTAATGTCTCTCGCTGTCAAACTCTGGCTAATAATTACATCTCCGAAATGCTTTGGGATGTTTAACTCTGTTAAAGGCACTATATAAATGCAAGTTATTGTTGATGTTTCTAGCAGAAGGTTCATGACATCTCCCTCCCCCCATTCACCAAAAATAAAACCATGGATACATAATAAATGTAAAGAATGATTATTGTTGATTGAATAATAATTAGAGAGTGAATCGCTTGTTTTCAGCACCTAGCAGGTGACAATGGCCAAACTGATCCAGACACGAACCAAGTTCCTGCCCCAAGAATGGCACTTGTCAAACAAAAGCCGCTATAACAATGCAGAGGTTCAGCGCTCACGATCGGAGCGCCTGGTCTTGGAGAGCGAGAGGCTGGTGGACCAGATCGAGAACTCCACGAGGAAAACTCAGCGAGATGTCAACAAAAAGCTCGGTATGTCCCTTTTGATAATTTTTTAGTAATATTGCATTCTGTATGTCCACTGACCCGCGGGCAAGTACAGACCCATAGACAGTCTCCTAGTATTTCCAATCTTATCGCGTAGCAAAGCAACTTCAGCTTCAACTATGTTAGTGTGACTCTGGAGCCACATATCGGCCCAGACAGGGTAAGGGCGGCACGTTTCCTTCCCTAAAGGACATCCGTGACCCAGATGGAATTTTACAACACCTTCATTGTCACTTGTTCTGAGACCAGCTTTTTATTTCCAGAATCTATTGAAGTGAATTCTAATTCTCAAACCGCCATGGTTGGCTTTGAACTCACATTCTCTTGATTATTATTCCAGTAAAACAGCCACTGCAGCATTGTACCAATGAGGGTGGCTTGTTTGATCAGTAGACCAGGGAGCTCTCAGTTACATCCTGATGTGGGACACTTTGCTCTGTACAGCATGGAAATGTTTTCCCTTTCTCGTTATCACAATTCTGTGTGGGATTAAGTTAACTCTGAGTTCATTCTGAGTAACTTGGGCCTGAGGACTGCCTGGGACTGAGTCTCATGTGTCTTCATCCCTTTTGACCTGTTCACCCATTACCCTGCACTCACTGACCTACATTGGCTCACTCTCCGGCAGTGCGTTGATTTTACAATTCACAGCCTGTTTTCAAATCCCTCCATTCCCTCACTCCTTCCTAAGCCTGTAACCTCCTCCAACCCCACAATCCTCCCAGATCTCTACACTGCTCCCATTGTGACTGCTTGAGCATTCGTGATTTCCATCTTTCCTCCATTGGCGGCCACACCTTCAGCTGCCTGGACCCTCAACTCTGGAGTTCCCTCCCTAAACCACGTCACCTCTTTCTCCTCCCTTAAAACACTCCTTAAAGCCAAGCTTTTGGTCACCTGTCTTCTCACCTAATATCTCTTTATGTGGCTCGGTTCAAATTTTGTCTGATTAATGCTCCTGTGAAGCAGTTTGGGACATTTTATGATGTAAAGGTGCTACATAAATACACACTGTTGTTGTTGCTGTAGATCAGAGGATTGAGGAGATCACTTACTGGGAGAAAGAGCTCAACACCAAACTCGAAGAGCTGTCAGATGAGACAGAACTCCTACAGGGACAAAAGACACGTCTGGAAAAGGCTCTGGACAGTTACTATGCTCTTCTCTGCATTGCTCAGCAGTGTCTTCTCAATCGGTACGGACTGCCAGCTGGCCCATAATCAGCCGGAGGAATGGAGGATGTGTTTGGTGAGGGAGGTGGAGAGCTGTAAGGCCATAACCTAATCTGGATCCTGGAAATATTCAGCCGATCTGGAGACCACAAACAAAACCTGTACCCATCCCTTTCTCCCTTTGTCTCGTGTCCCAGAATTGGGCTGCAGCCTCAGACCCCCACCCACCCCACGCTTAGCACTGGTTACCATTCTTTTACAGACAGGCTCAGGCTGTTTTAGCAAAATATTCTTACCATGAGGCGATTGCAGCCAATTCTTAACTACTTTGAGCCTAAGAGAGATAGCTCAAGGATATTTTCTAAATGATGAAAAGCTAATAACTACGGAGGAGCAGAGAGAGATTTAGGGATCCAAGTACAGAAATCACTGGTGGACAATAATTCAAAAAGCTAATGGAATGGACTTGGGGGAATGATACTGGGTCTAAAAGGGTTAAATTATGAGGACAGGTTTCATAGACTAGGCTTTTATTCCTTGGAGTATAGAAGATTAAGGTGTGATCATATTGAGCTGTTGAAGATGCTTAAAGGATTCAGTGGGGTAGGTAGAGAGAAACTAATTTCCTCTGGGGCTGGGTTTCAGAATCAGGGGCAGAACCTTAAAATTGGAGCCAGGCTGTTCAGGGGTGATGTCAGGGAACACTTGTTCGCACAAAGGGGACTGGAAATCTGGAACTCTCTCCCTGAAAATATTGTTAATGCTGGGGGTTAATTGAAAATTTCAAAACCGAGACTCTTTTTTGTTGGTTAAGGAGGTTTAGGATTATGGACCCCAGAGAGTGCAGATAGAGTAAAGATACAGATCAGTCATCACTTCTTCCTTTCTTAGACTCTCACTCAATATCCAAAGTCCACAGACACAGTTCTTAGTGGAGGTGTTGAATGATATTCAGGATCAGGAGCAGTGAGGGTTAGATCTCCTGCCAGGTATTTTTTACGCATTCTCTGGATGTGGGCGTCGCTGGGCTGAGCCAGCATTTATTGGCCATCCCTATTTGCCCTTAAGAAGGTGGTGGTGAGCTGCCTTCTTACACTGCTGCAGTCCATGTGGTATAGGTACACCCACAGTGCTGTTAGGGAGAGAGTTCCAGGATTTTGACCCAGCGACAGTGAAGGAACGGTGATATATTTCCAAGTCAGGATGGTGAGTGACTTGGAGGGGAACTTCCAGGTGGTGGTGTTCCCATGTGTCTGCTGCCCTTGTCCTTCTAGATGGTAGTTGTCGTGGGTTTGGGAGGTGCTGTCTAAGGAGCCTTGGTGAGTTGTTGCAGTGCATCTTGTAGATGGGACACACTGGTACTATTGTATGTCAGTGGTGGAGGAAGTGAATATTGAAGGTAGTGGATGGGGTGCCAGTCAAGTGGTCTGCTTTGTCCTGGATAGTGTTGAACTTCTTGGATATCGTTGGAGCTGCACTCATTCAGATACAATACGAATGAAATCCCGGGTCTGGCCTGGGACTGGTGTAGCTCAAGATCCTTGAGCTGGTAGAGGGCATGAATTTTCTAATTCAACTTTCCCAATAAGCTGTATATTTTTTGGATGGTTTTTGCAGAGAGAAGCGAGTTGGGATCGATCTGGTGCATGATGAGGTGGAGAGGGAACTGCTGAAGGAAGTTGAGGTTATCCAGGGTATCATGGCTTTGCTGAATCGCACCATTGATCAAACAGAGGAGCAGCTCAGGTCAGTGAACTCTTGCTGGTCGATGAACAGTGGCCTGTGACAGGATGTTCTGGAATTACAGGCCATATTGTGGGGGAGAGGGAGAGAGGGAGGGCCCCTGGGAGAACATAATAACCCAGAGGGGTTATTCAAGAAATGTGTTGGTGAAAAACAGTGGCCTGATTACTGATTGGAAATTCTTCTCCATTTCAGGCTAGTAGGTTTTGGGATTGACAAAAGAATAATTGGGGAAGTGGGCAGGAAGCAAAAAGTTTTGCCTCCAAAATGTTTTGAAGGTGTTGGCTGTGGTTCAGTGGGTAGCACTCTCACCTCCGAGTCACGAGGTCATAGGTTCAAGTCCCACTCCAGAGACTTGAGCACATAATCCGGGTTGGCACTCGCTGTGCAGTACTGAGGGAGTGCTGCACTGTCAGAGGTGTTGTTTCTTGGGTGAATTGTTAAAGCAAAGCTCCTTGGCTCTCAGGTGGACGTCAAAGTTTCCACAGCCGCTATTGGAAAAGAGCAGGGGAGTTCCCCCACAGTCCTGTGGCCAGCATTTATCCCTCAACCAACCTCACGAGAAACAAATGATCTGATCATCAGCATTATGTTAGTGAGATCTTGCTGAATACAAATTGGCTGCCTTGTTTCCTAATGAGTCTTTTCTTTCCTCATCTGTAATAACTTGCAAAAAATTCTGCTAAACTCTCTTTTCATTCAACCTCCAGGTTAAATCGTTCCGCTAAGTTTTACTTGGAGAAGGATCTGAAAGACAAATCCATTGCTCTGAAAGTGGACAAATTCACTGCCAATCTGACCAACAACTCTCCAAACATTGACTACTCGCCTAATGTGGTCAGGATCGAGGGCAAGTAAGCATGCTTCATGTTCTCACTGTGCAACAGCATGAAATATAAACCTGTTTTAATGAGCTGGAACTCTAGACAGAGTGACCTTTTTTATTCTTTGGACTTTGCTGGCTGAGCCAGCATTTATTTCCCGTTCATAATTGCCTTTGAGAAGGTGGTGGTGAGCTGCCTTCCTGAACCACTGCAGTCCATGTGGTGTAGGGAGGGAGTTCCAGGATTTTGACCCAACGACAGTGAAGGAACAGTGATTATAGTTCCAAGTCAGGATGGTGTGTGGTAATAACTGTGATAACTATGTTATTGGAGGGTGACTTGTATTTGATCTGGTGTTCAGGGGATCTGGGCTGTGGAATCCATCCCATTGATACCAAGCTCTACATTCCACACAGGCGCCTGTAAAAGGCCAGAAACACTGGTGCCCAGAGGTGTTGCTTCCCCCAGCAACTGGAATGATCCCTTCCTTCCAGTAATGTGGAGTTGCCAGCTCTGCAATAGAAAGGAGGGATGATTCCTCCTGACAAATGTCACTTAGCTGGCATCAGACAGAATACCTTCCTGATTAACCTAAGGTGGGTTAACCACTAAAAAACCTATTACCAGATCATCACTCTCAGTCACATGCACTGGTCATTGGCATGACTGTTATGGCACAACCGATGGTAAATGCTGAGTTGTTCAAATCCCAAAGGGAAACTTGAAACAACTGCCACAACCTGTTTTCCAATTGCATAAATTTCGAGGTGCATGCCTTGAATTCAGTACTAATAAGACCACCAGGTCTTATAGGTTTATACAAAACTAGATTAAACATTTATTAATAGAAGAATGACTTTAAATACATACGTAGATCTAAAAATTACTAGTTTGATAACTTCTAAATCCCCTACTTAATCTGACTTCCAGTTATACTTTTGTTAAGGCAACAGTAAGACACATTTTTAAAATACCCAGGCAAAGTGAACAATACCCTGTACAGTCGAATGCAAAGTGTGTTCTCTTACCTTCAGTCCCTGAAGGGAGCAGTTTGATACATACAGGCTGAAGATGTTTCACACTTGTTGAATCATAGACTGCCTACCCTTACACACAGCCTTCACTCCTTTATACATATTTTCCTCTTTGAATGCAAATATGCATTGTTTCACTATGTCTTTGGACTTTACCTCCCTGATAATAAAAATCTCTCATAGCACTAAGTTTTAGCAGTAATCTTTGGGAAAAATAAACATGCTGTTTCTAAACTTCACCTGGCTAGGTGACACATTTCACCCCTCCTTTGAAAACAATCTAGTTTAGTTTATTAAAAAATGCAAATTTCCTTTTATATGCTACATTCTAAATTTTCCCCATATTTACCATGTTTACATCAAAGCCTTCAAACCAGCTGCTATGGACATTACTATATCTTCCTGACAAAGACACAGGGGTAATGGTGGGTGTTCTGCTGCTGCTGGAGGTGAGAGGTGCAAATTTCATGAAAGGCCCCATTTTCAGGTTACTGTTTGTCTTGTATTGCAGGACATTGAAGATTTAATTTTGACACAGTACATTTAGGAGAAACTATCTTCAATGGCAGAAGGATCAGTAGGTAACCAGAGGGACATGGATTTAGGATCATTGCCAAAAGAACCAGAGGGATGGTACAATTTTTTTACACAGCGAGTTGTTGCAATCTGGAATGTGCTGCCTGAAAGGGCGGTAGAAGCAAATTTAATTGGAACTTTCAAAAGGGAATTAGATAAATAATTGAAAATGAAAAAAAATTGCAGGGGTGGGGAAAGGGCAGGGGTTAGTGGAACTAATTGGATAGCTCTGTCAAAGAGCCAACGGAGCATGGTAGGCTGAATGGCTTCCTTCACCACTGTACAATTCTATAACTCATTGCATTCATTACCCCAACTTGTCAGTATCTTCAAGGAAGTAAGGGTAAAGTGGGATAATAGTGAGGGAATCTAGAACAAGGGGGAAAATCTTAAAATTAGAGTCAAGCCATTCAAGAGCAAAATCAGGAAGCACTTCTTCACATAAGGGGTAACCTGGAACTCTCTGTGGATGCTGAGGCTTTTAAGACAGATTTTAAGATTGGGAAGGGTATTTGATGAGCAGATCTTGACAAAACCTGCTCTCTAAGAATTTTGATGAAAGTTGAGAGGGTCATGAACAATGAGAGTCACTCCTTGTCTCAGTATTACTGTTGGATGTGTTCAGAGAAAAGGCTACAATCGCTCAGACTCAGGACAAATTGCTTCTTGAACTTGTTTGTGCCATTCTGTATGAGAATTCTGAAGAGGTTTTTGATGTATGGATGAAGATAGGCAGTTAGGATGGGACTCACTGACTGATTAATTTAATGCATTGAAATAGTTTTTAACACATTTAATTAAAGCTAGATCTCTGTGATAGGGTAACTCTTTCTTTTATTGTTATTATTAATTTACATTTTTTAAAAATTACTGATCAACGTATCCAAAACAAATTCCTGTATAGATAATAAAAGTAACTGAATTAAATTAAATTTTCATTCAGCAAGGGTATCAAAGGACATGGAGCAAGCAGGCTGGGGTTGAGGGACAGATTAGCCATGATCTAACCAAATGATGGAGCAGGCTTGAGGGGCTGATTGGCCTCCACCTGTCCTTACATGACAGGAGCGAGGTGCTGAATGGCTGCCTTCTGTTCTGGTGTTCCATCCTCAATATCTTTACTCTGTTTTTACAGCTCGGTCACCCCTCAGGAGTGGCAAGATTTCACCAACACAAATATCGTGAATGCTGACAAACAGAAAAATAACTCAACTACAATGCGCTCCCTGATTGATGGCATCTTATCACAAACAACAGACGATATGCAGAAACAAGTGGAGGCCGTGAATCGTGCCTTTAAATTCCGCATTCAAGAAACAAGAGATGCAAAATGCAAACTGGAAAAGCATCTCAATAAGGCAGGTGCCTGTAACGTCTCTGTTGTCATGGAGACACCAATCATGGCAACTCCTGTCTCGGTGGGGGTGAGGAGGGTGCAGCTCATATTCTCTCCATCGCTACGACCATCCAGTTCCACCTCTGTAACATTGTCCATAAACAGCCTTGCCTCAGCTCACCTGAAATCCTCATCCATTCTTTCTTGTCACCTCCAGATTTGACTAGTATAGTTGTTTGGTAATAAAGAACTTGAGCATTGTTGAAAAAAGAGACATGCTGTCAAAGCTTTTTATCTTGCACTCATCAGGACAGAATTGCAGGAATACTAAATTTCAAATTTCGTTCCCCATGACATTGCCTCGGCCAGTCAGAGTCAACTATTCAGCACCTTTTTCTCATGCAGTATAAATTGTTGTTCCCTTTGAGATTTGGCATTCTTGCATCTGTCCTGATGAGCCAAAAAGTTTCGACAGCCTGTCTACTTTTTTAGCAATACTGATTTAAATTCCCCAGTTACCATGGTGGGATTTGAGTTCATGCCTCTAGAGCATTAATCCAGGCCTACGGATTACTAGTTCCATAACAACCCCGCTATGCTACTTAATTGACACCCCAGTGGACATCGCTGTTTAGGCCAGCATATATTGTCTATCCCTAGTTGCCCTTGAGAAGATGGTGGTGAGCTGCTTTCTTGAACTGCTGCAGTCCATGTGCTGTAGGGACACCCATAGTGCTGTTAGGGAGGGAGTTCCAGGATTTTGACCCAGCGACAATGAAGGAATGGTGATATATTTCCAAGTCAGGATGGTGAGTGACTTGGAGGGGAACTTCCAGGTGGTTGGTTGTGGAATCGCTTAGCTCTGTCTATCACTTGCTGCTTCCACTGTTTAGCACATTAGTAGTCCTGTGTTGTAGCTTCACCAGGTTGACACCTCATTTTCTGACGTGCCTGGTGCTACTCCTAGCATGCCCTCCTGCACTCTCCATTGAACCAGTGGAAACAGCTTCTCCCTCCAAGCTCTATCAATATCCTTCATCATTTTAAACACATCAATTAAAACTTTCCTTAACCATGTCCATCTGAAGTGAACAATTCCAACTTCTCCAATCTCATCCCTGCTCCATCCTAGTAAATTTCTTCTGCATCCTCTTTAAGGTATTGACATCCTTCCACAGTGCAATGCCCAGAGTTGAACACAATAACTGAGGTCTAACCAGTGGTTTACTACCTTGACCCGCGCCAGGATGGGGTGGGTCAGTTGGTGAGAACATGAGAGCAATGAAGAAATTTTCAGGATGGTGGAGGAGGAAAGATCGTCTGTGAAACATCATCAAGAACAGGCAACGAGGTTCGATTGGCCATTTCTAAGGCATGGGGACTTGCTGAAGGAGGTGATTGAAGGAAGATTAGAGGGATGGAGACCAAGACGGAGAAAGGGAATGATGGTGTTAAACAACTTGAAATTGGAAGTAGGAGGCTCCTGCAAGCAACTGAAGAGGAAAGCGCAAGACTGCGAGGAGAGGAGAAATGAGCAGGGAGGTGCCCTCAGGCAGATCACTTTACACTTTACACCATGTGGTTGCTGAGCTCAGGCAGGTATCTATTTGTGCAACTTCCTTACTTTTGTATTCTAGGCCTCTTGTCATGACCACATAAAAGGCATTGCTTCAAAGTGGTCTGTGAGCCAAATATTTGTGTGTGTTTACATGTAGCCCCTTGCTTAACTTGCAAGTGATTACATTTTGAAATAACCAGTAGCAAAGCTTTACCCTTAAACAAGATAAATGTTCATTCATTGCAAATAGACTGCTGTAAGTGACTTAAGTAAAAGCGATAAAGTTATCAACGGAGATACAAATACAAATGCAGAGAAGGATAAAAGATACTTATAAAGGTGAGATTTTAAATCAGTCTCAGTAGCTTGCATTTGAAGTTTTGGTTGTCTGTAGTGAAGGGTCGAAATTGAAGAGTTGGTTCAGCAGCTGTAATGGCTTCTGTAGTAATTAGTCAGTATTTGCCTCTTGAGGTTGGCTCAGTCAGTAGAGCAGTTTTGGGGAGTGAGTGAAGGCCCCTTTTTGCTGGTTCTGCCGGCACGACACTTGAAGATGAACTGGCTTTCTTCTTCAGCAGAACAGTGATGATTTCTGGACTACTTCCTCTGTGACTCCCGGTGACAGAGAGAAACCCAGCTCTCACATGCTGTTCACAATCAGTTCAGCTGAGAGCTGTGGCTGGAACTGTCTTCTGGAGGCCTCCTGGGTTCTCTGCACAAAATTGCTGTTCTCAGCCAGACTTTATGCTTAAAATGGCTGCTATCCTAAACTATCAAATCATACCTCCATATTAAGTATTGGGTTAGCCCAGGTCTGGGGGCATAGTCCTATCCATTGTCTTTTAGCCAAGGTCATTAACATTCTCAATGTCTCAGCCATTAAATTAATGGTTCCCATTCTTCCAGGTTAGGTAAGATAGGAAAGAACTATCCACACCTCCTGGGAAGCCATTGTAATTGAGTTGCAGTTTACCTGTTTTTAAATTCATTCTTGGGATGTGGGCTTCGCTGGCTGAGCCAGCATTTATTGCCCATCCATAGTTGCCCTTGAGAAAGCGGAGGTGAGCTGCCTTCTTGAACTGCTGCAGTCCATGTGGTGTAGGTACACCCACAGTGCTGTCAGGAAGGGAGTTCCAGGATTTTGACCCAGCGACAGTGAAGGAATGGTAATATATTTCCAAATCAGGATGGTGAGCGGCTTGGACAGGAACTTTCAGGTGGCGGTGTTCCCATCTTTCTCTTGCCCTTGTCCTTCTAGATGCTAGTCATCGTGGATTTGGAAGGTGCCGTCTAAGGAGCCTTGGTGAATTCCTGCAGTGCATCAGATGGTACACACACTGCTGCTACTGTATGTCGATGGTGGAGGGAGTGAATGTTTGTAGAAATGGTGTCAATAAAGCAGGCTGCTTTGTCCTGAATGATGTTGAGCTTCTTGAGTATTGTTGGAGCTGCACTCATCCAGGCAAGTGGGGAGCATTCTATCACACTCCTGACTTGTGCCTTGTAGATGGTGGACAGGCTTTGGGGAGTCAGGAGGTGAGTTACTCATCGCAGGATTCCTAGCCTCTGACCTGCTCTTGTAGCCACAGTATTTATATGGCTAGTGCAGTTCAGTTTCTGGTCAATGGTAACCCCCAGGATGTTGATAGTGTGGGATTCAGTGATGGTAATGCCATTGAATGTCAAACGGCGATGGTTAGATTCTCTCTAGTTGGAGGTGGTGATTACCTGGCACTTGTGTGGCGTGAATGTTATTTGCCACCTATAAGCCCAAGTCTGGATATTGTCCAGGTCTTGTTGCATTTGGGCATGTACTGCTTCAGTATCTGAGGAGTTGTGAATGGCGCTGAACATTGTGCAATCATCAGCAAACATCTCCACTTCTGACCTTATGATGGAAGGAAGGTCATTGATGAAGCAGCTGAAGATGGTTGGGCCGAGGACACTACCTTGAAGAACTCTTGCAGCGATGACTAGGCACTGAGGTGATTGACCTCGAACAATCATAACCATCTTCTTTTGCGCTAAGTATGACTCCAACCAGTGGATAGTTGTCCCCTGATTCCCATTGACTCCAGTTTTTCTCGGGCTCCTTGATGCCACACTCGGTCAAATGCTGCCATGATGTCAATGGCAGTCACTCTCACCTCACCTCAGGAGTTCAGCTCTTTTGTCCATGTTTGAACCAAGGCTGTCCTGAGTTACTGGTGGAACTCAAACTGGGTGTCAGTGAGCAATTTTTGCTCAGCAAGTGCTGCTTGATAGCACTGTTGATGACCCCTTCCATTATTTTACTGATGATGGAGAGTAGACTGTAATTGGCTGGTTTGGATTTGTCTTGCTTTTTGTATACAGGACATACCTGGGCAAGTTTCCACATAGCTGGGTGGATGCCGGTGTTGTAGCTGTACTGGAACAGCTTGGCTAGGGATGCAGCAAGTTCTGGAGCACAAGTCTTCAGTACTATTGCGGGAATATTGTCAGGGCCTATAGCCTGTGAAGTATCCAGTGCTTTCAGCTGTTTCTTGATATCATGTGGAGTGAATTGAATTGGCTAATGGAGTGAATTGAATTGGCTAATGGAGTGAATTGAATTGGCTAAAGACTGGCAACTGTGATGCTGGGGACCTCTGGAGGAGACCGAGATGGATCATCCACTCGGCATTTCTGGCTGAAGATCATAACCAATGCTTCAGCCTTATCTTTTGCACTGATGTGCTGGGCTTCGCCAATTTTGAAGATGGGGATATTTGTGGAGCCTCCTCCTCCAGTCAGTTGTTTAATTGTCCATCATCAGCCATGACTGGATGTGGCAGGACTGCAGAGCTTAGATCTGATCTGTTGGTTGTAGGATCATTCAGCTCTGTCTATCACTTACTGCTTATGCTGTTTGGCACACAAGTAGCCCTGTTTTATAGCTTCACCAGGTTGACACCTCATTTTTGCCTGGTGCTGCTCCTGGCATGCCCTTCTGCACTCTTCATTGAACCAGGGTTGATATTATGGCTTGATGGTAATGGTAGAGTGGGGGATATGCCAGGCCATGAGGTTACAGATTGTGTTTGAGTACAATTCTGCTGCTGCTGATGGCCCACAGCTCCTCATGGATGCCCAGTCTTGATGCTAGATCTGTTCGAAATCTATCCCATTTAGCACAGTGGTAGTGCCACACAACCCGATGGAGAGTATGCTCAGTATGAAGATGGGACTTCATCTCCACAAGGACTGTGAGGTGGTTACTCCTACTGATACTGTCATAGACAGATGCATCTGTGGCAGGCAGGTTGGTGAGGATAAGGTCAAGTATGTTTTTCTGTCCTGTTCATTCCCTCATCACCTGCTGCAGAGCCAATCTAGCAGCTATGATCTTTAGGACTCGGCCAGCCACACTTGGTGATGGACATTGAAGTTCCCCACCCAGAGTACATTCTGCACCCTTGCCACCCTCAATGCTTCCTCCAAGTGATGTTCAACATGGAGGAGCACTAATCAGCTGAGGGAGGGCGGTACATGGTAATCAGCAGGAGGTTTCCTTGCTCCTGCTTTGACCTGATGCCATGAGACTTCATGGGGTCCAGAGTCAATGTTGTGGATTCCCAGGGCAACTCCCTCCCGACTGTATACTAATGTGCCGCCACCTCTGCTGGGTCTGCCCTGCTGGTGGGACAGGACATACCCAGGGATGGTGATGGTGGTGTCTGGGACATTATCTGTGAGGTATAATTCTGTGAGGATGACTATATGTCAGGCTGTTGCTTGACTAGTCTGTGAGTCAGCTCTTCCAATTTTGGCACCAGATGTTCGTAAGGAGGACTTTGCAGTGTCGACAAAGCTGAGTTTGCCATTGTTATTTCCAGTGCCCAGGTCCATCAGTTTCATTTGATGGCATACAAAGTCTTCATTTCAGAGGGCAGTTAAGAGACAGTACTGTCAATCTGGAGTCACAGGTAGGCCAGACCAGGTAAGGACAGCAGTTTTCCTTCCCTAAAGGACTTAGTGAACCAGATGGGTTTTTACAAAATTGTTTCATCATTCTAGATTTTTATTGAATTCAAATTCCACCATCTGCCATGGTGGGATTCGAACCCACGTCAAGCTAAACCAGAGCATTACCCTGGGTCTCTGGATTACTAGTCCAGCGATGATACCATTACAGCATCATGCTCACTGAATTTCAAATGTCTGGATATGTCTGCTTGCAATCCACTTACAGCCTTCTACAAGCTTGACCACATTGCATTTATAGAAGGCCAGGTGAATTTTGGCAGCAATTTTTAAGGCTGCAAACTGTCCATTTATGAGAAAGATTAGCTTTTTTATAATACCTATAATATCACAAATACACGTTTGTGACACTATTAATAAAGCTGAGGATCAGTTTGCTTGTTTAAAAGCCTTCTCAACTTGTCCTTCCACTTCCAAAGATTTGTGCCTATACACCCCCAGGTCTTTCTGTTCCTGCACCCCTTTAACATTGTAGCCTCATGCTTCCTAGCAAGATGTACCACTTCACAGTTCTGTGTTAAACTATATCTGCCATGTGTCTGCCCATTTCCCCAGTCTGTCTCTGTTCTCCTGAGGTTTACTATGTTTCCAAGTTTTGAGTTATTTGCAAACTTTTGAAGTGATGCGGGACCAAGTGCAGGTCATTAATAGATATGCAGTGATGTTCTGAACAATTTTATTCACTTCTTAGCTTCCGTACTATTTGTGTTTATGGAGCTTTCACTCTTCCGCAGGTGCTGGATGAGATTTCATCTCAGGAAAAGAACATTGACCTGCTGAAAAAGGCTATCATGGATGAGGAAGGACCCATGATGGTGGCTCAGACACGCCTGGACACACGGACCAAACGGCCGAATGTGGAGCTAGTCCGAGATCCGGCACAGTATCGGCTGATCAGTGAGGTGAAAGAGATCATGGATAATGTGAACAGGTGAGTTACAGAACTTTGGTTGTGGGTGGGGTGGGTGGGGGACTGAGGAGCAAGCATCAAATGAAGATTTGTTGAATTTGACAGTATAGGCATGGCGTTCAGAGGGGGAGAGAACATTCTGATTCACCCCCATACTGCAGAAACAGAAGTGAAACGTAAAAAGCTCTGCACCATTACTGGCAGACGGCTACAATCATATAGCACAGAAAGGAGGCCATTTGGCCGCTTCTGTATGCGGCAGCTCTTTGAAAGAGCTTTCCTATTAGTCCTGTTCTCCTGTGCCCTTTCTCCATAATGCTGTAAATGTTTCGTGTGTTTGAGACAGTGTAGAGGGAGCTTTGCTCTGTATCTAACCTCGTGTCTACCTGTCCTGGGAGTGTTTGATGGGGACAGTGTAGAGGGAGCTTTATTCTGTATCTAACCCCGTGCTGCACCTGTCCTGGGAGTGTTTGATGGGGACAGTGTAGAGGGAACTTTATTCTGTATCTAACCCCGTGCTGCACCTGTCCTGGGAGTGTTTGATGGGGACGATGTAGAAGGAGCTTTATTCTGTATCTCATCCCGTGTCTACCTGTCCTGGAAGTGTTTGATGGGGACAGTGTAGAGGGAACTTTATTCTGTATCTAACCCCGTACTGCAACTGTCCTGGGAGTGTTTGATGAGGACGGTGTAGAGGGAGCTTTACTCTGTATCTAACCCCGTGCTGCACCTGCCCTGGGAGTGTTTGATGGGGACAGTGTAGAGGGAGTTTACTCTGTATTTAACCCCGTGCTGCACCTGCCCTGGGAGTGTTTGATGGGGACAGTGTAAAGGGAGCTTTACTCTTCTCTAACCCTGTGCTGGAATTAAAGTGGATCAGGGTTTAATTTTGAGAATTGAGGTGTTGTTTTGGGAAGGAATTATTCACTTTCTTAAAACACAATGGTGGGACTGAGTGTTTTGCTGTACAGGCTGCGGGAGACTCTGGCACAGGCTGAGGCTGAACTGAGGGGCCTGAGACGGAATCAATTGGCTTTAGAGGAGGAGATTGAAGTCAAGACTAACAGCTTGTACATCGATGATGTTCAGTGTATGAATTTGAGGAACTCCATTTCCATCAATCACTTCTAGCAATACAGAACCGCACAGCTCTGTGAGATTGTCGGGACTGCTTGTGTAAGCAAACTGCTTTAATGTACCATAAATAACACTTTATAACACAGTGAGGTTGGCTTTTACTTTTATTTCTTTACCTTTGCTTGTTGGCTACACCACTTCCTAATGTATCTATGTAAAACTGTCAGAAATATTAATAAATCCATTTAAAATAAAATTATTTCACGACTTTTAATTCTTGTTCTTGGCCATAGTCTCCAGTCAAACTGACACTGTGGCAGGGACTTTCTGTGCCCGCCGGCATTGGGCGTGTTGAGTGGTGTGAGCAGACAATATGGCGAGAAGGCCTAAAATCGGTTTCACGACATCGTAAACCTGTTAGTGATGGTCCGTTCTGCCCACCGATGTCAGGCTGCATTTCCCGGTGTCGGATGTTGGGAACCTCATTGTAAAACATCAGAATTTTATTATAAGGCCAGCCCGCTGGACTCATCCAGGAAAACACGCTGATGTGTTTCACAACAGTATATCGAAGGCACGCAGTTGGCTGGCTGTACCTCACTCGGGACTTTGAGGTTTGTTTGCCTATCTTGCTTCGGGCAGAACTCAGTCATCAGTGCCAGGCTTCGCAGACAGCACCACATCAGTTTTAGGGGGGCTCACGGGCAGGTCTCTACCTACCAGATCAGCTGTGTGTGTGTGGCTTTTCAATGGCTGCAGGGCTAGGTCTTGCTTGGGAAAAGGGAAGAAGTGGCCTCAGGCAAGGGAAGAGGCTGCAGGACAAGAGCTGTACTGGGGAAGGGGGGTATCCCAGGGTGGGTGTGGGGGCACATGTTCATCTGTGCAAGTGGCCTCAAGATGGTGAGGGCTGAGAAAGCAGTCTCCAGAGGAGAGGAGGCCAGATGGAGATGTGAGGGTATGTGTGTGGAAATGGATAGTGATGTTCCTTGAGCTGGCAGTGAGTGAGATGCCAGTGAATGTGTGAGTTTAGAGTGATGAGATGGTTGTCATACCTTGGCTGCACAGATGAGATCATTCATCCTCTTTCTGCATTGGATGGACAGCCTCTTCTGTGCAGCGTTGGTACTGATCCCACTACCATTGCTTACCAAGCCGGAGTGATAATGTTGCTGCCCCTCCTGTGGCCAGAGCGGGGGTAGAGGACATCGCAGCAGCCTCCAGGGTATCCAAAAGGCGCTCGAGGGCTGCAGTCTTTCGGGGCCATGTCTTTGCTGCGATCCTGGGCTGGGAGCGCTGAATGCGGCTGTGTTTTAAATACGCCGCCTGGCGTGATGAAGCAACGAGGTGACGGCATGGTGGGGGAATTGGAGCCTGCCCGCCATGGAATCGGTGTGTTTCCCGGGAATGCATAATTAATGTGGCGGGTTTGGGACGATATAATGTGAAAAGCCGCCATTGCGGCCGGCAGTTTCCGCTCACGACTGCACCTAGAACAAATCTGGGATGGTTCCATCCTGTATAGAAGAGTTGGCAACTCTGGTTGTCTGGCGGGAGAGGCGGAGTTCATCACATGACCTAAAAACAAAAAACTGCGGATGCTGGAAATCCAAAACTAAAACAGAAATACCTGGAAAAACTCAGCAGGTCTGGCAGCATCGACGGAGAAGAACACAGTTGATGTTTCGAGTCCTCATGACCCTTCAACAGACCTAAGTAAAAATAGGAGAGGTAGTTCTGTTTTTGTCATCGCGTGACCTCCTGCCTCTAACTACCCTGCCCTCACTCTTGCTATTGGTCATCTGACCTGCCACTCCACATGGAGGCCTGTCTCCACAATCTCACCAGTGGCTGCACAGCCTGCACATTTAAGCTGTCCTAATTGGATGATTCTTTAATGCAGTCAACCAGTAATTCTCCCCCATCTCTGGTATTGTCCAAATGAATAAGCAAAACTATTCAAAGACATTTTTTGAAAGGCTTTGTTTAATTCTCCTCCTGTGAAATATTTCTCCCAGGTGTTGCTCCCAGCAGTGTTCTCAGTCTTTAATTTCTGGAGACTCCAAGACATTCCTGGAGGGTTGGCGACCTCTATCCTAGCCTGCCTCTGCCTATATCTGCCCACCGCCACCCCCCACCCCCCCCCGCAAAAAAAAAGCTGACCAATACTCTCACATAAGAAATCACTGGGCTTCCAGTCAACAACTACCCCTCTGTCCCCCACCCTCCATGACCCTGCACTATCCCACTCGTAATGTGACTGGAAAATCCAGTGTGCACAAAGTGTTTTAAACTGGGCCAGCCAATATTTAACCCTATTTTAGACCAGAGAGAAGAAAGTAATTTGGACTTTTAAGAACAGAGAGAGTTACTTGGGGAACAGCATAATGTTCTGTGGGATACTCAGTGAAGATGAATACACAAACAAACATGCCAGTCTGAATTCACAATTAATAGAACCAGCAGATAAACCAGGTAAGACTTCCTCTGGTTGCTAGTCACTGTGACATCAATATGGCAATGAGGAACTTTGTTCTTCCCACAAATAGAATCTTCCAAACCTGCCCAGAGCAGTGAAATGACCTTTACACAGCGGGGAACGCTGAAACCATGTGGGTGAATTTAGAATAGCAAATACATTAGAATCCGCATTTCCATAGTGTCTTTTACAACTCATTCCAAAGGTCTTTCCAGCTAGTGAAGTACTTTTGAAGTGCAGTCACTTTTATAATGTAGGAAACACAGCAGCCAATTTCCACACAGCAAGATCCCACAAACAGCAATGTAATAACGCCCAGAAAATCTCTTTTTATGATTTTCTTTATTCTTTTCTGGGATGTAGGCATTTGTAGCCCTTCCCTAACTGCCCTTGAACTGAGTGGCTTACCCCACCATTTCAGAGGGCAGTTAAGAGTCAACAACATTGCTGTGGGTCTGGAGTCACATGTAGACCAGACTGGGTAAGGGTGGCAGATTTCTTTCCCTAAAGGACATTAGTGAACCAGATAGGTTTTTATGTTAATCGACAATGATTTCATAGTCGCCATTACTGAGGCTAGCTTTTCAATTCCAGATTTATTAATTGAATTTAAATTGCACCAGCTGCTGTGGTGGGATTTGAACCCTTGTTCATTTGAACATTAGCCTGGGCCTTTGTGTACTAGTCCAGTGACAGTACCACCTTCTCTGTTGATTAAGGTATAAATATTAGCCAGGACACTGGGGACCAATTCCCCTGCTCTTCTTCCAATAGTGAGCAAGGGAGCTTTTATGTCCACTTGAGAGGGAAGACAGGGCCTCAGTTTAATATCTTATCTGAAAGATGGCATATCCAACAGTGCAGAACTCCCTCAGTACTGCACTGGGAGCGTCATCTCAGTTTTTGTGCTTGAGGCTCTGGAGTGGAGGTTGAAATCACAACCTTCTGATTCAGAGGCGACAACGTTACCCAAGGAGCTAATTTCTGTTGGTGGTTCTGCTGCTTGTCCGGTTTAACTATGGAAGAATCCCAGGAAAATGATCTGGTGACCTGTTTTCCTGACTATTTTCCATTTGACATCTGTATCAGCCGGTCAGCCACATCACCAGCTGCTCAGTTCAATATTCCAGGGGCTCGCAAGGTCCCCTAGAGTGCAGTAGCCCCATTAGCTGGAGTTTATGAAGGATTCACACCACATCACGTGTCCATTCAACTCCTGAAATATAACTGAAAACCAAACTGATTCAGGCTAAAATCACAATTTGTATTTATTTAGCTTTAAAAAATACACAGGATAAGGTATGCAGCCAACAATATTTTCATCCATGTAGGAAATTATGTCTATTAAAGATCCCTTAAAGTCCTAGCCTGGCGTGATTGAATTTCTTTCTTCAGAGAAAAAAAATCTTAGTTATCTAAGGACACGATGAATTCTACATGGACAGATTTCCACTTCCTTGTAGCCTCCTTCTATTTTCAATTCTTTCTAAATCCTTCAGTGATCATGGGACTGGAACTGTTTTATTTGGAGCTTTCTCCCTCTCTTGAATTTAGGATTACTCATTACAGGTGATGAAAAATGGTATACTGAAAGCAGCAATGCTCTTCTGACACAGAGTCTCCTTTTATGCCATAATCACTCCAAAACCAACCCCGTCCCCACCCCACTATTTTAACCCACATCAGTTGGCAGGAAATGGCTGGATTCAAGTTGGGCTCGCATTTAATTTCCCCTTTGAAGAAAGTGGAATCAAGTAGATGACAAAGATATCTGAACAAACTAACTGTCCCTTAGACACAGGAACACTTTCGCCCAATCAACACATTACATTTTCAAACATTATATTAAGTTCCAGAAACGTTATAGATCGGGTGAGTTACTGAATGAGAATTATTCGCCAGTTGGACCTACTACATCCCAGGCAAGTGTCTGACTTCTCTTGACTTTTCTCCCCCCATTAACTTCACTGCAATTTGTAAAGGCATTCAAATCCCTGTCTATCCTTCAGTTAAAACGATTAGGGAGGAGCGGGAAGTATTCACATTCATATCAAGATTTCCATTATTCAGTGCCCCTTACATCAGTCAGTCCAATGGCAAACAACAACTTGCATTATATAGCATTTTTAACATAGAAGAAAAGTCCCAAGGCGCTTTGTAGCAACATCAAATAAAATGTGATGCTGAGACACACAAGGTGAGATTAGGGCAGACAATCAAAGCTTGGTCAAAGCAGTAGGTTTAATGAGCATCTTAAAGGAGGAGAGAGAGGTGGAGAGGTTTAGGGAGGGAATTCCAGAGCTTGGGGCCCAGGCAGCTGAAGGCACCAGCTACCAATAGGAAAGCAAGGAAGCTGGGGGATATGCGAGAGGCCAGAATTGGAGGAACGCTGAGATCTGGGGGGGGGTGGGTCTTGGGGCTGAAGGAGATTACAAGGTAGGAAGTGTCATAGAGGGATTTGAACACGAGGTTGAGAATTTTTAAATTAAGTTGCGGCTAGACCAGGGGCCAATGTATGTCAGCGAGCAGAGTGTCACGGGTGAATGAGACTCAGTGTGAGTTAGGGTGGGGGCAGCAGAGTTTCAGATGAGCTGAAGTTAATGGAGGCTGGGAGGCAGACCAGGGGAGCATTGGAAGCAAAACATTGTGATCAGAATCTATTCAGTAGCAACAGAGTTAGAATCACTCTGGACAAAATTAACAACTGCAATTTCATCTTTCAGTAATAAAAAGTTTCACTAATGTTGCAGCTACGGTTTTAAATGTGGAACATTAGACCTTCCATCATCTTTCTTTTGCATTGTACAAATGTTTTTCCACGTTCTACAATTGGTGAGTAGTTCTGATAGTGTTCGGCGTAGTTCCACATCATAACCCTGCACTGGGAATAATCAATAGGTCAGTAATTGATTCAGGAGAGTTTTAGAATTCAGCAATGGATGACTGAGAAATTGATAAAGGGAGAGAATATGAACGTGAACTAATAAGAAACATAAAGACAAATTGTAAAAGCTTCTACGGGTATGTAAGGTTAGTGGAAATAAATGTGGGTCCCTTAGAGGCCAGAGAAATCATAATGAGGAATAAAGAAATGGCAAACATTAAAAAACTAGAACTTATATTTACACAGTTAGTGCCTTAAACATGTTAAAACATTCCAAGGCTTCATAGAAGTGTTATTTTAAAAAATCCCAAATACTTTTGTATCAGTCTTCATGGTAGAAAACATCTTGAAAATAGTGGGGAACTAATGGTCTAGTGAGATTGAGGAACTTGGAATAATCAGTATAAATAACTGAATAGTACTGGCAAAATTAACAAGACCAAAAGCTGACAAAGTCCCTGGGACCGTGATGGCCTACTTCATGATGTTTTAAAGAGGTAAATGCAAGGAAAGTGGATGCATTGGATGTGACCTTCCAGATTTCCTTAGATTCTAGAAATGATCCTTGTGGATTGAAGGTAGCAAACGTAATCATGTTACTCAAGAAAGGAGGGAGAAACTAAATGGAGAACTAGAGGCCAGTTGACTTCACATTAGTAACGGGGAAAATGCAGGAATATTTTATTAGTAACGTGGTGATTGGCACTTAGAAAATCATCGTGTGAACAGGCAAAGTCAGTGTGGATTTATAAAAAGGAAAGTGAGTTTGACAAATCTATTAGAGTATATTTGAGGATGGGGTAGATAAAGAGGAATCAGTAGATGTGGTATACTTGGATTTTCAAAAAGCATTCAATAAGGTGCCACACAGCAGTTTATTACACAAAATTAGGTCTCATGGGATCGGGGGTAATATATTAGCAGGATTGAGGATTGGTTAACAGACAGAAAACAGAATAGGAATAAACAGGTCATTTTCAGGCTGGTAGGTTGGAATCAATGAAGTACTGTAAGGATCAATGCTGGGACGTCAGCTATTTACAATCTATATCTATGATTTTGATGAAGGGACTGAAGTAATGTATCTACGTTTACTGATGAAACAAAGTTATGTGAGAATGTAAACTGTAAAGAGCTTGCAAAGAGGTTACAGGAGTGGACAAGAATGCTGGATAAGGCAGAGAAGTGTGAAGTTATTTAATTTGGTAGGAAAAATAGAAAAGCAGAATATTTTTTCAATGCTGAGAGTCTGGGAAATGTTGGCATTTAGAGGGACCTGGGTGTCACTGTGTCATTTTCAGGTTGGCAAGATGTGACAAGTGGTGTGCCACAGGGATCAGTGCTGGGGCCTCAACTTTTTACAATTTATATAAATGCCTTGGATGAAGGGATCAAATGTATTTTTGCTAAGTTTGCCGATGACACAAAGATAGATAGAAAAGTAAGTTACGGTAGAGGATATAAAGCGTCTACAAAGCGTTTAAATAGGTTAAGTGAGTGGGCAAAAATTTGGCAGATGTAGTATAATGTGGGAAAATATGAACTTGTCCACCTTGGCAGGAAGAATAGAAAAGCAGCATATTACTTAAATAGCGAGAGATTGCAGAACTCTGCAGTACAGAGGGATCTGGGTGTCTGGTAAATGAATCACAAAAAGTTAGTATATTGTTGTTTCTTGCAAGGGAAATGGAATATACAGGGAAGTTTTGCCACAGTTGTACAGGGTATTGGTGAGACCACATCTGGGGCACTGTATACAGTTTTGGTCTCCTTTTTTAAGAAAGGACATAATTACTTTAGAAGCAGTTCAGAGAAGGTTCACTTGACTGACACTCTTGATGGGGGAGTTATCTTACGAGGAAAGGTTGGACAGGTTGGATCTGTGTCCATTGGAGTTTAGAAGGCTGAGAGGTGATCCTTTTGAAACTTATAAGATCCTGAGGGGGCTTGACAGGGTGGATGCTGAGAGAATGTTTCCCCGTGTGGGAGAGACTAGAACTAGGGGTCATGGTTTAAAAATAAGGGGTTTCCAATTTAGGACTGAGATGAGAAGAATAATTTCTCTCAGAGGATCGAGAGTCTTTGGAACTCTCTTCCCCAGAGAGTGGTGGAGGCTGGATCAGCGAATGTATTTAAGACAGAGGTAGATAGATTCTTGTTAGGCAAAGGAATCAAACATTATTGGGTGTAGATAGGAATGTGGAATTCGAAACACAAACACATCAGCCATGATCTTATTGAATGGCAGAGCAGGCTCGAGGGGCCGAATGGCCTATTTTTGCTCCCATTTCATATGTTCATAGATTGAGGAGACAAGACCTATATTCCCTAGGGTTTAGAAGAAGGTAAGCTGATTTCATTGAAACATGTAAAATTCTTAAGGAGTTTTAAGGGTAGGTACTGAGAGGTCATTTCCCCTCAGCTGGACAGTTTAGGATAAGGGGTCAGCCATTTTGGACTGAGATGACGATACATTTCTTCATACAGAGGGTTGTGAATCTCTGGAATTCTCTACCCCAGACAGCTATGGATGCTCAGTCACTGAATATATTCAAGACTGAGAGGTCGATGGATTTTTGGAGACTGAGGAATCAGGGATATGGGGATAGTGTGGGAAGCTGTTATTGAGTGTAGAAGATCAGCCCTGATCCTATTGAATGGTGGGCTGGAGGGGCTGAATGGCCTCCTCCTGTTCCTGTGTAACAGGCTCAAGGGGCTGAATGGGCCTCCTCCTGTTCCTGTGTAACATGCTTGAGGGGCTGAATGGCCTCCTCCTATTCCTTCGTAACAGCCATTGAGGGGCTGAATGGCGGTCTCCTGTTTCTGTGTAACAGGCTCAAAGGGCTGAATGGCCTCCACCTGTTCCTAGTGGTCAATTAGACAGGGCGACCAGTGCTTAAAATAAATGAGGTTTATTGACCCAAGGCGGAGTATGTTTAAGTGCATTAATGAACTAGTATCAGGACTTGGGTACCAGCCTTTCCCTTCTAACTCTCCAAACTCCACTCCCCAAGTCATCCACTTCCCTGGATTTTATTCTTCATAGGCTGAGTCTTTCCAACTAAGAACTCATTGGCCTTAATTGCCTCTAAAGTTTTACCCCCTTTGCCCCGTTGGCGTTTCTAACATTCACAATTTCTCGAAGTTGCACTGTCATCAATGGATACAGAGCTCCCCAAAATCTACAGCTCGCCTACAGAGCTGCTCCAACTTTGTTATAGCACAAACACACCCAGTAATGACCCCAGAAAGTGGGGATGACTGAACAGGGAGAATCCCCTGGAATGTGTTGGCTCATCCCCAAGAATCCAGAGAGACGTTGATAAGATGTGGGCAGAGATGATGTATTTTGGTAAAAGTGCCAACAGCAGCAATAATACTGAGCTGATGCAGAGAACCGTCCAACCTTAAAGGAGATCGCTTTCGTTAATCGGTTTTTGTCTCATTCCTTTCTTCCGCTGTTGATCAAAAAATCGACACTTTTTCTTCATGAAAGAGAGAGAGAGAAAATATGAAGTGAATTTGTGACAGGTAATCAGAGCCAGAAATTCATTGCCCTGAACCTACTGAAGAAATTCCTAGTTATTGGGTGACTGGGATTCCTTCCAGTGCAGAACTGAGTGAGTGCTACACTTTTGGAGGGTCAATACTGAGGGAGTGCCGCACTGTCAGAGGAAGGTCAGTACTAAGGGAGTGCTGCACTGCTGGAGGGTCAGTACCAAGGGAATGCTGCAGTGTCAGAGGGTCAGTACCGAGGGAGTGCCATACTGTTGGAGGAAGGTCAGTACTAAGGGAGTGCTGCACTATTGGAGGGTCAGTACTAAGGGAGTGCTGCACTGTTGGAGGAAGGTCAGTACTAAGGGAGTGCTGCACTATTGGAGGGTCAGTACTAAGGGAGTGCTGCACTGTTGGAGGGTCAGTACTGATGGAGGGCTGCACTGTCGGAGGGTCAGTACCGAGGGAGTGCTGCACTGTCGGAGGATCAGTATTGAGGGAGTGCTGCACTGTCGGAGGGTCAGTACCGAGGGAGTGCTGCACTGTCGGAGGGTCAGTACCGAGGGAGTGCTGCACTGTCGGAGGGTCAGAACCAAGGGAGTGCTGTACTGTCAGGGAGTCAGTACTGGGGGAGTGCCGCACTGTTAAAGCGTCAGTAAAAACCCCATGGTTACAATTTTAAAGAAAAGCAGGGGGAGCGGGGAGATCTCCCTGGTCAATATTTATCCTTGAGAGAACAACACTAGCTGGTAATTAACACATTGCAGCTTGTGGGATCTTGCTCTATATGAACTGACTGTTGCCTTTGCTACTTTATAACAATGACTACATTTCAAACGTACTTTATTGGCTGTGACGCATTTTGGAACATTCCAAGCTTGCAATAGGTGCTATAAAAATGCTAATCTTTCTTTCATCTTTACCAGTTTTCAGGGATTTGAGTAATTTTGGAGATTAAATGTATTCCTCTAAGGTAGAGTTATAAATGGTATCAAAGTGATATAGGAGCCCCGATAACTGTTTACCTCATGTTGTTTAAGGAGCTCCAACGGGAGAGCACAGTCACAGATCTGACAACAACCAATTTCATCCAAATCTTCACTCTCGCCAAAGGTGGTGCTGCCTGGTGAGGAGAGGGGAAGAGCACCCAGCTGGTGAGGGGGCAAGGGGCTAAAGAAAGGGGGATCAAAAAGGTGGGAGTAGGAGGTAGAGGGGAGGTGGGAGTAGGAGGTAGAGGGGAGGTGGGAATAGGAGGTAGAGGGGAGGTGGGAGTAGGAGGTAGAGGGGAGGTGGGAGTAGGAGGTAGAGGGGGTGTAGGGTGGAGGGTCTTGGCATAGGGAAGCTCGAAATCTTTCCACCAACCCTGAGAGAGGCTGGCATCCATCCTGTGAAGAGAGAGAGAGAGAGAGTTGGATCTCAGGTCACGCCATCCATAGCTTCTCACTAAAGCTTGCTGGCCTGCCCTTGCCTCAAATCTCTGATCATCCTGCTCCAACTTCCCAGGGTCAATTGTCGACAGACTTTTCGTTCCCTGATTGGCTGACTCTCCACTCTCAGTCTTCTCCCAGTGCTAGTATTTAGTAACTAAAAATTAAACTATTTAAAAATATTTTTAAAGCCTCTACCATGTTTCTCCTGGGTTGTTTTCAGAGTCCTGAAGATTAACCTTCAATATTTGGAGACTCCAGGACAAATCTGGAGTTTTGACAAATCTTATCCTGTTGTTAGGCCCAACCCACCCACCCCCGGTATTCTGGCCCTGTCCAGTCTCACACCCCCGGTATTCTGGTTGTGTCCAGTCTCACTCCCCCTGTATTCTGGCCCAGCTCAGTCTCACTCCCCCTTGGTATTCTGGCCCTGTCCAGTCTCACGCCCCTGGTATTCTGGCCCTGTCCAGTCTCTCTCTCCCTGTATTCTGGCCCAGCTCAGTCTCACTCCCCCCTGGTATTCTGGCCCTGTCCAGTCTCACTCCCCCCTGGTATTCTGGCCCTGTCCAGTCTCACTCCTCACTCCCCCCTGGTATTCTGGTCCTGTCCAATGTCACTCCCCCCCCCCACCACAGTATTCTGGCCCTGTCCAGTCTCACTGCTCCCCCCCAGTATTCTGGCCCTGTCCAGTCTCACTCACTCCCCCGGTATTCTGGGCCTGTCCAGTCTCACTACCCACCCCGGTATTCTGGCCCTGTCCAGTCTCACTACCCTCCCGGTATTCTGGCCCTGTCCAGTCTCACTACCCCCCCCCCCCCCGGTATTCTGGCCCTGTCCAGTCTCACTCCCCCAGTATTCTGGCCCTGTCCAGTCTCACTCCCCCGGTAATCTGCCCTGTCCAGTCTCACTACCCTCCCCCGGTATTCTGGCCCTGTCCAGTCTCATTACCCTCCCGGTATTCTGGCCCTGTCCAGTCTCACTACCCCAGTATTCTGGCCCTGTCCAGTCTCACTCCCCCAGTATTCTGGCCCTGTCCAGTCTCACTACCCCCCCGGTATTCTGGCCCTGTCCAGTCTCACTCCCCCGGTATTCTGGCCCTGTCCAGTCTCACTCCCCCGGTAATCTGGCCCTGTCCAGTCTCACTCCCCCAGTATTCTGGCCCTGTCCAGTCTCACTCCCCCGGTATTCTGGCCCTGTCCAGTCTCACTCCCCCGGTATTCTGGCCCTGTCCAGTCTCACTCCCCCGGTAATCTGGCCCTGCTATTTGGTTGTAGCTTCTCTCACCTGGTGATGTAGGATCTTATCTTTAGGAAACATCTTTCTGCAGAACTCGCATGGAATTTTGGAGGTTTCCCCTGTCAGAGAGGCAGAAACTAAAAACAGAGGAAACACAGGCAAATTAAATAAAAATAAGAAATGTTGGAAAAACTCAGCGGGTCTGGCAGCATCTGTGGAGAGAGAAACAGAGGTAACGTTTCGAGTCCGTATGACCCTTCTTTTATTTATTTATTTTTTCCAGCATCTGTAGTCTTTTGCTTTTATCACAGACAAATTAAATGTGGGCAGAAGCCGTGAAAACATCAGAATTAGAAGCAGAAGGAGGCCATTCAGCCCAAGTCTGCTCGCCGTTCAATAACATCAGGGCTGATCTTTTACCTCAGCTCCACCTTCCCTCGCTATCCCTGCTTCCCTTAATGTCCAAAACTCATCAATCTCTCCCCTGAATATACTCAACAATTGAACATTCACAGCTCCCTGGGCTACAGAATTCCAAGTATTCACGTTAGATGATTGTTTGAATAGAAACAACGTGCAGGGGTACAGGGAAAAGGCAGGGCAACGGCACTAAGTCATAATGTTCATTTGGAGAGCCGGTACAGACATGATGGGCTGAATGGCCTCCTTCTGTGCCGTTAAGATTCCGTGATTCTCAGAGGACAATCCCTTCATCTCAGGAAAGAGTCAGGTGAACCTTTGTTGCTCTCCCTCTGTGTTACATTGACGCTTGTGGCGGTGGTCAGGAGAGGCTCTGAGTGGGATAGACAGTGGCTACAATCTACCGCATGAGCGCAGTCCGATTTAACAGCAGTGAGAATTGGCGTGTCTCGCCGTGGGCAGACAGGATACTTAACCTTAATTTCAAATGGGATACCTGCAGGACAATTAGGAGCTGCATTTCAAATTCACTGAAATCTACTGCTACTGTGTTTGAAATGGGCAGTGACAGGCCGGTGGGAGCCTCAAGCTCCACAAGGCTCTTTCACCTTCCTAGTGGAACAGGAGGCATTCAAGCTCCCCAGACCCTGATGGCATCTCCCTGTGACAGCCAGGCCTCAGTGGGTAGCCGTGTCTCAGCTTTGTGACAGAACGATGTGGTTTCAAATCCCACTCCAGTGACTTGAGCCCATGGCCTAGGCAGACACACCCAGTGCAGTAATGTGGGAGCGCCGCACTGTCGGAGGGTCAGTGCTGAGGGAGCGCCGCACTGTCGGAGGGTCAGTGCTGAGGGAGCGCCGCACTGTCGGAGGGTCAGTGCTGAGGGAGCGTCGCACTGTCGGAGGGTCAGTGCTGAGGGAGCGCCGCACTGTCGGAGGGTCAGTGCTGAGGGAGCGCCGCACTGTCGGAGGGTCAGTGCTGAGGGTGCGCCGCACTGTCGGAGGGTCAGTGCTGAGGGAGCGCCGCACTGTCGGAGGGTCAGTGCTGAGGGAGCGCCGCACTGTCGGAGGGTCAGAGCTTATCATGTTGTTTGTGGGAGCTTGCTATGAATAAAGTGGCTATTGTGTTTCCTACATTATAACAGTGGTTACACTTTGAAAATACTTCATTGGCTGGAAAATGCTTCAAGATGTCCCTTAGTTGTTAAAGGCGCTATAGAATTGTAAACTCTCTGCGTACCCTGTCCTGCGTTCTGCACACTTGGGCAACTTTGCTCATGTGATTCCTGGTCTCTGTACATGATGTACTTGCTGCAGTCTGGGCAGCGATTAGTCCGACTCCCACATGCCTCTTCATGCTCAGGTAAAGTGCGACATGGAGTGTCCAGATCACAGAAGCGGCATCTCAGCAGTCGCTCGGTGCATTCTTCATCCTGAGGAAGCAAGACACCTGGTCATCCCTCCTCACCCCAGCCTATCTCTGTAATCCCCTCCAGCCCCACAACCCTCTGAGATTTCTACACTCCTCCAATTCTGGTCTCTTCTGCATCCTTGATTTTAATCACTCCACCATCGGCAGTTGTACCTTCAGCTGTCTGGGCCCTAAGCTCTGGAATTCCTTTCCTAAGCCTGCAGACAACTCTCTCTTCCTTTAAGATACTGTCAGGGAAAGCCGATTACAGCCACAAATGGGCATATTGAGCTTTTAAGGAAGACATGTGTGTTTTTAAAGAAATATAAGCAAGGACACGGAGCTAAAGGTGGCTGATAATGTAAAGTGACCACTTTCTGTAAAATTCCTATGTGGATTATACTGATAGACCTGTCCTGACAGAGCATGGAATGTCACAACTGAAAAGGTGTCACGGCCTTCTTCAAGCAGAGAAAGTTGAAAGGGGGGATAGAAAAGATACAAAAGACTGAACTTTAATCTCCTGTGGCTGCAGAGACAAAAGACTGATTACTATATCTCAGCAGTCATCTAAAATCCATCTCCTGTTGATTCACATCTCAGAATGTGTAAAATGGTCAGAGATCAAAGGAAACAGATTCTGGCAGCAGGACATGGTTTTTTTCTCTTATGGGAATACACAGGGAAAAATGGGTAAATAAGCTATCTGCAGAGCAGTGCTAGTGTGCTAAGTGGTGGTGTGCTGTGTGTGTGACAGCAAGGAGAAGATCAAATAATCACCCCGGCAGTTGCAGCTGAAGTCTCTCTCTCTCTTTGTCTGTTGCTGGAGGCAAGGCAGCAGAAGCCACAATCAGAAAGGAAACAGGACAGCTTCTTCAGCCAATCTGCAGAACCATATGTCTCCAAACCCACTGTGAAACTGCCAAAGCCAGCTCTACTGGAATCACCCAGCTTAGCAGCCACAGCGTTTTGCCATCTAAGCCTCACGGACAAGCCAAAGACTGATTTGTATATCTTTTAAAAGACTTTAATTTGGACTATTAACTTCTCATTTCTGAGTTGTGTATATGTGTGTTGCGTTTTTATGATTTTTCTGGGGTCTTTAATAATTAATAAACTTACTCTTTCTTTGACTCAAGAAAACCTGGTTAAATTGACTCCTCCTAAGAAAAAATACATATGGACTGGGAAAAGGTATCCAAGGGGGAAGGGATCTTTTAAATTAACCTTGTTGTGACCAACCGAGGGCGGGTGGGGGGGTTGATTTGAATAAAGAAGGGGAGTCAGTTCATTGCTCCTCAGCTGGGAACATAACGAAATTGGGGTCCCATTCAGGAAGATAACAAATTGGGGACCTCGCCTGGGGACCGATCGTAACAATATAAAACTTCCTCTTTGACCAAGATATTGGTCACCTGTACGAATATCTGTTTCTGTGACTCAGTGTCAAATTTTATATGATAATCACTCCAGTGAAGCGATTATCACTTGGGACGTGAAAAAACATTTAAGACACAATATAAATGGCAATTACACCAAGGGCTAGACACAAGCTAGGGAAGGCTCTCCTCCCACCTGGGCATCAGACTGTATCTTACACCAATTTATACACAATTCTAACACCTAGCTCTGCACTTAGATCCCAGATACCATTCAGTACTGAGGATCAAATACTCCCAGGACAGGTACAGCATAGGATTAGATACAGAGTAAATCTCCCTCTACACTGTCCCCATCAAACACTCCCAGGACAGGTACTGCATGGGGTTAGATACAGAGTAAAGCTCCCTCTACACTGTCCCCATCAAACACTCCCAGGACAGGCACAGCACGGGGTTAGATACAGAGTAAATCTCCCTCTACACTGTCCCCATCAAACACTCCCAGGACAGGTACAGCACGGGGTTAGATACAGAGTAAAGCTCCCTCTACACTGTCCCCATCAAACACTCCCAGGACAGGTACAGCAAGGGGTTAGATACCGAGTAAAGCTCACTCTGCACTGGCCCATCAAACACTCCCAGGACAGGTACAGCACAGATAAAGAGACAAGAAAACCATCCCTCACCTCATGAGTCTTCAGTTTGCAGTATTCCAATTTTTTGTGACACTGGGAGCATTGAACCTGCAGTGAAGAAGGAAATCAGAATGAGACATGGATGCACATGCTGCCAATCCCAGACCCAGTGGGGTCTGAATTTCACGCTTGGCGTGTGCGTCAAGTCGGCAGGAGCGGAAGTGGATGTGGAATCTGCTCCTGGGCCACAGCTGCGTTGAAAACGTGATTTCACGTTGGGTGGCCAATTAAGGTCTGCCCAGCGTGAAACGTGTCTTCTCAATGGTCGGGAAGGGGAGGGGGCCTGTCGGGTGCCAGGTCCAATGGCGACCCGGTGGGTGCTTTAAAACTGGCAGAGGCAGCTCCCTGAAGGCTGCCAGTGGAGAATCTGTGGTGTCTGTGCAGGAAATCATTTAACTTACTGGTGGCTGGAGACATCATGCGGGAGGGCAAGTTGAGTGGGCACTTTGCCCCCCCTCGTTTCTCGGACGAGTGCCTCACGGTCCTCATGGAGGAGGTGGGTGTCAGGCGGGACTTTCGCATACCCAGCGATGGCAGGAGGAGGCCACCGCACTTGATCAAAAAAGCCTGGGAGGAGGTGGCAGGTGAGGCC
This sequence comes from Isurus oxyrinchus, assembly GCA_026770705.1. Classification (NCBI taxonomy): domain Eukaryota; kingdom Metazoa; phylum Chordata; class Chondrichthyes; order Lamniformes; family Lamnidae; genus Isurus; species Isurus oxyrinchus. The sequence continues at coordinate 141,871,378 of JANJGN010000010.1, forward strand.
AGCAGGCACACACTGTGCAGCGCACATGGGTGCAGTGCTGCAAAAGGTTCAATGATCGGCTGCGAGTTGGCATGGATCAGTGTGGAGAGGCTTTAAGGACTGGCCGCCGCCCCCCCCCCCCCCCACCCCAAGTGGAGCTCAGGGCTGTTAAGAGTCTGAGTGCCAACTGTCACAGACACTGGCGCCAGCCAAAGAGGTGAGCTCTGGCTGCTTGGACTGAGTGCCTTTCGGGTTGAGGGCCACGACTTGGATGTGCCTTGCAAGGTTTTCCTCATGTGGGGTTGGCCAGGCTGCAATGGCACTGCAGGTAGAGAGTAGACTAATCAATGCTCCTCTGTCCTTTTAGGACAAGAAGAGCCATAACACCATCGAGAGGTCAAGATAAAGTGGAGGCTCCCCCAAACCTCCTAAGCCCAATGAGGTGCATTGGAGCTGGAAATCCACCACCCACCTTGTTCAGCCGGTCGTAGAGAGGCAGGGCTCCCTGACGAAGGTAACAGTGCAATGCACAGAGGTGAGAGTGTCGGATTGTGCAAACATTCTTCTGTAATCTCATCATCAATGGGAGCCTGAAACCTGGATTCCCCATTGATCATTGAAAGATGATGGCACCATGATGCAGATCTCCATTGTGCCACCAAGATGCCTGGCATGCACAGTGACAGTGTGATGACTTAAACTAATGACATGTCATTGTTCTCCCTTAGATTCGCCAGCATGCACTCAAAAGCAGGACCCCGAAGAGCTACCCTTGACGCCAGAGGACCACGGGGCTTTTGATGCACCTGCGTCACACCCTTTCTCTGAACCAGGCACCAGCGCAGATGCTAGTACCTCAGTAGACATTTGATTGTCAGCTAGAATGTCATTGCACAGCGGTGAGGGCAGCTCACACTCACTCAAGGAGCAGGCAAAGGCAGTGAGTGCCCAGTATGCCCGCAGTTGGAGGACTGCTGGAGACCAGGACCATGCTGAACCGAAGGCAGATGATGAGCCTCTGGAGTCATCCATTAGGTGGCAGATGCTGGATATCCAGCAGATGTGCGGGAGGATCTGAGGAGATCCATGAGGGTATGTGTACCATGGTCCCTGTTGTGGAGGAGTCCATGAGGAGCATGAGCACTGTGTTGACCCTCATGGCTGAGCGCACTGCCTCCTTCATTGAGAGAGTGATGACGCTCATGGAGAGGCAGCTCGAGGGACAGAATCAGGGGTTCCTGGGGTTGTGCTCAAACCTGCAAGTCCTCACACAGGCAATGACCTCAGGTGGTCAGTGCCAGTGTGGGAGATGGATGAGGCACCCAGTATCCCAGCTAGGTGCCAGTCCATCAATGGCAAGCAGGGAGGTCCAGAGCAACTTCACGTTGGTGCACAAGTTGTTTGTCATCTCTGCAGGCTCCTCTCAGGATGCCCTGGATGACAGCAGTAGCTCCTCTATCCCTCTGCCAGTGACCGTGGCATCTGATGAAGCTGCGATGACTGGGGAGATGCCAGCTGTGGCACTGACTGCTCCCTCCCAGGGAGGGCCAACACAGGCTCCACTGGCCAGAGGACGACTGCCAAAGTCATCAAGGCCAACAGGACAGCACAATCAGCAGGCTGCCTCCAATGCCGCTGCCAGTGAGGGGGTGTCGGGGTCACCAAGACACAGCACTCGCAAATGCAAGTTTAAGGCACGATGTGCACAGGAGGGATTGGTCACAGGTGACCTTCTGTTCTGCCATGTTTTGTAGATACGTTTACTGGTGTGGCCATTAACGCCATATATAGTTCTGTTCATTTGATATGAATTTGCTTTTGTCTTAATGGCCTGAGCATGCTTCACTTGTTTTGTAGATGCAGGGCATGCCAGTATCTAATGCTAGACATGAGTGGCTCTAAACTTTATTGCACAGGCACTGAGTGGACTTTGGATTCAAATGAAAGGGTCATTTCAGACATTTGGGATGGAGACGGCATCCCTGGCATGAGGTGGAAGCAGATCTTTGGCAGCCTAGCTGAAGAAGCATTGGATCAAGGCATCCCTGGTTTCCCTGCCTCCTTGAAGAATCCAGAGGACTGCTTCCATGCCCTCAGTGTTCTCCTCACCATGCTCCTCTTCTCACCACTGGATTCATCCTGTGTGGCCTGTGGAGCTGCCTCTTCCTCCACAGCTAGATTGTGGAGAGCACAGCATGCAACCATTATCAGTAATACCCACTCTAGGGGGTATTGTAATGCTCCCCCTGAATGGTCCAGACGTCGGAGGCACATTTTCAGAAGACCTATGGTCTTCTCTATCACCACCTTTGTGGATGTATGACTTTTATTATAACGCTGCTCTGCCTCTGTTCTTGGGTGACAGAGAGGCACCATAAGCCACCTTTTCAATGGATGACCCTTGTCACCCAGCAGTCATCCATCCAGTCAGGCTGGAGCAGAGAACAGCCTTGGCACTTGTGAGTGTCTTAGGGCATAAGTGTCATGGGAGCTGCCAGGGTACCTTGCACAGACGTGCAGAATCTGCATCTTGTGGTCACAAACTATCTGCTTGTTCATCAAGTGGAAGACCTTCCCATTGACGGAGGCACCCGGCTGACCCGTTGGCACCTTGATGGCCACATCTGTGCAGGCGATTGCACCCTGGAGGCTGGGGAACCCAGCGATCACTGCAAATCCTCCGCTCGCTCAGCCTGCATTCAGGTGCATAGAGGCACCTGGCCTCCTCTCCCTTCTGCCCCTCTCTTCCTCCTCAGGGGAGGTGCCACAATCCCCATTACCAGGATAACAGAAGGGTGTCTGATACCTGGAAGGATCCACATGGTCAAAATTCTCCAGGGGGCTTGGAGACACCAATGAGTCCTGAAATGAAGCCTAGGAATGCTAAGAATGAAGCTCAAAACAGAGAAGAAGCTGTCAAGTTCAAATAAGTAACCAGCAGCAAACTATCTCCCAAACTCCTCACCACTCACAATAGCAATGCTGCTGACCCTTTTTATCCCGCCCTTGGATGAGGTTTTGTTAAAAGCGGGTTGCCTGCCTGCCTGTTTTACCCATGAGATGAGCGTGAAACTGCGCGGGCAACCTAAAATCGAGTACAATTGGCTTTTTAATGGCCTTAAGTGGCCTTTTAATTGTTGGCGGGTACAGCTTTGACACCCACGCCTGCCCACCGACCTGAAGATTGTTTGCATATGGGATGACATCAGGACACTTGCCCAACGTCTTCTCACGCTATTGCACATCTGTTCAGGGCGTGTGCCCTCCCGCCTGCCCACGAGACATAAAATTCTGGCTTGAGTACTGGTCAGCCATCATTCGCTACCTGTGCGTGTGTTATTGGTCTCTGACCTGTCTGTGCTCTCTCTCTCTGTGCTCCTGTAACTCTGCTGTCGGCACTGCTTCATTGCAGAGTGGACACAGCTGGATGAATCGCTTGCAATGAATCTCGTGAATGGGATAATTCGAGGCGGCCACATCCTTCTTACTGCAGAGTGAAAACACAGGTTAACTGGTCATCGTATTCTGGTACAGCTCGATCTCCTGTGAAACTTCCAGACGCATTCGGGCAGGAATTGTGTGTGACACTGACCCAGACACCCTGCAACTGACCATCAGCATCTGTGGACCCTGAGCTGAATCTCCCACTGATTGAGAGAGCATCTGTCTTCTGTCTGGTAACACTCTCAGGGACATACCTACAGGGCGAGGGAGAAAGAGGGTGAGGGAGAAAGAGACAGGGAGGCAGGAACAGAGGGAGGGACAACGGGAGAGACACACAGAGAGAGTGTAGGATCAAAATCCCCTCCGACTGGGTAATTTATGGAACAACATTTCAAACCCACAGACATGTGTTGACCTCATGATTGGAACTATAAAAAGATAAACTGCAGTCAGCAGTACAGGGCTGAGCAGCAAGAGGTTAATTTGGATATTTAGTGAAAACACAGTGACTCATCAAAAGGGTTTGGACATTGACTAATGCAATGAAGAAAGTCTGACTACACAATACAATGGCACAAAGGGCATATTATCAATGCGACACACCTTCAACACCTCTTTGTCCTTTTGTCTACTTCCACATATCACTGGCCCTCTGTCCAGCTCTACCTGTCCCACCCCCCTCAACCAGCTTATATTTCACCTCTCTTCTATTCTTGCTTAGTTCTGTTGAAGAGTCATACGGACTCAAAACGTTAACTGTGTTCCTCTCCGCAGATGCTGCAAGACCTACTGAGTTTTTCCAGGTATTTTTATTTTTATTTTGGGTTTCCAGCATCCGCAGTTTTTTGCTTTTACACTCAAAGAATTATTCAACCACCACAGACAATAGAACTGGAATAGGGTCATTCAAACCCTCATTAACTTTGGAGCCAGGTGCTGTTACTGTGCTATTACTGTGCCACTTCAAGCAGCAGGAGAATTGCTCATGTAATGAGAACCGATAATATTCTTCTGGATACATCTTCCATGGAAAACCCTGTATTGTTTCAACCAGCAGGAGCTGATTATATTTGTCTGGACTTTGCATGGAATCAGCTGAATGGATATTGGAACAATAGGAAATATGTTTTGACATGTCTGAGTTAAATTATTATAAAGGAGAGCAGATCTGAGCATCTGGGCTGCAGTTGGAAGAAGGGTTGAGGTTGGTCACTTTGACTCAGTCCTACAGATTGTATTGATGCACCTCACAATCCATGTGTAAAAGTTGAATCTGATTGTACTTTTGTGATGATGATTTTGAAATGTTTTGGAATGTTCTTCCAGATATTTTATGAATAAAGTATATTTTTCAAAAAAAAAGACAGTCCTACAGTCAACACTGGACAGACCAGCCATGTTGTGGATTGTAAGTTTCATCCAAATCGTAGTGATATTGGTCTGAGGGTTTTGTGAAGGTTTGGGGCAGAAATCTGGTGTTTTTTGCCAGTACCTTGTAACTTTTTCAGCCATTCCTTGGGTGATGTTGGTCTGAAGATTTTTCTTAAGGTTTCAGGACAGGACGTGGTGTTTTTCTAAATTTAACCGAGTCGTGGTGTCTTTGTGTTGGGTACTGGGAACAGGTTGTTTTAAATTTTGGATTTTGTACTGTGGGGTTGTGGGTGATTCAGTAAAACAATTGTGAATTATCAGAAGAAACTTGTCTCGCTGGTCATTCCGTTCAAGCCATACACGTGTAGATTTCTGGTGTCACAAATTTGAGTATGGGGAGGTGCTCTGAGGGCAAAGGGGAACACCTACGAGAGAGCGAGTGCGTGTGAGAGTGAGTGCGTGTCCGTGGAGAGAGAGAGAGCGTGCAAGAGAGGAGATACACAGAGAGAAAGACACACACATACACACAGAGACACAGCGAGAGAGACACACACGCAGAGACCAAAAGGAGAGAGACAGACAGAAAGAGAGAGAGACAGACAGAGAGACCGAGAGAGGGAAAGAGATACAGAGAGAGAGAGAGAGAGAGAGACACACACATACATACACACAGAGACAAAAGGAAAGAGAAAAACAGGCAGCGAGAGAGACAGGCAGACAGCGAGAGAGAGAGAGAGAGACAGGCAGCGAGAGAGACACAGACAGAGAGAGAAAGCAGGACAGAGAGAGAGGGAGGGAGAAGATACAGACATAAGACATAAAGAGGGAAGCATATAGAGATAGAGCTTGAGAGACAGTCAGAAAGAGTGAAAGAGAGACAGGGTAGAACCATATTGACAAAGATACACATGCAGGAAGAGTGAGAGACAGAACAACAGAGTAAACACAGTGATGTCAATCTTGGGAGGCCATCCGTCATGACTCTGATGAAGAGCCATTCAGACTCGAAACGTTAACTGTGTTCCTCTCCGCAGATGCTGTCAGACCTGCTGAGTTTTTCCAGGCATTTTTGTTTTTGTTCTATGACTCTGCTGGCTCTTGGTCAGAGTAATACTGGCTCCAGTTCACAATAGGGATCTCGAGCTCTTGCTCATTGAATAGAGTTCACCTGACCAAGTGCTTGAAAAATGATTGATCACTCATTTCCTGTTTCTGGGAGCTTGCTGTGCACAAAATGTCTGCCACATTGATGAATCAGAGAATGATACAGCACAGAAAGAGGCCATTCAGCCCATTGTACCTGTGCCAGCTCTTTGAAAGAACGGTCCAATTAAACCTCAGTTCTTTCCCCATAATCCTGCAAATATTTCCCCTTCAAGAATTTATCCAATTCTCTTTTGAAAATTACTAACGAACCTGCTTCCATCGCCCTTTCAGGCAGCGTGATCCAGATCACTGCAACTCGCTGTAAAAATAATTCTCATCTCCCCCTCTGGTCTGTTAAGACGGTGTAAAGGTTCTGGCTGTAATTGTGGGAACTGTTAATCTCTTGGAGACAGGATATGGAACAAGTGCCCATTGACAAGCAATCACTGGTTCATAGAACATGCTGCATTTATATAGCGCCTCTAATGTATAAATGTCCCAACATGCTCCACAGGAGCACTATAAAGCAAAATCTCTAGCCACGTAAGGTAATATTAGGACAGATGACCCAAAGCATGGTCAGAGAGATAGAATGTAAAGAACGACATAAAGCAGGAGAGGTTTAGGGAGACAATTCCAGAGTGGGGACCCAGGCAGCTGAAGACACAGCCGCCAACAGTGGAGTGATTAAAATCAGGGATGCTCAGGCCAGAATTAGATGAACGCAGAGATTTCAGAGGTTGGAGGAAATTAGAGATAGTGAAGAGTGAGGGCATGGAGGGGTTTGAAAACAAGGATGAGAATATTAAAATTGGGGCATCGATTAACTGGGATTTAACGTAGGTCAAGCAAGCACAGGGGTAATGGGTGAATGAGACTTGGTTTGAGTTAGGATACAGGCAGCAGAAAGTCGGAGGGAAAGGTTATGACACAGAAACAGCATCACACCGCCTGACAATTCTAACTCAACAACGTTCCTATTCTGGTACTCTCAATACACACACAATTCCAGGTTTTCAAAGCATTTGATAATCTGAGTCATCATCGAGCTGATGAATCCGGTCTCCAGATGTTGGCAGTGATATTATTGACTGAGAGGGGGAAATGAGAAAGGTCTGGTTGGTTTTCACAGGCAACACTGTGAGGGGATATTAGAGTCGCACAGTGTCACAGGTAATGGGTGAGAGTTTGAATCAATCCACCTCCTTACCAGTTGCTGCAGAAAACTGTCTCCTTATCCTCCACCACCATCATCGTTCTCAGCTGCACTGTGGGACACACTGGAGGCACTGGTCACACAATCAGAACCTGACACCAAGCAGCACAAAACAGGATGAGCAGATATCAGGATATAGCAGATGCAAGTGTATAAAAACACACACCGACACGTATAGACATTGACACAGACACATACATATACTCACTCACACCCATACATTACCATTAATACTCACACTCATGCACTATTCACACTGAACTGCACATCTGCTTATAGCCAGGATGTCTCACACAGACGCACACACACACACACACACACACTCGTATAACTGTGTGCACTTATATAAACTTACAGAGTCACACACAATAACAAGGTATGAAGTGTAGCAGCTACGTTGCTGAACTAATTTGGAGATCTCGACTATAATCTGGAAGGCGTGAGGGCACAGCACTTGGGCGGACTGTGAATTCAAATTCCATTTTAAAAAATTCTGGATGTAAGCTGCTCTCAGTCAAAGTGGCTGTGAAGTCAGATTGTTGTAAAAGCCCAAATGGTTCATTGATGCCCTTTAGAGAAGGAAACCTGCTGTCCTTCCCCTGCCTGGGCCGGTCTGTGGCTCCGGGCCCACACCAACATGTTTTACTCTGAACTACTCTCTTAGGCCTGACAAACTAGCTCGCAGTTTGACAAAGTGGCACACAGCCACCCCGTGCCCTGCACAGATAAGATGGGCACTAAATGCCGGCCTAATCTGTGACACTCACATATCCCAAGAAAGAATTTTTAAAATGTGATTACTGTGTTTCCTCAACACAGTTCAGAGATCTCGGAGTTTAGACTCATTGTTGTCACTATGAGGCCCACTTCCTGTAGAGGGTTCTGTACTTTAACACATTTAAAATATAATCCAATCCCATCCCCAGTCCAGGGACTGAATTTCTGATGCCTCAATATCTTACCTTTAGATTAGGATCTCTCTCTCTGTTCTCTCCGTCAGTCTCTCTCTCTCTGTCTTTCTCTCTCAGTCTCTCTCGGGCTCTTTTTCACTTTTATTTTCACTTTCATTTTCTCCAGTTCTTGGTGCTCGTTAATCCAAAAATTTAAACAAACTTGGAGGGAGTTTCCCCAGCGCTGCTGCTGACTCTGAAGGTCAAAGTGTCTCCCTGTCTGGCTCTGAGATAGTGCAGGATAGGCACAGTCCCAATGACAATGCTGCACCCCTGGTGTTAAACCAGGCACAGGACTCAAGTGACTCTACAATGTGCCCTCCCGCCACCATGCCCAGCAGGATGGAGAGGTTAGACATGAAGAGTGAGAAAACAAAACTGCAGGAGGCGGAAAATCAGCTTCATTCACAACACGTAGAGGGCTGGATGGTGCCCGGTGTCTGGACGCAGAGCAGACACACAGACAGAATGGACACCTCAGCAGAGGGGATACCCATAACCATAAGACATAGGAGCAGAAATTAGGCCAATCGGCCCATCGAGTTTGCTGTGCCATCCAATCATGGCTGATAAGTTTCTCAACCCCATTCTCCCGCCTTCTCCCCGTAACCAATCAAGAACCTATCTATGTTGAAAACAAAGAAAACTGCGGATGCTGGAAATCCAAAACAAAAACAGAATTACCTGGAAAAGCTCAGCAGGTCTGGCAGCATCGGCGGAGAAGAAAAGAGTTGACGTTTCGAGTCCTCATGACCCTTCGACAGAACTTGATTTCGAGTCCAGGAAAGAGTTGAAATATAAGCTGGTTTAAGGTGTATGTGTGGGGGGGGGGAGGACCCCCCCCCCACACATACACCTTAAACCAGCTTATATTTCAACTCTTTCCTGGACTCGAAATCAAGTTCTGTCGAAGGGTCATGAGGACTCGAAACGTCAACTCTTTTCTTCTCCGCCGATGCTGCCAGACCTGCTGAGCTTTTCCAGGTAATTCTGTTTTTGTTTAAGAACCTATCTATTTCGGTCTTAAATGCACTCAATGACCTGGCCTCCACAGCCTTCTGTGGCAATGAATTCCATAGATTCACCACTCTCTGGCTAAAGAAGCTTCTCCTCATCTCTGTTCTAAAAGGTCTTCCCTTTACTCTGAGGCTGTGCCCTCGGGTCCTAGTCTCTCCTACTAATGGAAACATCTCCGTCTCCACCTCCACTCTATCCAGGCCTTTCAGTATTCTGTAAGTTTCAGTCAGATCCCCCCTCACCCTTCTAAACTCCATCGAATATAGACCCAGAGTCCTCAAACATTCCTCATATGTTAAGCCTTTCATTCCTGGGATCGTTCTCGTGAACCTCCTCTGGACCCTCTCCAGGGCCAGCACATCCTTCCTGAGATATGGGGCCCAAAATTGCTCACAATATTCTAAGTATGGTCTGACTAGAGCCTTATAAAGCCTCAGTAGCACATCCCTGCTTTTATATTCTAGTCCTCTTGAAATAAATGCCAACATTACATTTGCCTTCCTAACTACCAACTCAACCTGCAAGTTAACCTTAAGAGTATCCTGGACTAGGACTCCCAAGTCCCTTTGCACTCTAAATTTCTGAATTCTCTCCCCATTTAGAAAATAGCCCATGCCTCTATTCTTCCTGCCAAAGTGCATGACCTCACACTTCCCCATGTTGTATTCCATATGCCATTTCTTTGCCCATTCTCCTAACCTGTCCAAATCCTTCTGCAGCCTCCCCACCCCCTCAATACTACCTGTCTATCCACCTTTCTTTGTATCATCTGCAAACTTAGCCAGGATGCCCTCAGTTCCTTCATCTAGATCATTAATGTATAAAGTGAAAAGTTGTGGTCCCAACACTGACCCCTGCAGAACTCCACTAGTCACCAGCCGCCATCCTGAGAAGGACCCCCTTAGCCCCACTCTCTGCCTCCTGCCAGACAGCCAATCTTCTGTCCATGTTAGTACCTTGCCTCTAACACCATGGGCTCTTTTCTTACTGAGCAGCCTCCTGTGCGGCACCTTGTCAAAGGCCTTCTGGAAGTCCAAATAGATAACATCCATTGGCTCTCCTTTGTCTAACCTACTTGTTGCCTCCTCAAAGAATTCTAACAGATTTGTCAGGCATGACCTCCCCTTGATGAAACCATGCTGACTTTGCCCTATTTTACCATGCACTTCCAAGGATTCTGAAATCTCATCCTTAATAATGGACTCTAAAATCTTACCAACGACCGAGGTCAGGCTAATCGGCCTGTAATTTCCCGTCTTTTGCCTCACTCTCTTAAACAGGGAGCTAACATTAGCGATTTTCCAGTCCTCTGGGGCCCTCCCTGACTCCAGTGATTCCTGAAAGATCACCACTAACGCCTCCACCATCTCTTCAGCTCTCTCCTTCAGAACTCTGGGGTGTAATCCATCTAGTCCAGGTGATTTATCCAACGTCAGACCTTTCAGTTTTCCTAGCACCTCCTCCTTGGTAATGGCCACCATACTCACCTCGGCCCCCGGACTCTCTTGAACTTTGGGGATGTCATTCGTGTCTTCCACTGTGAAGACTGACGCAAAGTATCTATTCAGTTCCTCCACCATTTCTTTGTTGCCCACTACTACTTCTCCAGCAATTTTTTCCAGTGGCCCAATGTCCACTTTTGCCTCTCTCTTACTCTTTATATATCTAAAAAAACTCTTGCAATCTTCTTTTATATTACTGTCTAGTTTACCCTCATATTTAATCTTCTCCCTCATTTCTTTTTTAGTTGTCCTCTGTTTGGTCTTTGTAGGCTTCCCAATCCCCTGGTTTCCCACTGCTCTTCGCCACATTGTATGCTTTCTCTTTAGCTTTTATGCTGTCCCTGACTTCCCTTGTCAGCCATGGTTGCCTCGTCCTCCCTTTAGTATGCTGCTTCTTCCTAGGGATGAATTTTTGCTGTGTCTCCCAAATTACTCCCGGAAAGTCCTGCTATTGCTGTTCCACTGTCTTTCCTGCTAGGCTCATCTCCCAGTCAATTCTGGCCAGCTTCTCCCTCATGCCTCTGTAGTTGCCTTTATTCAACTGTATACAGTTACACCTGATTTCAGCTTTTTCCCTAAAATTACAGGGCAAATTCTATCATATTATGGTCACTTCCTCCTAAGGGTTCCTTCACCTTAAGCTCTCTTATCAAATCTGCTTCATTACACATCACTAAATCTAGAATTGCCTGTTCCCTAGTGGACTCCACCACAAGCTGCTCCAAAAAGCCATCTCGTAGACATTCCACAAATTCCTTTTCTTGGGATCCAGTACCAACCTGATTTTCCCAGTCTACTTGCATATTGAAATCCCCCATGATCACTGTAACCTTGCCTTTCTTACATGCCTTTTCCATCTCCTGGTGTATCTTGTGCCCCATATCCTGACTACTGTTTGGAGGCCTGTACACAACTCCCATTATGGTTTTTTTACCTTTGCGGTTCCTCAATGCTGCCCACACAGATTCTACATCATCTGACCCTACATCATTGCTTGCTATCAATTTAATTTCATTTCTTACTAACAAAGCAACCCCACCCCCTTTGCCAACCTGCCTATCTTTTCGATCAGATGTATATCCTTGGATGTTTAGCTCCCAGTCCTGATCCCCTTGCAGCCATGTCTCCCGATGCCCACCACATCATACCTGCCAATTTCAACCTGCGCCACAAGCTCATTTACCTTATTTCGTATACTGCGTGCATTCAGATACAACACCTTCAGTCCTGTACTTCCAAGGAGAGCAAACAACCGGGCAGAGCGGGCACAGAGCAGACACCCAGGCAGAGCGGGCACAGAGCAGACACCCAGGCAGAGCGGGCTCAGAGCAGACACCCGGGCAGAGCGGGCTCAGAGCAGACACCCGGGCAGAGCGGGCACAGAGCAGACACCCGGGCAGAGCGGGCTCAGAGCAGACACCCAGGCAGAGCGGGCACAGAGCAGACACCCGGGCAGAGTGGGCACCCGGGCAGAGCAGGTGCAGAGAGGACACCTGGGCAGAGCGGACACCCGGGCAGAGAGGGCACAGAGCGGACACCCGGGCAGAGAGGGCACAGAGCAGACAGCCGGGCAGAGAGGGCACAGAGCAGACAGCCGGGCAGAGCGGGCACAGAGCAGACAGCTGGTCAGAGAGGGCACAGAGCAGACACCCGGGCAGAGCGGGCGCAGAGCAGACACCCGGGCAGAGCGGGCGCAGAGCAGACACCCGGGCAGAGCAGGTGCAGAGAGGACACCCGGGCAGAGCGGACACCCGGGCAGAGCGGACACCTGGGCAGAGCGGACACCCGGGCAGAGAGGACACCTGGGCAGAGCAGGTGCAGAGAGGACACCCGGGCAGAGAGGGCACAGAGCTGGCACCCAGGCAGAGAGGGCACCCGGGCAGAGCGGGCAGAGAGCAAACACCCGGGCAGAGCGGGCACAGAGCGGGCACAGAACGGACACCCGGGCAGAGCGGACACAGAGCACCCAGGCAGAGCGGGCACAGAGCAGACACCCAGGCAGAGCGGGCACAGAGCAGACACCCGGGCAGAGCGGGCACAGAGCAGACACCCGGGCAGAGCGGGCACCCGGGCAGAGCAGGTGCAGAGAGGACACCCGGGCAGAGCGGACACCCGGGCAGAGCGGACACCCGGGCAGAGCGGACACCCGGGCAGAGCGGGCTCAGAGCAAACACCCGGGCAGAGCGGGCTCAGAGCAGACACCCGGGCAGAGCGGGCACCCGGGCAGAGCAGGTGCAGAGAGGACACCCGGGCAGAGCAGACACCCGGGCAGAGCAGACACCCGGGCAGACACCCAGGCAGAGCGGGCACAGAGCAGACACCCGGGCAGAGCGGGCACAGAGCAGACACCCGGTCAGAGAGGGCACAGAGCAGACACTCGGGCAGAGCGGGCACCCGGGCAGAGCAGACACCCGGGCAGAGCGGGCACCCGGGCAGAGCAGACACCCAGGCAGAGCGGGCACAGAGCAGACACCCAGGCAGAGCGGGCTCAGAGCAGACACCCGGGCAGAGCGGGCTCAGAGCAGACACCCGGGCAGAGCGGGCACAGAGCAGACACCCGGGCAGAGCGGGCTCAGAGCAGACACCCAGGCAGAGCGGGCACAGAGCAGACATCCGGGCAGAGCGGGCACCCGGGCAGAGCAGGTGCAGAGAGGACACCTGGGCAGAGCGGACACCCGGGCAGAGAGGGCACAGAGCGGACACCCGGGCAGAGAGGGCACAGAGCAGACAGCCGGGCAGAGAGGGCACAGAGCAGACAGCCGGGCAGAGAGGGCACAGAGCAGACAGCCGGGCAGAGAGGGCACAGAGCAGACAGCCGGGCAGAGCGGGCACAGAGCAGACACCCGGTCAGAGAGGGCACAGAGCAGACACCCGGGCAGAGCGGGCGCAGAGCAGACACTCGGGCAGAGCGGGCGCAGAGCAGACACCCGGGCAGAGCAGGTGCAGAGAGGACACCCGGGCAGAGCGGACACCCGGGCAGAGCGGACACCTGGGCAGACACCTGGGCAGAGCGGACACCCGGGCAGAGAGGACACCTGGGCAGAGCAGGTGCAGAGAGGACACCCGGGCAGAGAGGGCACAGAGCTGGCACCCAGGCAGAGAGGGCACCCGGGCAGAGCGGGCAGAGAGCAAACACCCGGGCAGAGCGGGCACAGAGCGGGCACAGAACGGACACCCGGGCAGAGCGGACACAGAGCAGACACCCGGGCAGAGCGGGCACAGAGCAGACACCCGGGCAGAGCGGGCACAGAGCAGACACCCGGGCAGAGCGGGCACAGAGCAGACACCCGGGCAGAGCGGGCACAGAGCAGACACCCGGGCAGAGCGGGCACAGAGCAGACACCCGGGCAGAGCGGGCACAGAGCAGACACCCGGGCAGAGCGGGCACCCGGGCAGAGCAGGGGCAGAGCGGACACCCGGGCAGAGCGGGCTCAGAGCAAACACCCGGGCAGAGCGGGCTCAGAGCAGACACCCGGGCAGAGCGGGCACCCGGGCAGAGCAGGTGCAGAGAGGACACCCGGGCAGAGGGGACACCCGGGCAGAGAGGACACCCGGGCAGAGCAGACACCCGGGCAGAGCAGACACCCGGGCAGACACCCAGGCAGAGCGGGCACAGAGCAGACACCCGGGCAGAGCGGGCACAGAGCAGACACCCGGTCAGAGAGGGCACAGAGCAGACACTCGGGCAGAGCGGGCACCCGGGCAGAGCGGGCACCCGGGCAGAGCGGGCACCCGGGCAGAGCGGGCACCCGGGCAGAGCGGGCACCCGGGCAGAGCGGGCACCCGGGCAGAGCGGGCACCCGGGCAGAGCGGGCACCCGGGCAGAGCGGGCACCCGGGCAGAGCGGGCACCCGGGCAGAGCGGGCACCCGGGCAGAGCGGGCACCCGGGCAGAGCGGGCACCCGGGCAGAGCGGGCACCCGGGCAGAGCGGGCACCCGGGCAGAGCGGGCACCCGGGCAGAGCGGGCACCCGGGCAGAACGGGCACCCGGGCAGAGCAGGTGCATAGAGGACACCCGGGCAGAGCGGACACCCGGGCAGAGCGGACACCTGGGCAGAGCAGACACCCGGGCAGAGCGGGCACAGAGCAGACACCCGGGCAGAGCGGACACCCGGGCAGAGAGGACACCTGAGCAGAGCGGGCACAGAGCAGACACCCGGGCACACCAGGTGCAGAGAGGACACCCGGGCAGAGAGGGCACAGAGCTGGCACCCAGGCAGAGAGGGCACAGAGCTGACACCTGGGCAGAGCAGACACCCGGGCAGAGAGGACACAGAGTGGACACCCGGGCAGAGCGGGCTCAGAGCAGACACCCGGGCAGAGAGGGCACAGAGTGGGCACCTGGTCAGAGCGGGCACCCGGGCAGAGAGGGCACAGAACTGACAGAGGGCACAGAACGGGCAGAGAGGGCACAGAACGGGCAGAGAGGGCACAGAACGGGCAGAGAGGGCACAGAACGGGCACCTGGGCAGAGAGGGCACAGAACAGGCAGAGAGGGCACAGAGCTGGCACCCTGGCAGAGAGGGCACAGAGCAGACAGCCGGGCAGAGAGGGCACAGAGTGGACAGCCAGGCAGAGAGGGCACAGAGCGGACAGAGAGCGGACAGCCGGGCAGAGAGGGCACAGAGCGGACAGCTGGGCAGAGAGGGCACAGAGCAGGCACCTGGGCAGAGAGGGCACACGGGCAGAGAGGGCACAGAGCGGACAGCCGGGCAGAGAGGGCACAGAGTGGACAGCCGGGCAGAGAGGGCACAGAGCAGACAGAGAGCGGACAGCCGGGCAGAGAGGGCACAGAGTGGACAGCCAGGCAGAGAGGGCACAGAGTGGACAGAGAGCGGACAGCTGGGCAGAGAGGGCACAGAGCAGGCACCCAGGCATAGAGCGGGCACCCGGGCAGGGCGGGCACCCGGGCAGAGCGGACACCCGGGCAGAGCAGACAGTCGTCGTCTAGAACAATATAGAGAGAAAGAAAACAAATTTTGGAATTGTTTGCAATTTTTTTAATTAATCTTTATAACAGAGAGGCTCTGATACTATTTCAAAAATTACATTTATATATCACTAACAATACAACCCAGGGATAGTGCAAAGATTTAAAAACATATTTATAATGGTCAGTTCAATAAAAGGAGATAAACTTGCAGACTGTGGGTTTTCTGGAACTCCAGGCTCCAGCTATAACCAGAGAGTGATTAGTTTTCAGAGAGGATTGAAGGTTCAATCTGCAGCTCCCGGACCCCAGCAGCTCACCACACCTGGGATCAGGAGAGTGTACGGAGTTACAGAACAGCAACAGCAGGCCTCCCCTGTTCCTCAAGGGTTAAATATCCGTTGAACAATCTAATCGGGTTTGTTGAAAATGTCACTGTCCTCGTCTGCCCCTAAAACTCTCCCTCATTTCAGAATGTTCTCTCTCTCTCCATCCCATACCCCCCCTCAGTTGTCCTCCCCTCCCCATTTCTGCATTTATCCATCGCCCTCGAGTTAGAGGACGAAAGCTTTTTAAAGGCTGTTTGGGTCCTTTAAAATCAGCTGTGGCTAACGTAGCTAAAGAGGATAAGGAAATAACAAGTTGAATAATAAGCTGAATAATGGCACTGTGTCAATCTTCTGACAAGATGAACAGGATAATATACCTGAACGAAAATGTGGAACTCACTTTTGGCAACATAGCAAAAAAGCCTATAGAAACAGTGATGCAGTAAAAAGACAGGCAAATCCCCAGGAGCAGATGGTTTCTGTTGAAGGTATGAAAGGAAATGGTAGATGGGAGCTGAATTAACTATTTTAAATTTGAGATCAATAGATTTTTGCTCGACAAGGGTAAAACACTGGAGGAGGCCATTCAGCCCCTTGAGCCTGTTACACAGGTACAGGAAGAGGCCACTCAGCCCCTTGAGCCTGTTACAGGTACAGGAAGAGGCCATTCAGCCCCTTGAGCCTGTTACACAGGTACAGGAAGAGGCCATTCAGCCTGCCTATCTCAACTCCACCTTCCCATGGTATCACCATCTCCCTTAATCCCTTAGTATTTTCAAATCTATCGATCTATCAATGGCAATACTCAATGATAATGCAGTGAGGAAATTTCTCATCGGAATCCAAAATGGTTGTCACTCTGAGACCATGCCCCCATGTTCTGTATTCCCCAACAAGAGGAAACAGCCTCAGCATCCACCCGATAAACCCTCTTTGAATGTTTGAACGGCATCAACTCTGATTCTTGTAAATGCTTGGAAACACTAGCCTGGTCTCTCCTCACAGGACAGCCCACTGTCCCCCAAAGGAATGAGTCTCGTGAATCTTTGTCCCTCTGCTGACAAGTATATAATTCTTAAGGTAAGACCAAAATTGTACACAGTATATAGAGCTGAGGTACAGAATCACTGTGATCTCGCCGAAAGGTGGATCAGGCTTGAGGGGCTGAATAGCCTCCTCCTGTTCCTGTCTAAAATGCTTGTGGGGCTGAATGGCCTCCTCTTGCTCTTATGTTGCTCCCAGACCTGGCTGTGTGATTCTCCTCATGGCCAAACAGCAGATGTTCAGAATGATCTTTGAGGGGAGAGGCCAGAGCCTGCCCATCGTCTGTGGAACTAAACTTCAACATCAAGACAGAAGCTTCAGAAAGACCTAAGCCCAGCAGAAACTGCAGGGAGAAAATAAATAAAATCCCTCAATCCGAGGGCGGAGTGTCACGGGAATTATAAAGTGCTGGGCATTCAGTGTCTCACTAAAAGGAGGAAGACAGCAGAAATACACACACTGACAAGGAAAGGCAAAAAGAGCAACAGTAACAGATAAGAGAGCACAAGACAGCAGGCACGACAGAGAGAGAGAGAGAGAGAGAGAGACAGGCAGACAGACAGAGAGAGAGAGACAGACGAGAGAGAGAGACAGGGACGGAGAGACAGAGACGGAGAGACAGAGACGGAGAGACAGAGACGGAGAGACAGAGACGGAGAGACAGAGACGGAGAGACAGAGACGGGTGAAGATAATAACGGAGAGCGCAAAGGAGACAGACAGAAAGAACACAAATGAGAGATTTGGGATAACGCACAGGGATAGGGAGAGAACCAACTGGTTCAATTAGCTTGGGTTTAATATGGGACAAAAATATTCTTGTAACAGGACAATGAAGATATTAAAATAATTAATTTTTTAAAAAATCAGCGTGTCTAACTATTGAGGATTGTAATGAAGAGTCATCAGAACGAGCCATTGAAAGAGCAGCACCACCTGCTGTACTAACTAGTAACCACTCCCCTGAACACACCGAGCTCAGGATGTGCTCCTTTCATTAGGCAATCCTGAGGAAGCAAAAATTGTGATTCAACAAGTCCTATTGTTTCTCAAATATCAAATGTTGAAAGGGGAGCTGCATAGCAAGACTGGCACACAAGGGTGGCCCCAGGTGAACAGTGATGATGAGAACGCACGAGGATCTCTGGTCACCAGCTCCCAGCTCCGCAGGCTTGGAATATCCAGTCGCTGCTGTCGCCATGACAACACATCGAAGAACCAGGAGTCCTTCGGAGCAGGGTTGCTGTGGTCTGGCAGCCTGGCTCTTTGTGCTTGCCTCTGGCACAACCTCAGCACAAGCCATGAGGCAGGACAAAAGGACGAGATAGTCAGAAATAAAGTTGGAGGTGGGTGCAGAGATGGGGTGAGGCTGCTCCTGCTGCTGTGGGCAATAAGAAGAGGCACGTGATCAGCAAGCGGGCACTCAATATGTGTCCAAGTCACTGTGAGCTTAGCTGTCACGTGACATGTCCATTCCATTGGCAACCTCCAGCGCATTTCCGGCACATTCCAGCATGATCTGTGAGGGTGATAAAGAGAAAGGCAGACTTGTATTTATATAGCGCCCACAACTGAACTTCTGACAGCACAGCACTCCCTCACTACTGACCTTCCGACAGTGCAGCACTCCCTCAATACTGACCTTCCGACAGTGCGGCGCTTCCTCAGTACTGACCCTCTGACAGTGCAGCACTCCCTCAGTATTGACCCTCTGACAGTGCAGCACTCCCTCAGTATTGACCCTCTGACAGTGCAGCACTCCCTCAGTATTGACCCTCAGACAGTGCAGCACTCCCTCAGTATTGACCCTCAGACAGTGCAGCACTCCCTCAGTATTGACCCTCAGACAGTGCAGCACTCCCTCAGTTTTGACCATCAGACAGTGCAGCACTCCCTCAGTATTGACCCTCAGACAGTGCAGCACTCCCCCAGTATTGACCCTCAGACAGTGCAGCACTCCCTCAGTATTGACCCTCAGACAGTGCAGCACTCCCTCAGTACTGACCCTCGGACAGTGCAGCACTCCCTCAGTACTGACCCTCAGACAGTGCAGCACTCCCTCAGTATTGACCCTCAGACAGTGCAGCACTCCCTCAGTATTGACCCTCAGACAGTGCAGCACTCCCTCAGTATTGACCCTCCAACAGTGTGGCTCTCCCTCAGTACTGTAGTGTGAGTGTAAGCCTGGATTATCTGATTGAATTCTGGAAGTTGCCTGAACCCACAATCTGTGACACATGGTGAGAGTGCTAACACTCACCCAGTGATTGCGCAATTGAGCCAGGGGAGAGATCAGAAGAGGGAAGTAAAAGTTTACTTTCCAATAAGATCCACACTCCAGTATAAATGCTCCCTCATCCTTTAATCTAAAATTCCTCACCGTCAGCAGAACACCTGGAACTTACTGACTAAAAAAAGTAAAGGGTCACTGAGGTCATTAAACCTTTCAATGTTTGAACCAGAGTACTGGCAATGCTATATTCACCTGAATAATGAATGTGCTGTTAAAGCCAGTGTCAGTGTTAAAGACATCCAACAGCATTGAGATATAGAGTGAAGCTCCTTCTACACTGTCCCCATCAAACATTCCCAGGACAGGTACAGCATGGGGTTAGATACAGAGTAAAGCTCCCTCTACACTGTCCCCATCAAACATTCCCAGGACAGGCACAGCATGGGGTTAGATACAGAGTAAAGCTCCCTCTACAATGTCCCCATCAAACACTCCCAGGACAGGCACAGCACGGGGTTAGATACAGAGTAAAGCTCCCTCTACACTGTCCCCATCAAACACTCCCAGGACAGGTACAGCACGGGGTTAGATACAGAGTAAAGCTCCCTCTACACTGTCCCCATCAAACACTCCCAGGACAGGCACAGCACGGGGTTAGATACAGAGTAAAGCTCCCTCTACACTGTCCCCATCAAACACTCCCAGGACAGGTACAGCACGGGGTTAGATACAGAGTAAAGCTCCCTCTACACTGTCCCCATCAAACACTCCCAGGACAGGTACAGCACGGGGTTAGATACAGAGTAAAGCTCCCTCTACACTGCCCCCATCAAACACTCCCAGGACAGGTACAGCACGGGTTTAGATACAGAGTAAAGCTCCCTCTACACTGTCCCCATCAAACACTCCCAGAACAGGTACAGCACGGGGTTAGATACAGAGTAAAGCTCCCTCTACAATGTCCCCATCAAACACTCCCAGGACAGGTACAGCACGGGGTTAGATACAGAGTAAAGCTCCCTCTACACTGTCCCCATCAAACACTCCCAGGACAGGTACAGCATGGGGTTAGATACAGAGTAAAGCTCCCTCTACACTGTCCCCATCAAACACTCCCAGGACAGGTACAGCACGGGGTTAGATACAGAGTAAAGCTCCCTCTACACTGTCCCCATCAAACACTCCCAGGACAGGTACAGCACGGGGTTAGATACAGAGTAAAGCTCCCTCTACACTGTCCCCATCAAACACTCCCAGAACAGGTACAGCACGGGGTTAGATACAGAGTAAAGCTCCCTCTACACTGTCCCCATCAAACACTCCCAGGACAGGTACAAGGCACCTGTAGATTTACATTTTCTGTCCTCTCATTTGGATGAGGTGTATCTGTGGCACTGTGAAGATACCTGGAAGGGGCAGCTGACTCCCACAATGGACTGCATGTTGCTGCTGTAATAGCACAGGATAAATTCCCCACCTGTGCTGGGAATTTCTTCACCATTCAGATATACCTGGAAGACACAGTGATGTTAGTGTGTGCGCAGACAGATTGGGCCGAGATCAGTCACAGGGCATCAAAAATAACCCTGTCACAGCTCTAAAGATTCAGTCAGCTGCTGTGTGGGAGAGGAGGAGGAGGAGGAGAGGGAAAGAGAAAGAGAGAGAGAGAGGGGAAAAAGAGAGGGGAAAAAGAGAGAAAGAGAGAGAGGAGAAAAAGAGAGAAAGAGAGAGAGGGGAAAAAGAGAGAGAGAGAGAGGGGAAAAAGAGAGAGAGAGAGAGGGGAAAAAGAGAGAGAGAGAGAGGGGAAAAAGAGAGAGAGGGGAAAAGAGAGAGAGAGAGAGGGGCGCAGAGAGAAAGAGAGAGAGGGACGCAGACAGAAAGAGAGAGAGGGGCGCAGAGAGAGAGAGAGAGAGGGGGGCGCAGAGAGAGAGGGGCGCAGAGAGAGAGAGAGGGGCGCACAGAGAGAGAGAGGCGCACAGAGAGAGAGAGAGAGGGGCGCACAGAGAGAGAGAGAGAGAGAGGGGCGCACAGAGAGAGAGAGAGAGAGGGGCGCACAGAGAGAGAGAGAGAGAGAGAGAGGGGCGCACAGAGAGAGAGAGGGGGCGCACAGAGAGAGAGAGAGAGGGGCGCACAGAGAGAGAGAGAGAGAGAGGGGCGCACAGAGAGAGAGAGACAGAGAGGGGCGCACAGAGAGAGAGACAGAGAGAGAGAGAGAGAGGGGCGCACAGAGAGAGAGAGAGGGGCACAGAGAGAGAGAGAGAGAGAGAGGGGCGCACAGAGAGAGAGAGGGGCGCACAGAGAGAGAGTGAGAGAGAGGCGCACAGAGAGAGAGAGAGAGGTGCGCACAAAGAGAGAGAGAGAGAGAGGGGCGCACAGAGAGAGAGAGAGAGAGGGGCGCACAGAGAGAGAGAGAGAGAGGGGCGCACAGAGAGAGAGAGAGAGAGGGGCGCACAGAGAGAGAGAGAGAGAGAGAGGGGCCCACAGAGAGAGAGAGAGAGAGAGAGAGGGGCCCACAGAGAGAGAGAGAGAGAGAGAGGGGCCCACAGAGAGAGAGAGAGAGAGGGGCCCACAGAGAGAGAGAGAGAGAGGGGCCCACAGAGAGAGAGAGAGAGAGGGGCGCACAGAGAGAGAGAGGGGGCGCACAGAGAGAGAGTGAGAGAGAGGCGCACAGAGAGAGAGAGAGAGGGGCGCACAGAGAGAGAGAGAGAGAGAGGGGGCGCACAGAGAGAGAGAGAGAGAGAGAGGGGCGCACAGAGAGAGAGAGAGAGAGAGGGGCGCACAGAGAGAGAGAGAGAGAGAGAGAGGGGCCCACAGAGAGAGAGAGAGAGAGAGAGGGGCCCACAGAGAGAGAGAGAGAGAGAGGGGCGCACAGAGAGAGAGAGAGAGAGGGGCGCACAGAGAGAGAGAGAGAGAGGGGGCGCACAGAGAGAGAGAGAGGGGGGGCAGACAGATAGAGGGGGGCAGACAGATAGAGGGGGGCAGACAGATAGAGGGGGGCTGACAGATAGAGGGGGCTGACAGATAGAGGGGGGCTGACAGATAGAGGGGGGCAGACAGATAGAGGGGGGCAGACAGATAGAGGGGGGCAGACAGATAGAGGGGGCAGACAGATAGAGGGGGGCAGACAGATAGAGGGGGGCAGACAGATAGAGGGGGGCAGACAGATAGAGGGGGGGCAGACAGATAGAGGGGGGCAGACAGATAGAGGGGGGCAGACCGATAGAGGGGGGGCAGACCGATAGAGGGGGGCAGACCGATAGAGGGGGGCAGACCGATAGAGGGGGGCAGACCGATAGAGGGGGGCAGACAGACAGAGGGGGGGCAGACAGACAGAGGGGGGCAGACAGACAGAGGGGGGCAGACAGACAGAGGGGGGCAGACAGACAGAGGGGGGCAGACAGACAGAGGGGGGCAGACAGACAGAGGGGGGCAGACAGACAGAGGGGGCAGACAGACAGAGGGGGGCAGACAGACAGAGGGGGGCAGACAGACAGAGGGGGGCAGACAGACAGAGGGGGGCAGACAGACAGAGGGGGCAGACAGACAGAGGGGGGCAGACAGACAGAGGGGGCAGACAGACAGAGGGGGGCAGACAGACAGAGGGGGGCAGACAGACAGAGGGGGGCAGACAGACAGAGGGGGGCAGACAGACAGAGGGGGGCAGACAGACAGAGGGGGGCAGACAGACAGAGGGGGGCAGACAGACAGAGGGGGGCAGACAGACAGAGGGGGGCAGACAGACAGAGGGGGGCAGACAGACAGAGGGGGGCAGACAGACAGAGGGGGGCAGACAGACAGAGGGGGGCAGACAGACAGAGGGGGGCAGACAGACAGAGGGGGGCAGACAGACAGAGGGGGGCAGACAGACAGAGGGGGGCAGACAGACAGAGGGGGGCAGACAGACAGAGGGGGGCAGACAGACAGAGGGGGGCAGACAGACAGAGGGGGGCAGACAGACAGAGGGGGGCAGACAGACAGAGGGGGGCAGACAGACAGAGGGGGGCAGACAGACAGAGGGGGGCAGACAGACAGAGGGGGGCAGACAGACAGAGGGGGGCAGACAGACAGAGGGGGGCAGACAGACAGAGGGGGGCAGACAGACAGAGGGGGGCAGACAGACAGAGGGGGGCAGACAGATAGAGGGGGGCAGACAGATAGAGGGGGGCAGACAGATAGAGGGGGGCAGACAGATAGAGGGGGGGCAGACAGATAGAGGGGGGCAGACAGATAGAGGGGGGCAGACAGATAGAGGGGGGCAGACAGATAGAGGGGGGCAGACAGATAGAGGGGGGCAGACAGATAGAGGGGGGCAGACAGATAGAGGGGGGCAGACAGATAGAGGGGGGCAGACAGATAGAGGGGGCAGACAGATAGAGGGGGGCAGACAGATAGAGGGGGGGCAGACAGATAGAGGGGGGCAGACAGATAGAGGGGGGCAGACAGATAGAGGGGGGCAGAGAGATAGAGGGGGGCAGAGAGATAGAGGGGGGCAGAGAGATAGAGGGGGGCAGAGAGATAGAGGGGGGCAGAGAGATAGAGGGGGGCAGAGAGATAGAGGGGGGCAGAGAGATAGAGGGGGGCAGAGAGATAGAGGGGGGGCAGAGAGATAGAGGGGGGCAGAGAGAGAGAGAGAGTGGCAGAGAGAGAGGGGGAGAGAGAGAGAGAGAGGGGGGTAGAGAGAGAGAGAGGGGGAGAGAGAGGGGGGGGAGAGAGGGGGGGGGGAGAGAGAGGGGGGGGAGAGAGAGAGAGAGGGGGGGAGAGAGAGAGAGAGGGGGGGAGAGAGAGAGAGAGGGGGGAGAGAGAGAGCGAGGGGGGAGAGAGAGAGAGCGGGGAGAGAGGGGGGGGGGCAGAGAGAGGGGGGAGAGAGAGAGAGGGGGGGAGAGGGGGGAAGAGAGAGAAAGTGGGTGCAGATGCGGGTGTCGTGGAGTGTCACAGAGAGCGGTAGAGTTCAGAGCAAAGGAGTTATGTTTAACCTTGTATCGAGTCTGAGTTCACACTTGGAATACTGTACACAGTTTCTATTCTGCATATTATAAAAAGGATATCGAGGCACTGGAGATGGTGCAAAAATAAAAGCTTCACAAGGACAAAACCAGAAGTGAGAGATTAGAACTGTCAGGAAAGATTGAACAGACTGGGGCTCTTTTCACTAGAAAAGTAAAGGCTGAAGGGTGACCTGATGGAGTTTTATTAAATTAGGAGCGAGTTTGAAAGGTAGAGACATAGAGAAGGTGTTTTCACTTGTGGAGTCTTTTAAGTTAAACCAATCAATCCAGTTCAACAAAATGAGGACAAATCAAGCACAGCCCCTAATTCAGGTCAGCTGTAAAACTAAAGACAAAATTTAAAGGAAACTTACAACTTTAAACCAAAATGTGATTAAAGGGATCAATTAAAAACCCCAGTCCCCGCGGTGCCCACCGGGCACGGAAGACCTTGAGAGTGCCGGCAGACACCGCGTGCTCCCTCTCCAAAGATACCCTGCCGCGAACGTAGCCGCGGAAGAGGGATAAACAATCAGGCGGGACTCCCCGGTCGATCGCCCGCTGCCTGGACCTGTTAATGGCCAACTTGGCCAGGCCCAGGAGCAGGTTCACGAGGAGGTCCTCCTCCTTCCGACCCCCTTCCGCACCGGGTGCCCATAGATCAGGAGCGTGGGGCTGAAGTGCAAACAAAAACATCAATAAAAGTTTTTCAAATAACTAAAAAGGGGAGTGCAGCCTACCACACCCTATATAAGCATGGTCCACGGACTCCACAAGACCACAAAAAGGGCAAGTGTAGAAGGCTGTTCGACTAGATGGGGCGGTTAAAGGTTGGAGGTCAGGTAATGAAACGGAATACAGTCAAGCAGAGGGGGCAACCCTAGCTGACTCACACCTTACCTGGTAAATGTTGTCATTGACCATTAACTCATCGTCCTTCACCCAGAGATACGTCACATAGTCGCTGTGACTGCGGAACCCAATCTGCAATGACAGACAGAGCCAGTGACACCGCCACCTCATCTCACTCGCTCTCTCCCCAGGACCTCCACGCAGAGAAGTCCCTCACCTTCCCCAACAACTTGTATTGGCATGGCGCCCTTTCAGGTAGAGGAACAACCCAAGATGTTTCACACATTGCTGAGGGTGCTGTTCCTGCTCTTTGAGCTATCTAATTAATCCCACTCCCTGTGCTCGTTCCCCAGAGACCTGCAAATATTCTTCCTTCAAGGACTTATCCAATTCCCTTTTGACAGTTCCTACTGAATCTGCTTCCATCGCCCTTTCCGGCAGTGCCTTCCAGATCACAACAACTCACTGTGTAAAAAGTCGTTTCATCTCCCCCATCCGGCTCTTTTGTTAATTATATTAAATCTGGTTACTGACCCTCCTGCCTTCAGAGACAGAGTGAATAAGGAGAAACTATCTAAATTCTAAATTCCTCTATCGAATCTTCTCTGCTCCAAGGAGAACATGTCATCTGGAATGATTAGCTGAAGCCCGTGACATTGTGGGACGCTAATGAATACCATCTTTGCCATCGTCTATTTTATTCTTTCATAGGATGTGGGCATTGCTGGCTGGGCCAGCATTTATTGTCTATCCCTAGTTGCCCTTGAGAAGGTGGTGGTGAGCTGCCTTCTTGAACCGCTGCAGTCCAATGTGGTATAGGTACACCCACAGTGCTGTTAGGAAGGGAGTTCCAGGATTTTGACCCAGCGACAGTAAAGCAATATATTTCCAAGTCAGGATGGTGAGTGACTTGGAGGGAAACTTCCAAGTGGTGGTGTTCCCATCTATCTGCTGCCCTTGTCCTTCTAGATGGTAGTGGTCGTGGATTTGGAAGGTGCTGTCTAAGGAGCCTTGGTGAATTCCCGCAGTGCATCTTGTAGATGGTACACACTGCTGCAACTGTGCTTCGGTGGTGGAGGGGGTGAATGTTTGTGAATGTGGTGCCAATCAAGTGGCTGCTTTGACCTGGACAGTGTCAAGCTGCTCGAGTGTTGTGGGAGCCGCACTCATCCAGGCAAGTCGGGAGTATTCCATCACACTCCTGACTTGTGCCTTGTAGATGGTGGACAGGCTTTGGGGAGTCAGGAGGTGAGCTACTCATCGCAGGATTCCTAGCCTCTGACCACCCGTGTAGCTACAATATTTGTATAGCAAGTCCAGTTCAGTTTCTGGTCAATGGTAACCTGCAGGATGTTGATAGTGGGGGATTCAGTGATGATAATGTCATTGAATGTCAAGGAGAGATGGTTAGATTCATTCTTGTTGGAGCTGGTCATTGCCTGGCACTTGTGTGGCGTGAATGTTACTGGCCACTTGTCAGTCCAAGCCTGGCTATTGTCCAGGTCTTGCTGCATTTGGACATGGACTGCTTCAGTACCTGAGGAGTCATGAATGGTGCTGAATGTTGGCTGGAGTGTTGCCATGATGATTACACAGAGTTGACTTGAATCAATCCTGTAAGCATAAATTGTTGTGATTGTTTAAAATTTGGCATTCCAGCATTTGCCCTGATGAGTGTAAGACAAAAAACTTCAGCAACATCTCTCTTTTCAGCAAAGTTCGTTACTGTCACCCACATTCCATGACAGAGGGAGATGGGGAGAAAGTGGGTGCGAGGCGTTGGAGTAAAGGGGAGAAGTTTTTATGAAGTTACCTTGTACAGCCCAATCCAGTCCCAGGTGCTGCTGGGATACTCATCCAGCATGCAGTAGGAGATGAGAGCATCACGCCCAGGTTTCCACTCACCCTCAGGCTGCAACTCCACCAGGGCCTGAGTGATCCGCTTCTCAAACTGGGGACAAGACAAAGAAAAATATCAGTAGCAGTACCATCCCCCTACACCCCCCCCACCAGCCCCGAAATATCAATCCCACCCCATCCCCGAAAATATCAACCCCACCCCCACCCTCCAAAAGTATCAACCCCAGCCCCCATCTCACACGCTGTCTGTTACAGGATGGGCTAGAGTAAAGAACAGGAGGGATGTCAGCGCACAACTGGGCACCTCCTCGAAGGTTCAATTTGATGGTCCAGCTAAAATAGGAGGTAGGAACTGGCCCATCGAATCCATCCCAAAAAGCAAGCCTCAACAGAACTGTGACTGAGGGATGGGGGGAGAAGATGGATGGAGGGATGGGGGGAGAAGATGGGGAGACAGTAGGATCGAAATTCTTCTGGTTACCCTGGTAGGATTCCCAAATCCACTCTGACACAGATTCCCAAATAAAGCCGGTGCCTCACCACCCCCATCCCGAGGCTGATTAACTTCCTGTGTATTTCCAACTCCGAGGTTTCACTTGTGAAGCCAATTTCTCTTTGTAAGCCAGCAACATTATTTTCAGCTTGTTGTTGGTCTAGGATTAGGGTTGCCAACCCTCTAGGATTGTCCTGGAGTCTCCAGGGATTGAAGATTAATCTCCAGGGCACTGCTGCCAGTACAGGGTTTTCCTTCCATGTTCAGCACCATTCACGACTCCTCAGTTACTGAAGCAGTACATGTCCAAATGCAGCAAGGCCTGGACAATATTCAGGCTTGGGCTGACAAGTGGCAAGTAACATTCATGCCACACAAGTGCCAGGCAATGACTATCTCCAACAAGAGAGAATCCAACCATCGCCCCTTGACGTTCAATGGTATTACCATCACTGAATCCCCCAATATCAATATCAATGGGAGTTACCATTGACCAGAAACTGAATGGACTAGCCATATAAATATTGTGGCTACAAGGTCAGGTCAGAGGCTAGGAATCCTGCGACGAGTAACTTATCTCCTGACTCTCCAAAGCCTGTCCACCATCTATAAGGCACAAGTCAGGAGTACAATGGAATACTTCCCACTTGCCTGGATGAGTGCAGCTCCCATAACACTCAGGAAGCTGGACGCCGTCCAGGACAAAGCAGCCCACTTGATTGGCACCATATCCACAAACATTCACTCCCTCCACCACCAATGCACAGTAGCAGCAGTGTTTACCATCTACAAGATGCACTGTAGGAATTCACCAAGTCTGCTTAGGCAGCACCTTCCAAACCCAAGACCACTATCATGTAGAAGGAAAAGGGCAACAGACACATGGGAACACCACCACCTGGAAGTTTCCCTCCAAGTAACTCACCATCCTGACTTGGAAATATATTGCCGTTCCTTCACTGTCGCTGGGTCAAAATCCTGGAACTCCCTCCCTAACAGCACTGTGGGTGTACCTACAGCACAGGGACTGCAGCGGTTCAAGGCGGCAGCTCACCACCAGCTTCTCAAGGGAAACTAGGGATGGGCACTAAGTGCTGGCCCAGCCAACGAAGCCCACATCCCGTGAATAAATAAAAATTTTTTTTTAAAGTTTGAAAACTTTTCTTTATCTGTTATAAAATTATTGGAATTGAGAAAAAAAGGCCATTTGATCGGATGGAGTGGTTAGAAGCGGGATGTCATGTGATAAAACCTCCAGGAATGTCCAGAGTTGCTATTGCAAATGTCTCGAGGGGGAACTTTTCTCTTAACTGTGTAATGGCAGATTTACAGAGGGGGGCATATCCTTACGAACTGTCCCCGGTTCAGCACCATTCACGCCCATTCCCCCTTCCCCTTACCTCCAGACAAAAGGTTCCCAACACCGGCTTGTGGTCACTGATTCCATATTCCATTTGGCTGTCATAGGTATTTAAAATCACATTGATGGGCTTCTTTGAGTGCGATGTTTGAGCCTCACTCTCTTCAGTCTGAGAGCACTCTTTAACTTTCCAAAGGATCCGATCTGTCCAGGCCGGTTTCCGTTTCTTCTCACTGGACAGGGAGATGAAGGAGCAACAAGAAGTCAGAAACAAAAAGGGAGTGGGATCTGAGGGGTGAATTTGGTCAGAGAGGCAAATCGAGTCTTTGTTTAACACGGAGAAAGGTGTTGGAAAATGGCATTTTGACACCAAGGGGGAAACAGTGGCTTAGCTTGGGAGTGAACTGCAAACAATCGCAGCCGCAGCAAAAAATCTCCGGAGTCTCAGGGGAGGTCCGAACATGTGTGGGATTCTGATTACCAAAAAGATTTGATGGAGCAGAGAGAAATAAACTATTTAATCAGCTGGGGAATCCTGAACAAGGAGCACAGTTTTAAAATTATAGTCATGTTTTTTGGAAGTGCGATTAGGAAGCAAGTTTTCGCACGGAAGTAGGATAACTGAAATTATTTCACAAGAAGACATGCATTAACAGCTTTAGAATAGACAAATTTAGTGACGGTTCTTTCTAAGCATGATGGGAAATATAGTCAACATGTAGGCATGATGGGTAGGTAGCCAATACTGTGGAACCCAGTGCAGGAACCTAGCTAAATTACAAGTTATAAAACTTAATGACCATCACCGGTTGGGTAAACAAATGTTAGGGAGATAAGAGTATAGACAGGGAGACATCGAAGACATTAACAGCCTCCTAGTGAGGTATGTACGAACAATAACAGAAGGTTGTAACTAAAGGCTATGAATGCGTAATACAGCCCTTATATCAGAGAGAGACACCTGTAGAGTCAGGCTGTGAAATTACAACATATGCTGGGAGAAAAGATCTTGCTTGCTTGAATGTCACAGACTCGAGAGTGGTAATTTTTACCATAACAGCTCAAAGGGGAGTGGAAAATTGGAACTCTCAATCCAATGAGATGCGGGTCCATTGAAATTTTCAAGACTGAAAATATCATGAAGGTATCAATGGCGATAGATCCAAGGTAAATGGGGTTGAGGTAAAGGTCAGCCTGGATCTAAACATATTGGTGGTACAGGCTTGAGAGGCTGAATGATCTCATCCTGTTCATAAGAACATTGGAGCAGGCCATTCGGCCC
This sequence comes from Isurus oxyrinchus, assembly GCA_026770705.1. Lineage (NCBI taxonomy): Eukaryota > Metazoa > Chordata > Chondrichthyes > Lamniformes > Lamnidae > Isurus > Isurus oxyrinchus. Next base: position 141,901,370 of record JANJGN010000010.1, read on the forward strand.
CTTGAGTTTGCTGCGCCATTTAACTTTATTATGACTGATCTTCTACCTCGGCACCATCTCCCCACACTATCCCCGTACCCTTTAATGTCATTGGTATCTAGAAATCTTTTGACCTTTGCTTTGAACTTACTCAAAGACTGAGGCTCCACAGCCCCCTGGGGTAGAAAATTCCAAAGATGCACCAGCCTCTTTCTGAAGAAATTCCTCCACACCTCGGTCCTAAATAGGCTGCCTCTCATTCTGAGACTGTGTTCCCAGGTTCTAGACCACCCCCCACCCCGCTCCAACAACCAGGGGGAGCATCCTTCCTGCATCTACCGTCAGGCCCTGTAAGAATTTTGTACACTTCAATAAGATCATCTCTCATTCGTCTAAACTCTAGAGCGATTACAGGCCCAGTCTCCTCAATCTTTCCTTATAGGACAATCCTGGCATCTCTGGGATTAGTGCGATGAGCTTTCATTGCACACCCTCTATGGCCTGTATATCCTTCTGTAGATAAGGAGACCAAAACTGTACACAATACTCCAGGTGCGGTCTCACCAAGGCTCTATACAGCTGCTTCCTTATTCCTTTACTCAAATCCCCTTGCAATAAAGGCTAATGTACCATTTGCCTTCTTAATTGCTTGTTGCATCTGCAAGTTAGCTTTCAGTGACATATGACTAAGGACACCCAGGTTTCTTTGGACATCAATATTTCCCAATCTTTCCTCGTTTAAGAAATACTCTGCATTTCTGTTTTACCTACCTACCAAACTTATCCACAAACTTATACCTTCACACTTATCCACATTATATTCCATCTGCCATGTTCTTGCCCACTCACTTTGTTTAAATCTCCTTGAAGCCTCTTTGCATCCTCCTCACAACTCACATTCCCACTAAGTTTTGTGTCATCAGCAAACTTGGAAATATTACCTTTGGTCTCCACATCTAAATCATTAATATAGATTGTGAATAACTGGGGCCCCAAGCACTGATCCTTGCGGTACCACTAGTCACAGCTTGCCATCCTGAGAATAATCTGTTTAAACCTATTCTGTTCTCTGTCCATTAACCAATCCTCAATCCATGCCAATGTTTCCCCCAATCCCATGTGTTCTAATTTTGCCTACTAACCTCCTGTGTGGGACCTTATCGATAGCCTTCTGAAAACCCAAATACACCACATTCACTGGTTCTCCCTTATCTATTCTGCTAGTAACACCCCCAAAAACTCCCAACAGATTTGTCGAATGTGATTTCCCTTTCATAAATCCATGTTGACTCTGCCCAATCCTACCATTATTTTCTAAGTGTCCAGTTATCACATCTTTTAGAATAGATGCTAGCATTTTCCCTACCACTGATGTCAGACTAACAGGTCTGTAGTTCCCCGTTTTCTCTCTCGCGCCTTTCTTAAAATAGTGGGGTTACATTTGCTACCTTCCATTCTGCAGGCAGCGTTCCAAAATCTATAAAATAGTGAAAGGTGATCACCAACGCATCCACTATCTCTACAGCCACCTCTTTTAATACTCTGGGATGTCGATCATCAGGTCCAGGGGGTTTATCAATTTTCAGTTCCATTACTTTCTCCAGTACTGCTTTTTTACTAACTAATTTCTTTCAGAACCTCAATCTCACTAGTCCCTTAGCTCCCCAGTATTTCAGAGACATTTTTTGCACCTTTCTCCGTGAAGAGAGACAAAGTTTGTTTCGTTTCTCTGCCATTTCCTTATTCCCCATTATAACTTCTCCATTTTCTGCCTGTTATGAGCCCACATTTGTCTTCACTAACCTTTTCCTTTTTACATGTATAGAGCTTTTACAGTGTTTTCTTGTCCCTCACTAGTTTACTTTAATATTCTATTTTTGCTTTCCTTATCAATTCCTTGGTTCTCTTTTGCTGAATTTGAAAATTCTTCCAATCCTCAGGCTTGCTACTTTTTTTTGGCAACTTTAATGCCTCTTCCTTTGATCTGACGCAATCCTTAACTTCTCTCGTTAGCCATGGTTGGATCAATTTTCTTGCTGTCTTTTTGTACCTTAAAAGAATGTAAACTTGTTGCAAGCCATGTGTTAGTTCTTTAAATGCTAGTGGTTGCCTGCTTACCATCATATCTTTTAATGTAGTTCCCCAATCTCCCTCAGCCAACTTGCCCCTCAGCTTTGTAGTTTACTTTGTTTAGATTTAAGACACTAGTTTTGGAATAAACAACATCACTTTCACACTTCATGTAAAATTCTATCATTTTATGGTCACTCTTCCCTAAGGGCTCCTTTACAACGAGATTATTAATGAGACCTTTCTCATTGCACAATACTAGATCTAAAACAGCTAAACAGCTTGTTCTGTAGTTAGTTCCTCGACATATTGTTCTAGAAAACCATTACGTATACATTCCAGAAATTCACCTTCCCCAGCATTAGTGCTCATTAGGTTTACCCAGACTATCTGTAGATGACTGTATTACCCTTGTTACATGCATCTATAATTTTCTGATTTATACCGTGTCCTATATTACCACCACTATTTGATGGTCTATAAACAATTCCAATCAAAGTTTTCTGTCCCTTGCTGTTTCTTAGCTCCACCCTAACTGATGCTACATCTTGATCTTCTGACCCAAGATCCTATCACTAATGTACTGATGCCATCTCTTATTAACAGTGCTACCCCACCTCCTTTTCCTTTTTGCTGATCCTTCTGAAGTGCTGAATTCCCTTGAACTTTCAGTTCCCAGCCTTGGTCACCCTGCAGCCACATGTCTGTAATGGCAATTAGGTCATACCTGATTACTTCTATTCGTGTCGTCAATTCATCTACATTGTTGCAAATGTTGCGTGCATTCATGTAGAGAAACAGTAGAACAGGCTTGAGGGGCTGAATGGCCTCATGTTCCTGTGCAACAGGCTGGAGTGGCTGAAGCATTTCCTTGTGTTCCTGTGGAGGGGGCTGAATGGCCTCCTCCTGTTCCTGTCCTCTTTGCCCAGTATGATAGAATATTCTGCTCACAGCCATGGACAGGGATTGGGGGCACAAGGAGCCGATGGTAGATTCGGGGGGGTGGGCAGGTACATGGAGTCAAGTTACCTCGTATCATAAAGCGTAGAGTTCAGGTTGAATTTGTACGTGGGTGTGAAGAGGAGCTGTCCCTCCAAGAATCCATTCAGGACTGGTTCAGTCTTCTTAGCCCTGTTCAGCTGTTGGGGACAGAAAAGTGTGACAGTGCTGGGATTTCACTGGGTATTACACAGACACACACACAGACACAGTGTATGGGAGCTTTACTCTGTTTCTAACCCCATACTGTTCCACACCTGGGAGTGTTTAATGGGAACAGTGTAGAAGGAACTTTACTCAGTATCTATTACCGTGCCCTCAGAGTGCTTCATGTGGGGACAGCGTAGGGGGAGCTTTACTCTGGATCTAACCCCAATCTGTACCTGTCCTGGGAATGTTTGATGGGAACAGTGTAAAGGGACTTTACCCTTTAGCTAACCCCGTGCTGCACTTGTCCTGGGAGTACTTTGATGGGGACAGTGTAGAGGGAGCTTTACTCTGTATCTAACCCCATGCTGTCCCTGTCCTGGGAGTGTTTGATGGGGGACAGTGTAGAGGGAGCTTTACTCTGGATCTAACCCCATGCTGTACCTGTCTTGGGAGTGTTTGATGGGGGACAGTGTAGAGGGAACTTTACTCTGTATCTAACCCCATGCTGTCCCTGTCCTGGGAGTGTTTGATGGGGACAGTGTAGAGGGAGCTTTACTCTGTATCTAACCCCGTGCTGTACCTGTGCTGGGAGTGTTTGATGTGGGCAGTGTAGAGGGAGCTTTACTCTGTATCTAACCCCGTGCTGTACCTGTCCTGGGAGTGTTTGATGGGGATAGTGTAGAGGGAGCTTTACTCAGTATCTAACCCTGTGCTGTCCCTGTCCTGGGAGTGTTTGATGGGGACAGTGTAGAGGGAGCTTTACTCTGTATCTAACCCCGTGCTGTACCTGTGCTGGGAGTGTTTGATGTGGGCAGTGTAGAGGGAGCTTTACTCTGTATCTAACCCCGTGCTGTACCTGTCCTGGGAGTGTTTGATGGGGACAGTGTAGAGGGAGCTTTACTCTGTATCTAACCCCGTGCTGTACCTGTCCTGGGAGTGCTTGATGGGGACAATGTAGAGGAAGGTTTACTCTGTATCTAACCATGTTAAGTTTATATAAAACCAATGGGAACCACAAACTGCCCTTCCACTTTTGGGCCCCATGACCTTTGCCCTCACCTGGTCCTTGTCCCACAACAGCTGGTAACGTTTCTTGGTGATGGACTCCCGGATGAAATGCAGCCCGTGTTCAGCAATGCGGAAGTTGAGATCCCCAAACCAGAAGACCAGACTGTGGGAAATGAGACTCATTAATGGCAGGAAAGGAGCCTGCAACGGCCATAACACCCAAGACAAGATTCAGATCAACCAGCAATTGCAAAAGAAAATTACCTCAAATCCATTTTGTTCAGCAGCTATGAAACTGGTCAATGCAATCAGATTGATCAGGTGAGACTATAGCATAGCAGTAATGTCACTGGACTAGTAATCCAGAGGTCCTGGGTTCAAATCCCACCAAGGCAGCTGGTGGAACTTAAATTCAATTATAAATCTGTCAATTAATAAATCTGGAATTGAAAAGCTCGTCTCTGTAATGGTAACCATGAAATCATTGTCAACTGTCATAATGCGGCCTGGCCCATATGTGACTCCAGACCCACAGAAATGTGGTTGACTCTGAAATATGGCAAGCCACTAGGTTCAAGGGCAATTAGGGATGGGCAACACATGCCCACATCTCATGAAAGGATAAAAATGGGGGAGAGGTTTGGAAAATATAGATCCCAACTCATCTGTTCCTCACAAGCATCTTTGGCAGGAGAATAAAGTGGCCAAATACTCCTTATAAAATAAGAAAGGTATAGAGGAGCCGAGGGATCCAGAGATACAGATATACAAATCACTCAAAGGAGCAATGCAGGTTCATAAGGGCACTAAAATGTAATCAAAACACTGGGATTCATTCCCAAAGGGATAGAATTGAAAAGTAGAGAAGTTATATTAAACTTGTATTGAATCTTGTTCGACCACACTTAGAACAATGTGAACAGTTCTAGTCTCCATTTTAGAAAATAATATAGAGGCACTGCAGATGGTGCAAAAAAGGTTCACAAGGTCAACAGCAGAACCGCAAGGATAAAACTATAATATGGGATGAAATCAATAGTCACTTAGACAAGTGCAGGATAATTAAGGGAAGCCAGCATGGATTAATTAAGGGAAAATCATATTCAACTAACTTGCTGGAGTTTTTCTGAGGAAGTAACAGAGAAGGTTGATAAGGGAAATGCTGTTGATGTCGTGTATATGGATTTTTAGAAGCCATTTGATACATTGCCACACAGCAGACTTGTGAGCAAAATTCTAGCTCATGGAATAAAAGGGAAAGTAGGCACTTGGATAAGAAATTGGCTGAGTGACAGGAAACAGAAAGTAGCGATAAATAGTTGTTTTTCAGATTGGAGGAAGGTTTGTAGTGGAATTCCCCAGGGGTCACTGTTGGGACCCTTGCTCTTCCTGACATACATTAATAGCCTAGACTTTGGTGTGCAGGGCATGATTTCAAAATTTGTAGATGATATGAAGATTGGAAATTTTGTCAGCTGTGATGGGGGTAGTCTTGTACTTCAAAAGGACATAGACATGTTGGTGGATTGGGCAGGCAAGTGGCAGATGAAGTTCAATGCAGAGAAGTGTGAGGTGATTCATTTTTGCAGGAAGAATATGGTGAGACAGTATAAAATAAAGGGAGTGCCTCTAAAGGAGGTGCAGGAACAGAGGGACCTTGGTGTATACGTACATAGGTCATTGAAGTTGGCAGGGCATGTTGAGAGAGCAGTTAATAAAGTATATTGTATCTTAGGCTTTATTAATAGGGGCATTGAGTACAAGAGTAAAGAGATCATGTTGAACTTGTATAAGACACGAGTTAGGCCTCATCTGGAGCACTGCATCCAGTTCTGGACACCATACTTGAGGGTGGATGTGAAGGTATTGGGGAGAGTAAAGAGGAGATTCGCAAGTATGACTCCTGGGATGAAGAACTGTAGCTATGAGGATAGACTGGGAGAGGTTGGGACTGTTTTCCTTGGAGAAAAGAAGGCTGAGAGGAGGCTTGATAGAGGTATTCAAGATCCCGAGGGGAATGGACAGGGTAAATAGTGAGAAACTGTTCCCACTCAAGGGAACAGCAAGAACTAGAGGACACAGATGCAAAATAAATGGCAAAAGTAGTAAATGTGGTGTGAGGAAAAGATTTTTCACCTAGAAGATTGGAGTCTGGAACAAACTTCCTGAAAGGGCAGTGGAGGCAGGTTTGATCGAGGTATTCAGAAGGGAATTGGATTGCTACCTGAAAGGAGAGAATGTGAAAGGTTATGGGGATAAGGCAGGGGAGTGGCACTAGCTAGAATGCTCTTTCAGACTCAGTGGGCCGAATGGCCTCCTTCTGCACTGTGATGATACTGTGATTCTGAGAATGAACAGTTCATTATAAAAGGTGAAGTTTGGTGAGAGACCTGCAGAGGGCGCACCTTTCAGTGCCTGCATTGAAAATGGTGCAGAACCAAGTACGACAGCAGGAGTGAAGGAGCCTGCCTAAGTCTTGCATTTGCCCTCCACATGCAGTCTTTTTGCAATACCTCTGCTGTCACCCTGGCTGAGTCTAACTCAGCACCGACCATTGTACCAAATGTAGATGTTCTGCAGCATAAATATCGCTTAAATATTCGTTAGGAAGGAGCTACGTTAGCAAAGTACAACTGAACGCAGCGCAGTTCATAAACCTCCTGATACGCAATCCACAAAAAACATGAATCAACTGTGCACTAAAGTACACTAAAAATCACTGGCCTTTAATATGCAAAGATGTACCTTAATGGTCATTTCTGCCTTCAAGCACTCAAATATTCTTAAGTGTAGGAAAACTGGCGTAATCCTAAACTACATAACAGACATGTTTTAAAACTAAAGTATGAATGTTGAAACTCTGCAAAGCTGAAAGTTGGAGGTACTCATTTCTCAGGCACAAAATGGTGCCTAATCTTGGTCATAGTCAGAGACAAGCCTGGCTGCAAGAAACTGTGTATGCACTGGTGGGCGCAGTGCGAACTGAGTGCATATGTACAAGTGTTCCAAACACCTGGCCAATTGGCAGCAGCAGCTAGTGTTTATAAAAAGGATATAGAGGCACTGAAGAAGGCTCTCAAAAAGATGCACAAGAATTGATACCAGAACTCAGAGAATAAAGATAATCAGGAAAGATTCAACAGGTGGGAGGTGGGGGGGGTCTGGTGATGGAGAGAGGAGGGAGAGGGCTGGCAAGGAGGGTGAGGAAATTATCTGCGATTGCCCGGGTCACATGGGCTTCCTCTGGTACTCACTCATGATCGAGGATGGCCTGTGCCTCCCTGCCAGTGAACTGCTGCACGTCCAGGATCCGCCCGAATGAGTCCAGCCTCTGGTTTGTGTTCTCCAAGTGAGCAGGCAGGTGACAGTTAAGGAAGCAGATCAGGTGTCCATAGAGGGACAAGCGAACAGCTACACCCCCTTTGTTACCCTGACAGGGGGAAGACAGAGTGAGAAAGTGAGAAAGAGACACACACACACAGGCACAGGCACACACACACACACACAGGCGCACACACACACACACACAGGCGCGCGCGCGCGCACACACACACACACAGCAAAAACCGATAATGAGATTTCAGTGCACATCGCAGACCAAGGCCTAGCTGTGGGCTGGAGGAGCTAGAGGGACAGCCAATCAACCAATCCCATCTTCTTCCACTGTATATTGACACTGAGGGGAGTGTGTGGCAGTCATCAGGAACCTGTTCATACCAACAAACATCTCCAGCTACAGCATTCTGGAGGTTCAATCACATGACATATGATCACATGTCATGACCATGTGACCTGTGACATATCAACACATGACCCCTTCCTTGGATTCACCTAGTTCTGTTGAAGGGTCATGAAGACTCGAAACGTCAACTCTTTTCTTCTCTGCCGACGCTGCCAGACCTGCTGAGTTTTTCCAGGTAATTCTGTTTTTGTTTTACATGACACGTGTTGCTGTTTCTTATCTCCCATGTGTAACAGCCTTTAATTCTGTTGGAGTTTCTCTGCTGCTTCTGATAAGTTGATCTCCTGTAATATCTACATGAGGGCAGTGAATACTGATCTTCCTCTTACTTTACCAATACTGCCTGACCCTGGTGCCTGCACCTTGTGCATGTTAGGCCTACTTTATCTGTCAGGACCTGCTACCCTGAAACACCCTATGAGTTTCTTAGAGTAACAGTAATTAAATGTTTCAGAAAGGTTGGTCACAGTGAATTGATGTCAGTTACTGCTCACAGTCTGACACAGCACAGTATTATAGACCTTATCAATGTTTTTCAAACAGAACAAAGTTAACACTGTGATAACTTGCTGCTGCTGAATCTAAAGGGGCACAGAAAGATTCTATGATTGGACAGCCTAGTGGATGGAGAGGTGTGAGCTTTGGATTGGAGGGCGAATCAGGATATTTTTTCAATGGTGAGAGAGCGGGAGCAACAGAGAAACAAAGAGATTTGGGGATCGGTGAACACAAATCACTAAAAGTCACTGTACAGGTATCAAAATTAATCAATAATGTTAATGGAACGTTGGCTTTCATCTCAATGAGAAGCAGTGATGCTTCAATTGGTAGGAAGAATCAAAAGGCAGACTATTATTTAAATGGAGAGAGACTCCTAAAAAGTGCAGCACAGAGGGATCTGGGTTTTCTTGTGCATGAAACACAAAAAGTTAGCATGCAGATGCAACAAGTAATTAAGAAGACAAATGGAATTTTAGCCAGTATTGCTAGGAGGCTGGAGTTTAAAAATAGGGAAGTCTTGTTACAGCTGTACAGGGTGTTGGTGAGGCCGCACCTGGAGTGCTGTGTACAGTTTTGGTCCCTGTATTTAAGAAAGGATATACTGACATTGGAGGCAGTTCAAAAGAAATTCACTGGGCTGATTCCTGGGATGAAGGGGTTGACTTATCAAGAACGGCTAAACAGGTTAGGTCTTTATTCACTAGAGTTTAGAAGAATGAGGGGTGATCTTATTGAAATGTACAAGATTCTGAGGGGGCTTAACAGTGTAGATGTTGAGAAGATGTTTCCACTATTGGGGGAATCTGGAACTAGGAGACATAGTTACAGAATAAAGGGACACTCATTTAAAATTGAGATGCAAAGGAATTTCTTCTCTCAGAGGGTAGAGAGTGTTTGGAATTCTCTACCTCAGAGAGTTGTGAGGCTAGGTCATTGAAAGTATTTAAAGAGGAGGTAGATAGATTTTTGAAATATCGGGGAGTTCAGGGCTACGAGGAGCTGGCACCAAAGAGGAGTTGAGGCCTGGGGCAGATCAGCCATGATCTTATTGAATGGTGGGGCAGGCTTGAGGGGCCGAATGGCCCTGCTCCTGCTCCTATTTCTTATGTTCCTATGTTCAAGCAGATTCGCTTGAATGATACTGGGGCTAAAAGGGTTGCATTATGAGCACAGATTATATAGACTAGGCTTGTATTCTCTGGAGTATAGAAGATTGAGGGGTGATCTAATTGAGGGGTTTAAAATGTTTAAAGGATTTGGTAGGGTAGAGAGAAATTATTTCCTCTGGGTGAGGGGGGGCATTCCAGAACAGGGGGGCAGAGCCTTAAAATGAGAGACAGGCCATTCGGGGGTGATTTCAGGAGGCATTTCTTCACACAAAGGGGAGGGAATGGATGTTGGGGGTCAATTGGAGCATTTAAGAGTGGCAAGGGTAGATTTTATTGGGAAAGGGGTATTGAGGTATGCAGAATTAAGGAGGTTAAATGGAGTTAAGATCAGCCGTGATCTAACCGAATGGCAGAACAGGCTCAAGGGGCTGAATGGCCTCTTCCTGTTCCAATGCAAGTTCAACCTCACACTGGAAACAGATTTTAGATCACTGACAACTTACACTTGTACAACATCCTTAACGCAATAACACATCATGATGCTTCACAGGAGTGGTCTAAACACCAAACCAGATAGAGGAATTTAGGTCAAAAGCTTGGTCAAGGAGGTTAGGAGGAGAGTGGACGTGAAGAGGTTTAGGGATGGAATTCCAGAGCTTCGGCTCTCAGGGCTGAAGGTATGGCCATCAATGGTGGGGCGATTAAAATTGGGGCTGCTCAAGGGGCCAGAATTAAAGGAATGCAGAGATCGCAGAGGGTTTTGAGGCTGCAGGAGGTTACAGAGAGAGAGGGGACCTAACAGGGTTGAGAACTCTAAATAAAGCAGTTGAATGCAGTTCTGGAATCACACCAGATTAGTTTGGACAGTAACACTTAATAAATGTCAGTCCTACAGACAAGGGGCTCGAGGGTTATGGTTGGTGGGGGTGGGGGGGTGAAAGCTGTGGCGGTGACAGGAAAGTGGAATTGAGACCCCAGCCAGATCAGCCACGATCTTATTGAAAGAGGGAGCAGGGTTGAAGGGTTGAATGGCCTGTTCCTGCTCCTAGGAGATCTAATCTTCTTCAGCTAATGTTGGAAATCTTTCAAATCAAAGTTGAAAAAAAAAGTAAAATTGCAGGAGAGGAAGTTGTCAGCATCTCTGGTCTCCAGTAACTCACCTCAGCTGCAAGAAGGGAGAAACTGCAGTTTTTAAAATCTGACTGAAGTTGCAGACTGTCTAAAGGAGTAAAAGCCTCAAAAGGCTCCTGCACCTTAATAAACATTGAGGCAGTTAATAAAAAAACTCACATGCAAGAGTGGAATTGATAATCAGTGACAAAACTCTCAATACTCAATGGTGCAATTTCCATGACTTAACCACTGCAGAATGATTAGACAGGAGATAATAATTATCTGGTGTGGGATCTTGCTGTGTGCAAATCAGTGCTGGTGTTTCCTGCGTGACAATGGTCACTGCCTGGAAAGAGCATTTGGATGTCCTGAGTCATAAAAGGTGCTATAGAAATGCAAGTTCGTTCTTTACTTCTCTCTCTCCACAGATGCTGTATGATCTGGGGAGATGTTCCAGCACCTTTTTGTTTCTCCTGCAACATGTTTATCACCAATTGGCCCTCTCCCCCACCTTTCCTCTCCTGGTCTCAGTGAACAAATGGTCATTTTTTTTCAGGCGACAGCCACGTTAGAAAGCTAATCAGCCTTGAAGGGCATCGCCAGCCAAATGCTCACACACATTCCCCGCACACCCAGCTCAGCTGCAGTCACCGTGATGTAAACCCTGGATGTTGACGGTCTTCCTGGCCTACAGGGCCTGAGCCGTCAGGCAGGGTCAAAGAAATCCCAAGCCAGGCCGTGCCTAAACACCAGCGGCTTCACACAACACCAGCGCAGACTTGGAGGGGACAACGAAAGAGCTGAAGGCCGGAGGCGAGGTAATCCCCTTACCCAGTATCCATACAGGCCAGTCCGGGTGTAATTGGTCTCCAGGTTCCGGATATAAGGCAGGTGCAAACACTTGACAAAGATCAGCAGCAGAACACCTTGCATCCGGACTGAGGTTGTCTGGGGGGGAGAGAGAGAGAGCAGAGGTTAAAGGTTAGATACCATTCTGTTTGCTTGCTTACTTCCCTTCCCACAATTTGGTCCCCTCTGTTCAGGGGTTTATTCCACAGACCCCAGGACAACCTCCAAACACCTTCCCACACAAGCCTGGGCCATGAGTAACTGACCATGGTGGGCGGATACATGGACACTCCAGTTCTGGTCTCCTGCCCCGTTCATTTGACTGATTGAGAGGACTGTGGATAGGATGAAAGGGAGAACGAAGGCACCGCATAGACCAGCTTGGGAACAATGATGCGTTGTCTCCTTAAATGTCCTTGTTTAACTGTCACACTGCTCTGGGGCCTCAATGAAGGAACCCATTGTGTGGGCTGATTGAGGTCAGCTCAGTGCGTCAAACACAGAGTCAGGCAGCAACAGGAGCTTCAAAACCAGGCCAGCAAAACACTGCAGACACAGAGCTCACACACACACACACACACAGGCACACACACACACACTCACTCACACTCACACTCACACACACACACAGGCACACACACACACAGGCACACACACACACAGGCACACACACACACAGGCACACACACACACAGGCACACACACACACAGGCACACACACACACAGGCACACACACACACACAGGCACACACACACACACAGGCACACACACACTCACACACACAGTGGATCTCTCTCATGGGGACTGATGACCATTACACATGCAGAAAGATGCTGCAGCCATTTTGTGGGCAGCAAGATTCCACACGACTGGGCGCTTGAACATTTAATCTGGTTTACTGGTGTTGACTGACAGAGAAACACTGGTCCCAGGGCACTTATTTTAAAATCTTTTACGGGGAGGTGCGAGTTCCAGGATTTTGACCCGGCGACAGTGAAGGAACGGCCATATATTTCCAAGTCAGGATAGCGTGCGTGGCTTGGAGGGGAACTTCCAGGTGGTGGTGTTCCTACTGAGGAAGAAGTGCCCTTGAAAGTTTTCAGTCCCTGCTCCAACCTCCGTTGCCTGGTTACCCACTCCGTCTCTCTCCCTGGCAGCAGTAGGAGATTAAGCCAGTGTGCAACCTCGGCATTGCATCTGAACCCAAGACGAGCTTCTGAGCCCTTGTCTGCGCCATCCCAAAGACCGCCTGGCTCCGCCCTGTCACAGCTGAGGGACTCAAGCGGGTTGACCTCTCCCCCTCTCCTTCCTCCTTTTAAGACATTTCAAAACCTTCCCTCATTGGCCAAGCTTTGGTCATCTGACCCGCTATCTCCTTATGTAGCTCAGTGTCACACTTTGTTTTATAATATTCCTGTGAAGCACCTTGGGACGTTTCATTATTTTAAAGGCGCTATATAAGTTGTTGTTGCTGCTGCTCACCTTGGCGTACCCCAGTGACCTGGGATCTTGAACATCTAGCTGAACAAGGGGTTGCCAACCCTCCAGGACTGGCCTGAAGTCTCGAGGAATTAAACCTTCTGTTCCTGTCGTCAACAACAAATTCCTTCTTCATTTTCTTTCATCACTCTTTTTAATGAGTTATAAAATATCAGAGGTAAAAGAAATATTGCTCTACCAGGAGGGGCAGCTGGGAAGTCATGTGATAAACCTCCAGGAATGTGTCTAACCAGAGTTGGCAACACTCAGCTGAACCAGAGCAGATGGGGCTGAGGTTTAATGGTTTGTCTAAGATGTGGTACCTCTGACAATGCAGCACTGCAGCAAAGCTCTTCCTCCTGTTCCTCGTGCTCTGTTTATTAAAGTGTTAGAATTGTTTCCTGTGGCTCACAGTGCGCACTTTGTAAAACATTACCGGACAGGCAGGGAATATAGAAACAGGAGACCATTCGGCCCCTCAAGCCTGTTCCACCAATTAGACCACACTGACCTACCTCAAACCCACTTTCCACTTCTGTTTGAGATTCCTTGATCCTCTCAGACAACTAAAACCTATCAACCTCAGCCTTGAGCTTTTCAATTGACCCCTGGGGATCCAGAGCTATTTGTGAGGTGGGGGGGAGGGGGTGGCAGGAGAGTGCTACAGATTCTTCTCCCCCCGCCCCGGCATGAACAAGTGTTTCCTGACATCAGTCCTGAACGGCCTGGCTCCAATTTGAAGGTTCTGCCCGTTGTTCTGGAAATGGTCCCTTTATCAAATCATTTTAAACACCTTGATTAGGTCACCCCTTGAACTTTTACATTTAAGGAAATGATGACTTGTGACAATGCTGAGGTGTGGTGCCCAGAACTGAACACAGTTACTCCAGAGGGGGTATGACTAGAGCTTCATATAAACTGTAACATCAGTTCCTCTCCTTTGTATTCCAGCTCCATTGAGATAAGGACCAATGTCCCATTAGCTTTTTAATTGCTGTCTGTACCTGTCTGAAAGTTCAGCTTCAGACTTACCTTAACGTAGCCCAGTGGAGCCAGTGAGGTTGTGAATAAGATTGTCCAGGGGTCATTAAATGCCATGTCAATGAGGAATGAGGACAGCTTCGAATTCAGTTCCTGTAAACTAATCAAATCATCACAATGAGGGGTCAGAGGGTCACATTCACCCACTGGAGGCCAATCACCCCCGGCAACCATCACCGCCAGCAACCATCACCGCCCCCTTGCTGCCAGCAACCATCACCGCCTCCTCAACGCCGGCAATCATCACCGCCAGCAACCATCACTGCCCCCTCATCCCCGCAACCATCACTGCCAGCAACCATCACTGCCCCTTCACCACCCCCTCATCGCTGGCAATCATCACTGCCGGCAACCATCTCTGCCCTCTCATCACTGGCAACCATCACCGCTAGCAACCACCGCCCCCTCACCGCCGGCAACCATCACCGCCCCCCCTCATCACCGGCAACCATCACCTCCGGCAACCATCACCGCCCCCTCGCTGCCGGCAACCATCACCGCCCCCTCGCTGCCAGCAAACCCCTGCGCCCTCACCATCATCAAGGGGAGGCAGTGGCACAGTGGTATTGTCATGGACTAGTGTTACAGAAACCCAGGGTAAGGCTAATCCCACCGAGGCAGTTGGCAAAATTTGAATTCAATAAAAATCTGGAATTAAAAGTCTGATGATGACCATGAAACCGTTGCCAATTGTTGTAAAAACCCATCTGGCTCACTAACGTCTCTTAGGGAAGGAAATCTGCCGTCCTTACCTGGTCTACATGTGACTCACATCAATATGGTTGACTCTTAAATGCCCTCTGAACAAGGGCAATTAGGGATGGGCAATAAATGCTGGCCTAGCCAGTGACGCCCACATCCCATGAATGAATAAAAACAATCTCCCGCTCCCTCACTGGCACCAAACCCGACCCCCTCCCCACTACCGCACTCCCGCTACCAAACCGCAGCCTCACCTCGGCCCCCACCGTCACCCATCCTGCCCTAGCAATCCCTTTGGGTCGATCAGCCTTGATGATCTACACTGGGCAGCGAGGCCTGTGTGTCTAATCCCTGGCCAGGGCTGTGTCAGCCAGGAATGGTGGGTGTGGGGTGAGAGTAGGGTGGGGCAGGGTAGGACAAACGAAAAGGAGTGGGGAGTGAGGGGTTCATGGGAGGGAGTTAGTGACTGTCGGGCGAGGAGCCTGAGGCCTCTGAAGTGTGGACTCAGATGGAACTGAAAAGTCAGAGAACATCTTGGATCTGATTGGTTGGCTTAAATCATTGCAACTATCCCAGCAAAAAAGGAGGGAGACAGACAGAGGGTCAAGGCACACAACGGCATCACCAGTTTCCACCCCCCCCGGCCACACACAACGGCATCACCAGTTTCCACCCCCCCCGCCACACACAACGGCATCACCAGTTTCCACCCCCCCGCCACACACAACGGCATCACCAGTTTCCACCCCCCCGCCCCACACAATGGTATCATCAGTTTCCACCCCCCCGCCACACACAACAGCATCACCAGTTTCCACCCCCCCCACCACACACAACAGCATCACCAGTTTCCACCCCCCCCACCACACACAACAGTATCATCAGTTTCCACCCCCCCCGCCACACACAATGGCATCACCAGTTTCCACCCCCCCCGCCACACACAATGGTATCATCAGTTTCCACCCCCCTGCCACATGCAATGGTATCATCAGATTCTACCCCCCCAACCACACACAATCGTCAGTTCCCCCCAAACACAATGGCATCATTGGTTTCCCCCTTCCTCATCCAATGGCATCATCAGCAGCCCCCTCACGCAATGATATCATCGGCTCCCTTACCCAATGATGTACATGTCTGGCTCTTGCATATGACCATCCAAATGTAGCAAACTGGTGACGTCATCAGGAGGCGCAGCTGTTCCAACATTCCAGGTCACAATATGGAGTCTGTGGCGAGAAAAAGAGAAAGAGAGAGACAGAATGTGAGGGAATGAACCCTTCACAGATATCTACAATAGATTATAAAACATTATCACAGAAAAGGCTCCAGGGGATTGACAAGGTTTCAGTGCTCATGCTCGGAGTGCTCAACTCTAGCTCGTGTTGGGAAGTAAGAATGAGAAAAAGCACTCACACGTGGAGGGAATGAGGAACCCGTACCCCAGTGAGAGTCAGTGTGTGTGGGTCCCGTACCCCAGTGAGAGTCAGTGTGTGTGGAACCCGTACCCCAGTGAGAGTCAGTGTGTGTGGAACCCGTACCCCAGTGAGAGTCAGTGTGTGTGGAACCCGTACTTTAGTGAGAGTCAGCGCGTGTGGGACCCATACCCCAGTGAGAGTCAGCGTGTGTGGGTCCCGCACCCCAGTGAGAGTCAGCGCGTGTGGGACCCATACCCCAGTGAGAATCAGTGTGTGTACGACCCGTACCCCAGTGAGAGTCAGCGTGTGTAGGACCCGTACCCCACTGAGAGTCAGTGTGTGTAGGACCCGTACCCCACTGAGAGTCAGTGTGTGTAGGACCCGTACCCCACTGAGAGTCAGTGTGTGTAGGACCTGTACCCCGGTAGGAGTCAGTGTGTGTAGGACCCGCACCCCAGTCAGATGAGGGGTCTGAGGCAAGAATTATGCCCCTGGGATGAGCCTGTGTTCTGTCAGATGGTGACTGAGTGAATCAGGAGTGAAAGTGGTTTCCTCCTTGAGCCTGGCGATTTCCAGCACCAGGTGGGAAAGGTTTGTCCAGTGCCCAGGCCACCACCTCCAGCTGCTGTGTGTTTGGATTGCATCTACGGGAGAGGCCAGCTCTGGATTTGCCAACTCTCCCTCCACCCAGTGATTCCACATGGAGGATCCCCAATGGCCAACGCTGGCTGGTCTTCCTGTTACATTCATCATCTCCTGCTGACCAGTGGGCAGCAGAGACCATAAAACGATAAGATGTAGGAGCCGAAGTAGGCCATTCGGCCCATCGAGTCTGCTCTGCCATTCAATTACATCATGGCTGATCTGATAATCCTCAACTCCACTTTCTTGCCTTTTCCCCATAACCCGTGATCCCCTTACTGATTAAAAATCTGTCTATCTCAGCCTTGAATATACTTAACGACCCAGCCTCTACATCCCCCTGCGGTAAAGAATTCCACAGATTCACTACCCTCTTGAGAGAAGAAATTCCTCCTCACCCTTGTCTTAAATGAGCAACCTCTTACTCTGAGGTTATTCCCTCTGGTCCTAGACTCTCTCACAAGGGGAAACAGCCTCTCAGCATCTACCCTGTCAAGCCCCCTAAGAATCTTATGTTTCAATAAGGCCGCCTCTCACTCTTCTAAACTCCAATGAGTACAGGCCCAACCTACTCAACCTTTCATCCTAAGAAAATCGCTCCATACCTGGGATCAACCCAGTGAACCTTCTCTGGACTTCCTCCAATGTCAGTATATCTTTCCTTAGATAAGGGGATCAAAACTGTTCACAGTATTCTAGGTGTGGTCTAACTAGTGCCTTGTATAGTTTTAGCAAGACTTTCCTATTTTTATACTCCATTCCCTTTGAAATAAAGGCCAACATTCCATTTGCCTTCCCTGTTACCTATGGAACTCATATGTTAGCTTTTTGTGATTTGTGCACGAGGACCCCCAAATCCCTCTGTGCTGCCGCTTTCTGCAGTCTTTCTCCATTTAAATAATATTCAACTCCTCTAGTCTTCCTGCCAAAGTGCATAACCTCATACTTTCCCACATTATATTCCATTTGGCAAATTCTTGCCCACTCACTTAATCTGTTTATATCCCTCTGTAGGCTTTGTGTCATCCTCACCACTTACCTTTCCATCTACTTTTGTGTCAACCGCAAACTTGGCGATAGTACATTCATTTCCCTAATCCAAGTCATTCATATATATTGTAAATAATTGTGGTCCCAGCACTGATCCCTGGGCACTCCACTGGTTACAGGTTGCCATCCTGAAAACTCCCCCCTTTTCCCAACTCTCTGACTTCTGTTAGTTAGCCAATCCTCTATCCATGCTAATATACTACCCCGAACACCATGAGCTCTTATCTCATTAAGTAGCCTTATGTCTAGTACGTTATCAAATGCCTTTTGGAAATCCATTTACTGGTTTCCCTTTACCTATCCTGCTTGTTATCTCCTCAGAGAGTTCTAATAAATTTGTCAGGCATGATTTCCCCTTCATGAAGTCATGCTGACTCTGCTTGATTATATTATGCATTTCTAAATGCTCTGCTATTACATCCTTTACAATAGAGCTACAACATTTTCCAAATGACAGATGTTAAGCTAATTGGCCTATAGTTACCTGTTTTTTTGTCTCCCTCCTTTTTTGAATAAGGGTGTTACATTGGCAGTTTTCCATTCCTCTGGGACTTATCCAGGATCTAAGGATTCTTGCAGATTATTACCATTGCTTCACCTTAGGGCTGAAGCACAGATTGAGAGGTGTGGCTCTCTCACACTCTCCTCAGGACACACATTTCCAGATTCTGGGCAGGTTTCAGATCAGGAGCCCTGGAGTTTCAAATATTTGAAGAGGAACCGAGAGTTGGTTCAGTCATTCAGGAGCTGAACCGGAGGCAGAGACTCAGTTCAGAATGGAGTCAAACCTCTGGTTATCCAGCTCCACCTAAACCCAACCTTTGGACTGTGGCATCCATTGAGCAGGATGTTCTCACTGAATGGGGGGCAGGGGAAGAAAGTTGGGGGATGGGAGTGCTGCTTCAAAAGTTAAATAAGACATTTTCAATAGCTTCCCTCTTCCATGCTTATCCGTTTTTCATTCTCCTCACCCGGTGTTCTTTCAGTCTAACTATGTCTCCATCTGCCTCTATATCTCTTTCTCTGTACCTGTGTGTGCCTCTCTCTCGCTTTCCCCATGCGTTTCCCTCTGTCGGTTCCTCTCTCCCAGTCTTTGTTGCTTTCTCTCCCTTCGTCCCTTATTCATTCTGTCCATCTCTGTGTTTTTCTCTTTCCCTCTCCTTCCCTCTGTCTCCCTCTCAGTCCCAGCCTCAGCTGAGTTCCACGGAGATTACAAGACTAATCCTCTTTTCTCTGTACAATGGACCCGACTCCAATTAGTGAAGCTCTCTACTAACAAGCTAGGACAGAGTGACCCAGTCACCAATACCTTTCAAAAGGCATTTGATAACAGATTTATTCAGAAAACAGGGTCACATGGTACTAAAGGAACAGTGATAATTTGGGTATGTAATTGGCTAACAGATGAGAGGCAGACAGTGGTGGTGAACAGAGCGTTTTCTGACTGGGGAGGGGGTTTTCCATGAGCTCCCCAGAGCTCAGTATTTGGGACCATTGCTATTCTTGTTACATAGAAATGGCCTGGATTTGACTCTAGACAATACACTTTTGTCATTTGCAGATAATATCAAACTCGTCAAAATAGGCAAAATTATGAGGATAGTAACAGAATTCAGGAGGAGATAGACAGACTGGTGAAACAGGCAGATCCATGGTGGATACAGTTTAGTACTGATTAGTGTGAAGTGATACAGAACATATATCGAAGTCAATACAAGGAGAGGGGCCTGGGGTGCATTTTGACAAATCCTTAAAGGTGCGAGGATATGTTGATAGGGCAGTTATAAAGTATATGGGATACTTGGCTTTGAATAAGGAGCGAGGAAGTCATGTTAAGCCTTTATGAATTGCTGGCTGGGCCTCAGCTGGAGGACTGTGTCCAATTCTGGGACAGCACTTTCTTTTTATTCATCCATGGGATGTGGGCTTCGCTGGCTGGGCCACTATTTATTGCCCATCCCTAGCTGCCCGTGAGAAGGTGGTGATGAGCTGCCTTCTTGAATCGCTGCAGTCCATGTGCTGTAGGTACACCCACAGTGCTGTTAGGGAGGGAGTTCCAGGATTTTGACCCAGTGACAGTGAAGGAACAGTGATATATTTCCAAGTCAGGATGGTGAGTGACTTGGAGCGGAAATTCCAGATGGTGGTGTTCCCATCTATCTGCTGCCCTTGTCCTTCTAGATGGTTGTGGTTGTGAGTTTGGAAGGTGCTGAATAAGGAGCCTTGGTGAATTCCTGCAGTGTATCTTGTAGATGGTACACACTGCTGCTACTGTGCAGAGGGAGTGAATGTTTGTGCATGTGATGCCAATCAAGTGGGCTGCTTTGTCCTGGACGTTGTCAAGCTTCTTGAGTATTGTGGGAGCTGCACTCATCTAGGCAAGTGGGGAGTATTCCATCACACACCTGACTTGTGCCTTGTAGCTGGTGGACAGGCTTTGGGGAGTCGGGAGGTGAGTTACCCGTTGCAGGATTCCTAGCCTCTGACTTGCTCTTGTCACCACAGTATTTATATGGCTGGTCCAGTTCTGGTCAATGGTAACCCCTGGGATGTTGATAATGGGGGATTCAGTGATGGTTAGATTCTGTCTTGTTGGAGATGGTCATTGCCTGGCATTTGTGTGTCGCGAATATTACTTGCTACTTGTCAGCCCAAGCCTGGATATTGTCCAGGTCTTGCTGCATTTGGACATGGACTGCTTCAATATCTGAGGAGTCGCGAATGGTGCTGAACATTGTGCAATCATCAGCAAACATCCCCACTTCTGAGGAACTCCTGCTGTGATGTCCTGGAACTGAGATGAGTGACCTCTAACAACCACAACCACCTTCCTTTGTGCCACATATGACTCCAACCAGCGGAGAGTTTTCCCCCTGAATCCCATTGACCCCAGTTTTGCACAGGGCTCCTTGATGCCACTTCAGAAGGATACCTGGGCCTTGCCGAGGTTATGAAGGAGGTTCACCAGGATGGTACCAGGGATGAGGGACCTGAGTTATGTCGAGAGATTGAAGAAGGTGGGATTGTTCTCCTTAGAGGAGAGAAGGTTAAGAGGAGACCTAAAATAAAATTCAAGATTATCAGAAGTTTTGATAAAGCAAATAGGGAGAAACTGTTTCTTTTGACAGGTGGATTGGTGACTAGAGGTCATAAAGTTAAAATAAATGACAAAGAGACTAGAGGAAAAACTTGGAGAGATTTCTTCTTGTTATAATCTGGAGTGCATAGTCTGAAAGCTCGACAGTATCAGATTCCAGAGGAAATTTCAAAAGATTTTTTAGACAGGTGCTTGTGTCATAGAATCATTATAGAAACATAGAAAACAGGAGCAGGAAGAGGCCATTCAGCTCTTCAAGCCTGCTCTGCCATTCAATATGATCATGGCTGATCCTCTGTCTCAATGTCGTACTCCCACGCTCTTCCCATATCTCTTGACATCTTTGGGGTCCAGGAATCCATCTTTTTCCTTCTTAAATATATTCAGTGACTTGGCCTCCACAGCCTCTGTGGTAGAGAATTCTACAGGATCACCACCCTCTGAGTGAAGAAGTTTCTCCTCATCTCGGTCCTAAATGGCCAACCCGTATCCTGAGATTGTGACCCCTTGTTCTAGAACCCTCCCAGCCAGAGGAAACATCATCCCTGCATCCGGTCTGTCCAGCCCTGTCAGAATTTTATACGTTTCAATGAGATCCCCTCTCATTCTTTTAAACTCCAGTGAATACAGGCCTACTCAGCCCAATCTCTCCTCATTCGACAATCCTGCCATTCCAGGAATCAGTCTGGTAAACTTTCGTTGTACTCCCTCTATGGCAAGTATATCCTTTCTTAGGTAAGGAGACCAAAACTGCACACATTACTGCAGGTGTGGTCTCACCAAGACCCTGCAGTAAGACATCCTTGCTCATGTGACTGGTGTACAAGGACACCCAGGTCCCTTTGTGCATCAACATTTCCCAATCTATGGCACAGAAAGAGACCATTTGGCCCACAGAGTCCAAGCCAGCTCTCTCTCTCTCTAGAGTAATCCAGTCAGTGCCATTGCCCCACTCTACATAGGAACAGGAGCAGGAGTAGGCCATTCGGCCCTTCAAGCATGCTCCACCATTCAATAAGATCATGGCTGATCTGGCTGTGGTCTCAACTCCACTTTGCTGTCTGCCCCCTTTAACCCTTGACTCTCTTGTGTATCAAAAATCTGCCTAACTCAGCCTTAAATATATTCAATGATCCAGCCCCCACTGCTCACTGGGAAGAGAATTCCACAGGCTAACAACCCTCAGAGAAAAAAAATCTTCTCATCTCTGTCTTAAAAAAAGAGACATTTCTTAGTCTTATATTGTGTCCCCGGTTCTAGTCTCCCCCACAAGAGGAAACACCCTCCCGGTATCCACCCTATCAAATCCCCTCAGGATCTTCTATGTTTCAATAAAATCACCTCTCGTTCTTCTAAACTCCAACCTGTTCAACCTTTCTTCATAGGATAAGCCCCTCATCCCAGAAATGAGTTGGGTGAATGTTCTCTGACTGCTTCCAATGCATTTATATCATTCCCCCTTGCAATAAATGCAACATCCCATTTGCCTTCCTAATCACTGTACCTGCATACTAACTTTTTGTGATTCATTCACTGGAGTGCAACCTCAACAGAGGGAAACAAAAACAGAATTACCTGGAAAAACTCAGCAGGTCTGGCAGCATCGGCGGAGAAGAAAAGAGTTGACGTTTCGAGTCCTCATGACCCTTCGACAGAACTTGATTTCGAGTCCAAGAAAGAGTTGAAATATAAGCTGGTTTAAGGTGTGTGTGGAGGGTGGGGGGGGGGGGGCGGGGGGGGAGCGGAGAGATAGAGAGAGAGAGAGAGGTGCTTGTGTAGACAAACAAGCAGTGATAGAAGCAGATCATCAAAAGATGTCAGCGACAATGGTACAAAAGAACACATAGGTGTTAAGTTAAAGTTGGTGATATTATCTAAACGAATGTGCTAATTAAGAATGGATGGTAGGGCACTCAAGGTATAGCTCTAGTGGGGGTGGGGAGAGCATAAAAGATTTAAAAATATTTAAAAATAATGGAAATAGGTGGGAAAAGAAAAATCTATATAATTTATAGGGAAAAAAAAGGGAAAAAGAGGGAAACAGAAAGGGGGTGGGGATGGGGGAGGGAGTTCACGACCTAAAGTTGTTGAACTCAATATTCAGACCGGAAGGCTGTAAGGTGCCTAGTCGGAAGATGAGGTGTTGTTCCTCCAGTTTGCGTTGGGCTTCACTGGAACAATGCAGCAAGCCAAGGACAGACATGTGGGCAAGAGAGCAGGGTGGAGTGTTAAAATGGCAAGCGACAGGGAGGTTTGGATCATTCTTGCGGACAGACCGCAGGTGTTCTGCAAAGCGGTCGCCCAGTTTACGTTTGGTCTCTCCAATGTAGAGGAGACCACATTGGGAGCAACGAATGCAGTAGACTAAGTTGGGGGAAATGCAAGTGAAATGCTGCTTCACTTGAAAGGAATGTTTGGGCCCTTGGACGGTGAGGAGAGAGGGGGTGAAGGGGCAGGTGTTACATCTTTTGCGTGGGCATGGGGTGGTGCCATAGGAGGGGGTTGAGGAGTAGGGGGTGATGGAGGAGTGGACCAGGGTGTCCCGGAGGGAGCGATCCCTACGGAATGCCGATAAGGGGGGTGAAGGGAAGATGTGTTTGGTGGTGGCATCATGCTGGAGTTGGCAGAAATGGCGGAGGATGATCCTTTGAATGCGGAGGCTGGTGGGGTGATAAGTGAGGACAAGGCGGACCCTATCATGTTTCTGGGAGGGAGGAGAAGGCGTGAGGGCAGACGCGCGGGAGATGGGCCGGACACGGTTGAGGGCCCTGTCAACGACCGTGGGTGGAAAACCTCGGTTAAGGAAGAAGGAGGACATGTCAGAGGAACCGTTTTTGAAGGTAGCATCATCGGAACAGATGCGACGAAGGCGAAGGAACTGGGAGAATGGGATGGAGTCCTTACAGGAAGCGGGGTGTGAAGAGCTGTAGTCGAGGTAGCTGTGGGAGTCGGTGGGTTTGTAATGGATATTGGTGGACAGTCCATCACCAGAGATTGAGACAGAGAGGTCAAGGAAGGGAAGGGAAGTGTCAGAGATGGACCACGTGAAAATGATGGAGGGGTGGAGATTGGAAGCAAAATTAATAAATTTTTCCAAGTCCCGACGAGAGCATGAAGCGGCACCGAAGTAATCATCGATGTACCGGAGAAAAAGTTGTGGAAGGGGGCCGGAGTAGGACTGCAACAAGGAATGTTCTACATACCCCATAAAGAGACAGGCATAGCTGGGGCCCATGCGGGTACCCATAGCCACACCTTTTATTTGGAGAAAGTGAGAGGAGTTGAAGGAGAAATTGTTCAACGTGAGAACAAGTTCAGCCAGACGGAGGAGAGTAGTGGTGGATGGGGATTGTTCGGGCCTCTGTTCGAGGAAGAAGCTAAGGGCCCTCAGACCATCCTGGTGGGGGATGGAGGTGTAGAGGGATTGGACGTCCATGGTGAAGAGGAAGCGGTTGGAGCCAGGGAACTGGAAATTGTTGAGGTGACGTAAGGTGTCAGAGGAATCACGGATGTAGGTGGGAAGGGACTGGACAAGGGGAGAGAGAAGGGAGTCAAGATAACGAGAGATGAGTTCTGTGGGGCAGGAGCAAGCTGAGACGATCGGTCTACCGGGGCAGTTCTGTTTGTGGATTTTGGGTAGGAGATAGAAGCGGGCTGTCCGAGGTTGGGCGACTATCAGGTTGGAAGCTGTGGGAGGGAGATCCCCAGAGGAGATGAGGTCAGTGACAGTCCTGGAAACAATGGCTTGATGTTCAGTGGTGGGGTCATGGTCCAGGGAGAGGTAGGAGGAAGTGTCTGTGAGTTGACGCTCAGCCTCCGCGAGGTAGAGGTCAGTGCGCCAGACAACAACAGCACCACCCTTGTTAGCGGGTTTGATGACAATGTCAGGGTTGGACCTGAGAGAATGGAGTGCAGTAAGTTCAGAGAGAGACAGGTTAGAATGGGTGAGAGAAGCAGAGAAATTGAGACGACTAATGTCGCGCCGACAGTTCTCAATGAAAAGATCAAGAGAAGGTAAGAATCCAGAGGGAGGGGTCCAGGTGGAGGGAGAATATTGGAGATGCGTAAAAGGATCCGTTGAATTGGGAGAGGACTCCTGCCCGAAGAAGTGAGCCCGGAGACGAAGACGGCGAAAGAAGAGTTCAGTATCATGCCTCCCTCCCCCATCCCCACCCCCTTTCTGTTTCCCCCCTTTTTCCCTATAAATTATATAGATTTTTCTTTTCCCACCTATTTCCATTATTTTTAAATATTTTAAAATCTTTTATGCTCCCCCCACCCCCACTAGAGCTATACCTTGAGTGCCCTACCATCCATTCTTAATTAGCACATTCGTTTAGATAATATCACCAACTTTAACACCTATGTGTTCTTTTGTACCATTGTCGCTGACATCTTTTGATGATCTGCTTCTATCACTGCTTGTTTGTCCACACAACCACCTCTCTCTCTCTCTATCTCTCCGCCCCCCCCCCCCCACACACACACCTTAAACCAGTTTATATTTCAACTCTTTCTTGGACTCGAAATCAAGTTCTGTCGAAGGGTCATGAGGACTCGAAACGTCAACTCTTTTCTTCTCCGCCGATGCTGCCAGACCTGCTGAGTTTTTCCAGGTAATTCTGTTTTTGTTTTGGATTTCCAGCATCCGCAGTTTTGTTTTGTCTTTATCTCAACAGAGGGAGTTTGATGAGCTGAGGGGGTTCATTGAGGAGGGGAGGTAGGTGCTCCTTTGCTTTTTCTAACTTTTTCACCTTGTAGGAACCAGTTCTTGCTCTACTACAGGGGAAGGAGCTAGTTGTTTGGTGAGCATCTGGTAAGTTGTTATGGTCTGTTCCTAGTGCTTGGTGTTCCAATGAGATTGCCTCTCATTCTTCTAAGCGCCAGGGAATGTAAGCACAATTTACTTAACCCCTCATCATAGGAGAGCCCCTCATTGCAATCATCATATCCTGTTCCAGGCTGTGTAAAAAAAATTATTCTTCACATTCCTCCTGCATGTCTTGCCCAAAACCTTAAATCTGTATTCCCTAGTCCTTGTAGCACCAGCTAATGGGAACAGCTTCTCTTTATCTAAACCTGTCATAATCTTGTCCACCTCTATCAAATCTCCCCTCAATCTCCTTTGCTCCAAGAACAACAATCCCAGCTTCTCCAACCGAACCTTGTAGCTAAATCCCCCACCCTGGAACCGTTCGGAACAGGACATTGTAAGGTCATGGGGAGAAGGCTGGGGAGTGGGACTAATTGGATAGCGCCTTCAAAGAGCCGGCACAGGCACAATGGGCTAAATGGCCTCCTTCTGTGCTGTAATATTAAGATTCTGGTTTTATCAGGACTTACCAAACCTGCTCTCTCATTAAAGGATTATGTGGGAGGCAGACTGTGGGGTTAATACCCCAGTCCAGGAGAAAGACCCCCAGAATAAATTCACCCCCGCCCTACCCAATGCCTCTGCCATTGGGTTTGTGCTGTTCCTAGGTTAGGAAAACAACAAACTTGTCTGCAATGCCTTTTGTGGCCAAATATTCCAGTGATGCTCAGTGACCAGGTGGATGAGTAAGCTGATTGGAACTCAGATCGCAGTGGAACTCAAGTGCTCTCAGATGGGGAAGGGGGGGATATTCGACCCTGATAGTGCACGAGGCTCAGGATGGTGTTAACACAGGTGAATAGGGCTCAGTAATGGTGTCTCTGAGGTAACGGCATCTTCAAGGTAACGGCGTCTCCGAGGTAATGGTGTCTCTGAGGTCCCTTACCCAAACTTGATGACTTTGTTTGCTCCATGCACGACACTTAGACCCTCAGCGGGAAGGTACCTCTCCATCCTCAGTCCTGGTGGTGGTAGGGGAGTCAGGGAAAGAAATCACAATCATTATAAGAGGGGATTAGGATATAGAGAGGGGTTGGTGGGGGATGATACAGTGAGGGATAAGGGTTTGAGAAAATAAAGTTTAATGTAACTTTATTATCGTGATACAATTATGAGGTTTGTAAGATTATTATATTTTAGGATTGTAGTTTTAAATTTATGCTAAATGAAGGGGATTGTGAGTTCTGAGATCTGCCCGACAGTAAACTTGGGAGGTTTAAGAGATCAAAGGATGGCTTTTTACTGAGAATGGCAGCAGTCTCTGAATTTACAATGAATAGATTCAGAATCTCCAAAATTCCAGAAAGGTATTGTTAGTATCAGGTTGTAAGCAGCTGTACTGTAAACTGTCCATTTACTTCTAAGATGATTGGGAGTTGTGGTCAAGAATAGCTAATTAGCATTTTTACTTGGATGCAAGGTTCATGTGGTTCACACTGCCATGGGGAAGAGGCAGAGGAAGCTGGTTCTGAGTTAAGGTACAGGCTCCTCTACAAATCAATGAATATCATGGACAAATAGCAGAGGCTCTGTGTGGTCAGCAGAGAGAAAAGGCTGCTTGTTGTTGTGAGCTACCACAGCCAGACATTGGAAGGAGATGGTTTCTAGTCGAAGAGACATCCTGCAGCCTTCTATGCATTCTGGGAGATTTGTTCTAGCATGACTGGGGGAAAAGGAGAATTGTAGGCACAGGTTTTACTTCTGGTGTTGGATTTAAGAGACTTTAAAAATTGAGGAAAACGTCTGGAGACAGTCACTCGAAGTTGCTACTCGGTGAAGCAGGAATATGGGAACCCACTGGAAGCTACTGTGAACTGTTTGCTATCAGGACTAATTCTGTGGAGAGTGCCATTGTGATAAGTATAAAGGGGAATGTTTCTCCCTGTAGTTTAAAATATAAGTTGTCCACAAAAAGAAAATAACATTTAATCATTAGTACTTTGAGTAATTTGTTACAGTAATACTTTTTAAAATGTGAAATTTTGTCATGTCACTCTTTCAACTAGAAGTTTCAATCTCTTTTTAAAAGTTATAGGTCTCTATGCAGATCATAACGAACAGGAGCTTAATGTCACTAGATGAAAGAGGGATAGAATGAACTTGCACTTCTACGGCATTTTTCACAATCTCACGATATACCAAAGCACTTTACAACCAATGAAATATTTTTGAAATGTCATCACCGTTGTAATGCAGGAGACGGCAGCCAATTTATGCATATCAAGATCCCACAAACAACAAGTGTGATAACGACCAGGTAATCAGTTTTAGGTGTCAATTGAGGGACAAACATTGATCTCATGATAATCAGGGAGAATTCCCCTGCTCCTCTTCCAAATGGTGACCATAGTGTTGGCCGTGGGTCAGTTGTAAGCACTCTCGACCAAGTCAGGACTTCAGCACAAAACAAATCCAGGGTGACACTCCAGTGCAGTATTGAGGGCGTGCTGCACTGCTGAAATGTTAAACTGAGGCCCTATCTGCCCTCTTGTAGTGGTATTGTCAATAGACTAGTAATCCAGAGACCCAGGGTAATGGCAGATGGCAGAATTTGAGTTCAATAAAAATCTGAAATTAAAAAGTCTAATGATGACCATGAAACCATTGTCGATTGTTGTACAAACCCATTTGGTTCACTAATGTCCTTTAGGGAAGGAAATCTGCCATCCTTACCTGGTCTGGCCTACATGCGACTCCAGACCCACAGCAATGTGGTTGACTCTTAAATGCCATCTGAAATGGCCTATCAAGCTACTCGGTTGTATCAAACCGCTATAAAGTCTAAAAAGAATGAAACCAAATGGACCACCCGGCATTGACCTAGGCACCGGAAATGAAACGGCAAACTCAGCCCTGTTGACCCTGCAAAATCCTCCTTACTAACATCTGGGGGCTAATGCCAAAATTTGGATAACTGACTCACAGACTAGTCAAGCAACAGCCTGACATAGTCATCCTCCCGGAATCAAACCTTACAGATAATGTCCCAGACACCACCATCACCATCCCTGAATATGTCCTGTCCCACCAGCAAAACAGACCCAGCAGAGGTGGTATACAGCCAGGAGAGAGTTGCCCCGGGAGTCCTCAACATCAACTCCAGACCCCATGAAGTCTCAAGGCATCAGGTCAAATACGAGCAAGGAAACCGCCTGCTGATTACCACGTGATAATTACTTCGATGAATCAGTGCTTCTCCATGTTTAACACCACTTGGAGGAAGCGCAGAGGGTAGCAAGGGTGCAGAATGTACTCTGGGTGGGGGACTTCAATGTCTATCACCAAGAGTGGCTCGATAGCACCATTACTGACCGAGCTGGCCAAGTCCGAAAGGACATAGCTGCCTGACAGGGTCTGTGACAGGTGGTGAGTGAACCAACAACTGGGAAAAACATACTTGACCTCATCCTCACCAACTTGCTTGCCGCAGATACATCTGTCCATAACTGTATTGGTAGGAGTGCCCACCGCATAGTCATTGTGGAGACAAAGTCCCAGCTTCATATTGAGCATACCCTCCATCGAGTTGAATGGAACTACCACTGTGCTAAATGGGATAGATTTTAAACAGATCTAGTAACTCAAGACTAGGCATCCATGAGGCGCTGTGGGCCATCAGCAGCAGAAATGTACTCAAACACAATCTGTAACCTCATGTCCTGGCATATCCCCCACTCTACCATTACCATCAAGCCAGGGGATCAACCCTGGTTCAATGAAGAGTGCAGGAGGGCATGCCAGGAGCAGCACCAGGTAAACCTAAAAATGAGGTGTCAACCTGTGAAGCTATAACACAGGACTACTTGCATGCCAAACAGCATAAGCAGCAAGTGATACTCAGGAGGTAAGCGATCCCACAACCAACGGATCAGATCTAAGCTCTGTGGTCCTGCCACATCCAGTCGTGAATGGTGGCGGACAATTAAACAACTGACTGGAGGAGGAGGCTCCACAAATATCCCCATCCTCAAATGACGGGGAGCCCAGCACAACAGTGTAAAAGATAAGGCTGAAGCATTTGTTACAATCTTCAGCCAGAAGTGCTGAGTGGATGATCCATCTCGGCCTCCTTCAGAGGTCCCCAGCATCACAGATGCCAGTCTTCAGCCAATTCGATTCACTCCATGTGATATCAAGAAACGGTTGAAGGCACTGGATACTGCAAAGGCTATGGGCCCTGGCAATATTCCCACAATAGTACTGAAGGTTTGTGCTCCAGAACTTGCTGCGTCCCTAGTCAAGCTGTTCCAGTACAGCTATAACACTGGCATCTACCCAGCTATGTGGAAAATTGCCCAGGTATGTCCTGTACACAAAAAGCAGAACAAATCCAATCCAGCCAATTACTGCCCTATCAGTCTACTCTCCATCATCAGTAAAGTAATGGAAGGGCTTAGCAACAACCTGCTCACTGACACCCAGTTTGGGTTCCACCAGGATCAAAGCCGCATTTGACTGAGTGTGGCATTAAGGAGCCCAAGCAAAACTGGAGTCAATGGGAGTCGGGAGGAAACTCTCCGCTGGTTGGAGTCATTCCTAGCACAAAGGAAGATGACTGTGGTTGTTAGAGGTCAATCATCTCAGTTCCAGGACATCACTGCAGGAGTTCCTCAGGGTAGTGTCCTCAGCCCAACCATCTTCAGCTGCTTCAGCAATGACCTTCCCTCCAACATAAGGTCAGAATTGGGGATGTTCGCTGATGATTGCACAATGTTCAGCATATGCAACTCCTTAGATACTGAATTTTAAAGTTTTGCCCCCTTGTTCTGGACCCTCTCCCCCAAGATGGAATGGTTTCACTGTATCCTATTGAATGCCTTTTAATTTTTACGACCTCGATAAGATTGCTCCTTAATCTTCTAATCGCAAAGTAATAAAAGCCTAGTCACTAAAACCTGTCCTCATATTTTAACCCTTTTAGCCCCGGTATCATTCTGGTGAATCTGCACCACACCCCCTCCAGGGGCAATCCTGAGGTGTGGTACCCGGAAATGAACACTTGAGATCGGGTCTGACAGACTGAAGGGGGAAGTCAATGTGGTTGCAGCTCATTCTGCAGCATAATTTCCTGCCAGTTACCACTTCCAATCTTGTGTTTCCAATAAAAAATACTCAAGTTTCTATATTTTGTGAGAATAAATACATCCAAATGAAACAAATAATCACCCAATTTTGACTTGAAATTATTTGAACAACTCAAGAGAACTTTAGTCTGTATCTAACCCTGTGCTGTACCTGTTCTGGGAGAGTTTGATGGGGACAGTGTAGAGGGAGCTTTACTCTGTATCTAACCCCGTGCTGTACCTGTCCTGGGAGTGTTTGATGGGGACAGTGTAGAGGGAGCTTTACTCTGTATCTAACTCCGTGCTGTGCCTGTCCTAGGGGGGTGTTTGGTGTGTACAGAAGGTTTCCCTATCTCTTTCCCCCTCTCTCAATGTGTCGTCATTTTAATGTTGGAAAAATGGCTGCTAATTTGTGCACAAGCTCTTATAAACAGCAGTGCGGTAATGACCGGAGAATCTATGGATTCAGGGATAATTATTGGCCAGGACACAGGGGAGAGCACCCCTGCTTTTCTTCAAGATAGCAGCCATGGGATCTTTTACATTGTCTGATAGGGAAGACAAAGTCTCAGTTTCATGTCTCATCAGAAAGACAGCACCTCTGACAGTGCAGCACTCCCCCACGGCTGCAGTGGTGTGTCAGTTTGCATTTGTGGCCAAATCTCTGGAGTGCAGCTCGAACCCATGATCCTCTGAATGAGGAGCAAGAGAGCCACCCACTGAAGTACAGCTGGTACCTGTCTGAGCCAGAACAGGTAGAAATGCACATTGAAGTGGTGTTCATGCTTCATGAAAACTCTACAATATTACTTGCATCAATTAACAACTTTAACATGGCATAACATCCCAAACACTTCACAGGAGAGTCACTGGATATAAAATAGGCACTGAGCCACATAGAGATATTTGCACAGGTGACCAAAAGCTTGGCTAAAGAGGTTGGTTTTAAGGAGAGCTGTGGGGGTGGGGGTGGAAGAGAGAGAGAGAAAGAGAGAAGGTGGTGGGGCGGGGGATGGGGGGGGGGGGGGGGGGGGGGGGGGGGGGGGGGTGGGGTGGGGCGGGGGGGGGGAGGTAGGATGGAGAAGAGAGATGCACAGGTTCAGGGAAGGAATTTCAGGGCAGCTGAAGGGACCAATGGTGGATGAAGTCAGAACTAGATGAGCGCAGAGATCTTGGGGGAGGGAGCTGTGGGGCTGAAGGGGGCAACGGAGATAGGGGCGAAAGCATGGAAGACTATGAAAAAGGTGAATTTGAAATATGAGGCGGTGCCAGACCAAAAGTAATGTAGGTCAATGGTGATGGGTGAAGGGACTTTGATGTGAGTTAGGACTCGGGCAGCAACGTGTTGGGTGAGTTGAAGTTTACAAGAGGAGGTCAGGAGAATGTTGGAATATTTGACAGTCACAAAGAGCTGGTAACAAATGCAATTAGACATTGCCCTGAGAATTAATGTACTAGGGAGGAGGTGTTAGGGGTTCAGTGATCCCTGGTTACTCTCACTTCTCTTGGTCCAGTTTAACTTGTTCCCACTCACATCACCGAGGCCCAGTCCAACAGCTCAGCCCCCTTTCTCCGCAGCTCATAATCGTCTCTCCAGAAACAGCGCTTGTTTTGAGGGTTGGATATTTGTGTGAGATGCTGGGATAGATTCCACAAGCCCTGGACTCTCCCCGAGGTATGCCAAGTTATTCTGACGGCTGGGGGGGGCAGTGGGTGAGGGCTGGGGGGCAGTGGGTGGGGGCTGGGGGGCAGGGGGTGGGGGCTGGGGGGCAGGGGG
Source organism: Isurus oxyrinchus (assembly GCA_026770705.1). NCBI lineage: Eukaryota > Metazoa > Chordata > Chondrichthyes > Lamniformes > Lamnidae > Isurus > Isurus oxyrinchus. The sequence continues at coordinate 141,934,037 of JANJGN010000010.1, forward strand.
TGGGGGGCTGGGGGGCAGGGGGTGAGGGCTGGGGGGCAGGGGGTGAGGGCTGGGGGCAATGGCTGGGGGCAGTGGGTGGGGGCAGGGGGCGGGGGGGCTGGGGGCAGTGGGTGGGGTCTCTGGGTGAGGGCTGGGGGCTGGGCGTAGTAGGTGGGGGCTGGGGGCAGTGGGTGGGGGCAGTAGGTGGGGGCTGGGGGCAGTGGGTGGGGGCAGTAGGTGGGGGCTGGGGGCAGTGGGTGGGGGCAGTAGGTGGGGGCTGGGGGCAGTGGGTGGGGGCTGGGTGCAGTGGGTGGGGGCTGGGGGCTCTGGGTGAGGGCAGTGGGTGGGGGCAGTGGGTGGGGGCTGGGGGCAGTGGGTGGGGGCTGGGGGTGGGGGCTGGGGGCAGTAGGTGGGCGCTGGGGGCAGTAGGTGGGCGCTGGGGGCAGTAGGTGGGCGCTGGGGGTGAGGGCTGGGGGTAGTAGGTGAGGGCTGGGGGTAGTAGGTGGGGGCTGGGGGCAGTGGGTGGGGGCAGTAGGTGGGGGCTGGGTGCAGTGGGTGAGGGCTGGGGGCTGTGGTGTGAGGGCTGGGGGTAGTATGTGGGGGCTGGGGGCTCTGGGTGAGGGCTGGGGGTAGTATGTGGGGGCTGGGGGCGGCGGGTGGGGGCTGGGGGCGGCGGCTGGGGGCTGGGGGGCGGCGGCTGGGGGCTGGGGGCGGCGGGTGGTGGCTGGGGGTGGCGGGGTGGCAGTGGGTGAGGGTTGGGGGCGGTGGGTGGCGGCTGGGGGGCGGTGGGTGGGGGCAGTGGGTGGGGGCAGTGGGTGGGGGCAGTGGGTGAGGGCTGGGGGCAGTGGGTGAGGGCTGGGGGCAGTGGGTGGCGGCTGGGGGCAGTGGGTGGGGGCAGTGGGTGAGGGCTGGAGGCAGTGGGTGGGGGCAGTGGGTGAGGGCTGGGGGCAGTGGGTGAGGGCTGGGGGCAGTGGGTGGGGGCAGTGGGTGAGGGCTGGGGGCAGTGGGTGAGGGCTGGGGGCAGTGGGTGAGGGCTGGGGGCAGTGGGTGAGGGCTGGGGGCAGTGGGTGGGGGCTGGGGGCGGCGGGTGGGGGCTGGGGATGTGAAAGGTAAACAAACTTAAACTAATTAGCAACAAAGTAGCCGGAAACTGACACACTGTTGGGAGAACGGGGCCAGGAGGCCGGATCTGGGTTTTATTTACCTGTGGGTGGATCCTGATGGGTCTTTATCCGCCCCTCGGCCGGCCCTGCTCTCGGTCTCCGTCCGGGGCCCACCTCCCCCCGCCCCGGCCAAACCTTCTGCCCCTTTCCTCGTTCAGGGCCGCCGTCTCGTTCAAAACCAACCGCAGAGACAGAGCCCGTTCTTAAAGGGATCGGACACGCCGAGCCTTAAAGGGGTCAGTCAGAAGACGCTGGCCCCGCTGCCGAATTTTATTCCACTGTTGGTTGTGAAAGCAGGAAAGCTTATGGGGATTGGCTGAATACGGTCACCTGACTTCCAGCCTCCTCTGATGAAAACCCCTCAGTCTGTCCAATAAAACTAAACCACGTGCGGGGATGTGTTTGAAAATATTTACAATGATTGTTATGAGCTGTTTACACAGCAATAATTCAGCTGAAATCGTGAGTGGATTGGGTTCAGTATTCAGCCAATATAAACCTCACATAGTAGCAGACAGGAGAGAATTGTTACTCGCTGTTCACTTTACACCACCAACACCACCACTCTGATTCCCCCATTTCGAGTTCAACATCCAGTATTGGATGAGCAGATATTTCCTCCAAGTATTGAGAAGACCAAAGCCGTTTTCTCCACAAATTCCATTCCCTAGACACCGGCTCCATCCCTCTCCCTAGTCGAACCAGAATGTAAACAGCCTTGGTGGCATATTTGTTGGCGAAATGAGCTACTCACCACATCTGCCCCATAACCAGCTCCCTATTATTTCCATTGCCTGACTCCATTCTTGTCTCAGCTCATCTACTGCCGAAATCCTCATCCATGCCTTTGTTAGCTCCCAGACTTGACTATTCCAATGCTTTTCTGACCAATCTCTCATCTACCACTCTCCATTAGCTTGACTCATCCAAAACTTTGTTACCCATATCCTAACTCACCCTAAATCCTACTCATTCATCACCCCTGTGCTCTCTGACCTACATTGGCTCCCAGTCTGGCAACATCTTGATTTTAAAATTTTCATCCTCATTTTCAAATCCCACCACAGCTTCTCCTTATTTCTAGCCTCCTGCCATCTCTTTGAAATCTACCCATCTCTAATTCCAGCCCCTTGAGCATCCCAGATTTCAAACATTACACTATTGGTGGCCCTGCCTTCAGCTGCCTGGGCCCCAAGCTCTGGAAATTCCCTCCCTAAACATCTCCCTATCATCAGTCAAGCTGCTCCTAAAACCTACTGCTTTGACCAAGCTTTTTGTCACCTGTCTTAATGTCCCAAGTGGCTTGGTGTCAGATTTTAATGAACAAAGCTCCTGCGAAGCATCTTGGGAAGTTTTACTACTTTGAAGGTGCTATATAAATGTAAACTGTTGTGATCAGTGCACTGGCACTCTCAAAGTGACAAAGGGGCTGGAGTTTGGAACTGTTGCTGGGCCAGACTCTCAGTACCACTGACAAAACTTGAGTTGTCAGAATTGAGATACAAATGAGCACAGGAATACATTCCCTCCTCTCCCCAAATATAGCACAGAGTGTGTTACCTGTGGTACAATAAGCAGCACTCTCACCTCTTTACCAGGAGATTGTGGTTTCAATTCTTACTCCAGAGACTTGAACACAAAATCCGGATAACACACATCTGGTGCAGTTCTGAGGATGAATTGGAGGGCCAGTACTGAGGGAGTGCTGCACTGTCAGAAGTGCTGTCTTTCAGATGAGATATCAAACCCTATCTGTCCTGTCAGGTAGATGCAAAAGATTCAAAGTCAATGTGCCAGAGAAAAGCAAGGGAGTTCTCCCCGGTGATATATCCAATATTTATCCCTCAATCAACATCACAAAGCGTAAAAATCTGGTTGGTATATCATTGTCGCGTGCCACATGTTAATTGGCTGCTATGTGAGAGTACACTTGGAAAAAATACTTACTGATTGTGAAACGGTTTCAGGCATCCTGAGGTTCATAAAGGTGCTTTTTTTCTACAATGGGCTCCTTGGGATTGAAGCAGTTACAGGAAATCAACAGGACCCAGCACTTATCAACCCCAGAATGTTGTGAGGTGTGAGATGGGGCGTGTTGCCAAGCCTGGGCTACAAGCAGTTGGTAGACTTGAGGAAATCAGGTAAATGTAAAATTGGTCAGGAAAACTACTCTGCAGGAAATTGCAGACTGACACAATTTACCATCGCATATTACCATCTGCCCATTGGCCCGTGCATGAACGAGAGTAAATGAATTATTCAATCTTGATGCCGGGTCTTAAAAGGGTTAGATTCTGAGGACAGGTAGAGGTGGCAGTAAATGTTTTGCCGGTGATGCCCACATCTGAGGCAAACTTGGCTGACATTCCCTGAATACAGAAGTGTTAACATGTTAAAACAATTCGTCACGGTAGGTATGGAGAAATGCGGTGGGAAAATGTGGAACTAAGGGGCGAGGGAGTGGTCATGTCACTGCATTAGTAATCCAGAGACCCGGGGTAATGCTCTGGGGACATAGGTTCAAATCTCACCTTGGCAGCTGGTGAGTTCAGTTAATATATCTGGAATGCAAAGCTAGACTCCGTAATGATGACCATGAATCTATCATGAATTGTTGTTAAAAACCCATCGGATTCACCAATGCCCTCTAGGGAGGGAAATCTGCCATCCTTACCTGGTCTGGCCTACATGTGACTCCAGATCCATAGTAACGTGGTTGACTCTTAAATGCCCTCTGAAATGGCTGAGCAAATCACTCAGCTCAACGGCAATGAGGGATGGGCAACACATGCCAGCTTTGCCACTGACAACCATATCCCATGAAAGAATAAAGGAAAAGAATCCTAAACTGAGCACCTGGTCCTTTAGGAGTGAAATCAGCAGGCACCCACTTCACTCTTACCACCTTCTCCAACCCAGCCACCTGCAGAATCTGGAACTACCTCCCTTAAAATTTTTGGCGAGGGTTTCATTTGCAGTTTTTCAAGACTGAGACAGATTTTAATGGTAAGGATAGAGGGGTATGGAGCTAAGGTACAGATCAGCCATATTCTGATTGAATGGCGGAGCAGCCTTCCACCTGTTCCTACTGCAGCTCCCCTTTCCCCACATTAAAAACCATTGTACATTTCAATGCTCTGCATACATTGCTGATTATTCCACAACTGCAGTTCTGTGAATTAGCTCCATGTCACTAATTCCATCAGTAGTAAGGGTTGTGCTTTCCTGTTCTAATGTCACATTGTTCAAATGCGTGCTCACACACAGACAGAATGAGAGGCGATTCAGGTGCTATTGGACTTTGTTTTATTATTGCATGAGTGAAACAATTAAAAAAATAAGTGACACTTTCTTCGATAAATGAAAACAACCAAAACAAGGTCACAATATGAGAGTGGAAGGTTTTGATGAAGAGAGAGGTGAGAATGTGACAGAGATTTCATGAAATAAACACACAGCACAGGTGAAGTCAACCAGCAAGGTGGTGGTGGGGGTGGGGGGATGGGGCGGGGTTATCGTCTACAGGGGGCAACACATTACTGAATCTCAGCCCTGAGATAAGACCCTGGGACTGGGTAACTGAACACATCCAGATACGAGCAGCACGATTAAAGCCCGTTAACAATAGGCCAACACTTCCTGTGACACGCCTGTTTATCATTACAGCGTAGGGGGATCCGAATGGCGTTAAAACCTTGGTTACAATGACAGACAGCCCAGGATCACTTTTAAGCTCTCTCCCCAATATTGACATCACCAGACCTGGCCCCACACTGCCCAAAGCTGTTCTGGCCTCTCCCTGCTGAGTGAAGGGGTAGAGCACAGGTTCTGATAGCCTCTCTTTTAACTCCCCCACTCTTGCCCTGCCACTCCTTGTTCCCATCCACCACCCCCTACACTTTCTTTCATCGTTAATATTTCTGTGGGTCTGGAGAACAGGGGAGTGCAGGCACACTCCGGAGGGGGGAGCACGGGGGCACTTTATTGCACTTAAGATAACCAAATAACTTAATGATACACTAATAAATTAACAACAGTTAGTAGGTTACCGATACAGGAACGAAAATGAGGAAATAACTGAGAACAGCACATCATGGCCACTCGCTGGGATAGATCAGATTGGTCATCATCTAGAAACCTCAACCAGGTTTTGGTCCAGAGACACAGTATTATCATTAACAGCACACAGCAAATCTGAACACGCAATATATTCTGTATGGGATAAAATTTAGTGCCTTGTCCTTTAAATTTCTTTGTCCGCTCACAATCAATTTCTTCTAGAAACATCTGAAGATTTGTTAGAAATCATCCTATAAATGAGGTGATGGGGATGGTTTATTCGCTGAGCAGAGGCATCTCACTGGCTGGGGTGTTGGAGCCTTGGACGCAGACATCAAGAGACTTTCAAAAAGAGAAAAAAAAGTCAGGTCAAAATCAGCTTCAATTTGTCAATCACTCAGTTTCTCTATCCTTAACCCCTTTCTCCTACAGGGGTTTAGTTCCTGAAGGAGCTATCACTGGGGGACAGCTCCTGAAGGAGCTGACTCTCACCGGGGGGACAGCTCCTGAAGGAGCTGACTCTCACTGGGGGACAGCTCCTGAAGGAGCTGACTCTCACCGGGGGACAGCTCCTGAAGGAGCTGACTCTCACCGGGGGACAGCTCCTGAAGGAGCTGACTCTCACCGGGGGACAGCTCCTGAAGGAGCTGACTCTCACCGGGGGACAGCTCCTGAAGGAGCTGACTCTCACCGGGGGACAGCTCCTGAAGGAGCTGACTCTCACCGGGGGACAGCTCCTGAAGGAGCTGACTCTCACCGGGGGACAGCTCCTGAAGGAGCTGACTCTCACCGGGGGACAGTTCCTGAAGGAGCTGACGTTCACCGGGGGACAGTTCCTGAAGGTGCTGACTCTCACTGGGGGACAGTTCCTGAAGGTGCTGACTCTCACTGGGAGACAGTTCCTGAAGGTGCTGACTCTCACTGGGAGACAGTTCCTGAAGGTGCTGACTCTCACTGGGGGACAGTTCCTGAAAGTGCTGACTCTCACTGTGTGTGTGTGTGTGTGTGTGTGTGTGTGTGTGTGTGGGGGGGGGGGGGGGGGGGGGGGGGGGCGGGGGGGGGGGAGGAGATGGAGAGCAGCTTTTCATCAGCATCGTTCATCCTTGTGTTTTATTTGTGGTTGAAATTTGACCTCATCAAGATACTGCTTCCCCATCTCATCTCTCCTGATCCCCTCATGCCTAATGATTCCTGAAGTATGGAACTTGGCCCTTTAGTCGGGATTTAATCAACACTCACTAGCCTCTTACCAGTGAGAGCGTCAGTAAGCTGTGCAAACCCATACAGTGGTGGGAGACAGGGTAGAAAGGGGTTGGGTAGTGTTGGCCATTCATGCCTCACAGACTTCTGTGACTTGGGATGGTAATACTGCAGGTTACTACAGTGTGGTGGGTTGTTGTATTGCCCTGTGCCACACAGTGAAATGCCACATCCTGAATTCTGTTCCCTAGCCATGGACTTCAGCCCTCTCCCTTTGTCACCATCTCAGGGTGAACCAAAGCCACATCTGGCCTCCTATTTGACTTTCAACTGTGTTTCTGATCCCATCAGTAAGATCACCTACTTCCGTAACATCGCCTGACTTTTCCTTGCCTCAGTTCATCTGCTGCAGAAACCCTCGGCCACGCCTTAGTTACTTGCAGACTCCAGTATTCCAAAGCTCTCCTGGCCAGACTCTCACCTTCCAGCTTCAGCTCATCCGAAACTCTGCTGTCCAAATCCTAACTCACTCCAAGTCCTGCTCATATATCACTCTCCGTGTTTGCTGGCCTACACTGTCCCTTAGTCCAGCAATGCCTCAATTTTAAAATTCTTATCTGTTTTCACATCCCTCTGTGGCCTCGTCCCTCCCCAGCTCAGTAACTTCCTCCAGCCCCACAATTAAGATGCTCCTTAATAATCACCCTTGTTCTTATTTCCATACGTGGTGCGATGTCAGGTGTCGTTTGATACCAGCCTGGACTGTTGTGTTAAGGATTTTGACACTAAGTGTTCACTGTCACCATCCCACTGAAACTGACAGTGATTTCTGGAGTCTGCACATGTGTGGAATAACATGGAAATCCAGAAATTCCTGTCTAGACTCCTCCAGAAGGTGCACTGTAGAGGACCACAGACGGCAAGCCCTAAGCAATCATGATTTGCCGAGAACTCCCAGTTTTGTACTGCTAGCCTTGCTGTAAAACCCTTGAATAGAGTTATACCTTGTTTTATGAAGTGTAACTGGGTTGTTTATTATTTTAATACCTTCAGAATTACTGCTAAATACTCTTGCGATATTATATTACATTAAAGATGCTTTACAATTACAAACTTTCTTTTAGGTGCAAGGCAGTCTGAAGGTTAACAGGCTACAAGGTACTTACATCATAAACAGGAAACTGGGGCTAGTCATCAGTAGCTGTCAGTCCCCTCACTGGGCCATTCAATATCATCTGGAGGAAGGACATGGAATAAAGTCATTGTGAGCATCAGTATAAACCCCAACACACACCCAACATTGCCCCTAAACCCCAACACACACCCAACATTGCCCCTAAACCCCAAACCCCACACACCCAGCCTCTGGTGACCAGTTGCTAAGTACAGAATGAACAAATGGATGAGAGATGTGGTAAATGGTTCTGCCTTGATGTAGGGGTGTCACAGCAGTGCGATTATAATGACACTAAGTGGCAGATTATGCCATTTCTGATTCCACTATGTCCAGATCACTGGTGGGAAACTCTGGCTGTTACAGATCATTACAGTGAGGGGCTGACAATTCCGGCACTACACGTGTTTGACTTCAAAAGAAATTGGTTGAGCTTCAGGGAAATGGGGCAACTATCTTAATAACTCGAGCCCGCCACACTCACTAATCATCGTGCCTGTACACACTCGGAGGTGGGGAATGTTCCAGAAGTAGTATCCCATAATGACTCTTTAATCTCTGTTAAACAAATTCCAAGTGATCAGGGTATTGGGTCAGTGACTGGTTTTCGGAACAATTTTATTTTGGACACAAAGTTATTTATCTCTTGGGATCTCCTGCCTTCTGGTGGCCTTCATATCCTGCATATACACCACAGGAGCTGCAATCTCCCTCACAAGCCCCCCCCCACATAGTCCTAAACTCTTACCACGGCAAGATTCCCGACAATGCCATTTCAAATATAAGTGGGAATTTTTAAAAATCAGATTGCCACAGCATAGGAGAGGCTATTTGTCCCATCATACTGTAGCTGTATCAGCAATAAGAGGCATTTTATTGGGACTGGCAGTTTCCTGAGCTCCTTTTTTGGAAAAGACACAGATGAAGGAGGCCACAAAACAGATGTGGGCATCTGAGTGGGGAAGGAAAGGAAGAGAGAGACCTTTGTGCAGGGAAGGGGCTAACCCTGCTGCCCCACAACATGGGTGGGATTCTAGAACAGGACTGGTAGCCCAGGGCATTCAACCCCTGCTTCTGTTTATTCTCTGGTTGCTGATATTAACATATCCCGATGTTCCGATTTTGGAAGCAACAGCAACAAAAGGAGCCCTATTCCAACCCTCCAGGCCCAGGAAAGTAAGACATCTGACCTTGGCCGCTGTTTTCAGGCTGCGAGCTAGGGCTGTCCCCTCTCGCCTTGGCCTTGATAATAGTGGGTCCAGTAGGTAGGGAAATGATGCCAAATGCAGTCAAATTCCACCAACTCAACATGATTCAGGTCAGTGGGTCCCTAAATATCTGGTGCTCTCTGCTTTAATAGGCTGTGCTGGGGGATCGGTGGCTCCCAGGGATCCACCATGGATCTAAGCTCAGGCTCAACGCACCTCATCCAGCTCCTTCTTGGTCTCCTCCTCCATACGTCGAATGTCGTCCATAGTAAGTCCGATCCACTTGTCCATCCAACAGAACAACTGCCGGTGGAAGACTGTGAATAGGCGTTTTTCTTGCTGCACTCAAACAGACACAAAAAGACTCAACAACCAGAAACGCCAACTGGACAAGTTTATGTCTTAATCTCAAGTCGACACATTGCCTCCAAGTTAGACATTAACCCCAGCAGAAGCACACGGCCACAACAGAGCTCAGTCCACACGTTGCACATTGCTGCAGTGGTGCTAACAGTTCCAGAGTTTGGGCACTTTCACTGATCCGGTGGGGATAGCTGCTTCATTTTAACTCCAATTTCCTTCCTTCCACCAACAAGACTGGAACCTGATGGCATCTTCTAACTATAAAATCATACAAGCACAGGAGGAGACCATTCAACTTATAGTCTCTGCTGGCTCTTTGTGACGAGCTATCCAATTAGTGCCACAACAACACTTGTATGTATATCACGCCTTTTCCATAGTAAAGTGTCCGAAGGTGCTTCACAGGAACGTTAAAGAGAATTTGACACCAATCCACATAAGGAGATATTAGGGAAGATGGGCAAAAAGCTTGGTGAAAGAGGTGGATTTTAAGGAGAGTCTTAAAGGAGGAAAGTGAGATGGAGAGACAGAGAAGTGTAGGGAGGGAATTCAGGGCTTGGGGCCCAGGCAGCTGAAGGCACAGCCACCAACAGGGCAGCAATTAAAATCAGGGATGCTCAAGAGGCCAGAATTGGAGGAATGCAGAGATCTCGGAGGGTTGTAAGGCTGGCGGAGATTAGAGAGGGGGAGAGGCAAGGCCATGGAGGGATTTAAAAAGGCTAAGAACTTCAAAATCAAGGCATTGCTTGGCCAGGAGCCAATGTGGGTAACTGAGCGTAGGATAATGAATTGAACTGGACCTGGTGTGAGTTGGGACTCAAGCAGACTTTTGGATGAACTCATTGTAGTCTGCTTCATTGGCAGTCTACCTCCCATCCCCCCTTTACTTGGCCACTCAGGTGGTGTCACGCACAGTCAGAAGATTGTGGGTGCAGCACCCCCCCCCACCACCCCCCCCACACCCCCAACTCCCAACACAGGACTGGAGCACATCATCTAGGTTAATACTTTGCTGCACCACCGAAGAGGTGCTGCACTGTCAGAGATACTGCATTCACCTGGGCCTGAATTTTACCTTTGGCAGACGCACTCGATCAGCGGGCCCAGGAGCAGTCAGGAAACGGACAGCAGACCGCAATTGGCCCCTAACCACAATTTCATGCTGGTTGGCCAATTAACGGCCAGCCAGCGTGAAACACGCAATGAAAAGCTCAGCGCTGCCAGGGGTGGGGGCAGGAAGAGGGTGGGCAAGACCTTTCCACAGGCGAGCGCTGCGACAAAGCTTCCTGAAGGCAGACAGCTGCCCCAGGGTGCTGGCGACCTGAAAAAGCTGAAATGAAAGGTTTTAAAAGCTGAAAAAAGTGTCCATGCATCATAATCAATCACCTGAAAGTACAGCTGATAAAAATGCTGTCGGCAGAAATTTATTTTTACTTTATTTCATCCTGCCTATGGATGACATTTGATGAAAAATGCAAGGCCAATTCTCCTGTCCGCCAACTGTAAGGTTGGACAAGCAATGAAAAATCGGACACAATTGCACTGTTAATGGGCTTAACGGCCCTCTTAATTGTCGGTGGGCGCACTTCTGACTTTTGTGCGCGCCCACCGAGCGCAATATTGCTCGAGTGCACAATGACATCTGGATGCTCACCGGATTGTTACACTGTGAAATCAGTCACCATCGATGAAATACTTGAGTTGCCTGGAGATACTGTGTAACTTCACCTCTTTGCTCTACTTCTCCTCCTCCAGCTGGTATCAGATCTCCACAGAGCAGGAAGGCAAAGCAAATCTCAGTGCTCTGCCTTCCTGCTCACCCACTCACCTTCTGGATGAAGCTCTCCACTTTATTCTGAAGGCCCCACCATTTAAACTTCACGGTCACGAGTTTGTAAGCACACATGTGTGGCCAGTCTCTTCTCTTTGCTAGTTCTTTCTGCAACAGAATGGAGAGAGGTGAGCTGTACAGTGGGACCTGTTACAGGGCAGCTTTTAAAGATTTCAGTCTCTGGATTGGGTTCCACTCGCAAGATGGGGATTTAGCGACCATCACTAGCAGCTCTGAGAGGGGGTTGGTGAGCCTTCTTAATCCATGGGGCTTCGATATCACTAAGTGCCTTCTTAGGGCCACTTGAGAGGACAGATTTGAAGTGTGGGGAAGCTTTTTGTATTTAACCTGCCCTGGGAGTGTTTGATGGGGACAGCGTAGAGGGAGCTTTATTCTGTATCTAACTCCGTGCTGTACCTGCCCTGGGAGTGTTTGTTGGGGACAGCGTAGAGGGAGCTTTATTCTGTATCCAACCCCTTGCTGTACCTACCCTGGGAGTGTTTGATGGGGATAGCATAGAGGGAGCTTTACTCAGTATCTAACTCTCCTTTATAAACGTTTGAACATGTATAAACTTTGCAAGCCAAAAATAAAACTAGTACATGTTTGAGCCGATCACGGACATTTAATAATATGTCGTGATCACATGGTATGTACCTTCCAATTAGGGCCAAGCTTTCCACGACCTGTCTTGATGGATTTGTATACTGCGGGATCTTCCTCTGCTTTGTAATCCTGGAGTGACAAAAGGGAGATGGTTAGACTGGACCCTGGCTGCATTATTCTAGACTCACACACACCACCTCCAGAATCAAAGAATGATTTGTGCCCTGCTCAGTACAAGCATGAGGATATTGGATATTATGGAATGTAATCTCATTCTTTGCGAAAGTGGCCACAGAACCTGTTGAGGTGGCTGCAACTTAGCATGTGACCGTGGACAGTATTCAACTCTGTGACCAACACTGAGTTAAACATGGATCTGAATAAGGGAACTTGACAGCTGCCTGTGAAGTTTAAACATTTCATCATTCAATATGGCACCCGGAGACCAACAGTCTAAAGATCCCATATCCCTCAAACGCTGGTTCATCCTTAAACAATGAAAAATAATTGAGCTCAAGTTGAGGCAGGGATAAGAGTGAATGATACAGTGTCAGTTGACAGTAGCCAATGTGGCCTGGGCCCCACGCAGTCATGTGATTGAAACTAACTTTCAGACACTGCTGTTTAAAATACTCTGAACAGAGCAAATCCAGGGCAGAAACAGCTGAACCATCGTAGCTGAAACTTTGCTAATGCAGCCAAAGTGTTGTACTTGTTCCAGCTTCCACTCCATCTCAGAACCAATCTCCTAGCTATTTGTGTACAAGAGGCTTCACAGCTTCATGAGAATCCTTTGTTTCTTAAAAAACCTTCACTCCAACTACAGTATCAACTTAACCAAGATGACATCAGGCCTGCATCAATGTAGAGACAGTTATAAATTCCATTTTTACAATTACAGTTTTAACTGCATTTCTATCTAACTTTTGTGTGCATGATAGTGAGTGAGACAAGTGATTGAGGCAGTGAGTTTTCAATATTTGGGGCAACTGAGAGATAATAAATAACCTTAATTTTTAAAATCACTAAAAAACCTGCTCTGGAATGTATTTTAAATTAGGAAAATTCACTAAGAGTAAGGAAATACACACACCTTACACACAAACATCCCAATTAAAGACTGGAAGGGAAGCCCCACAAATCCTGTCCGGAACATATGATCATCGACGGAGGTCAAGAGCTGCCCATCATGCATATACTATCTGCTTGGAAGATCTATCTGCTTTCCTCTTCTTTACCCACAGCCCTGTATTTATTACCTTCAAATATTTATCTAATTCCCTTTTCGAAAGTTCCTATTGAACTTGCTCTCAGGCTGCATGTTCCAGATCACAACAACTCGCTGATTAAAAAAGAATCTCATTTTCTGTCTGGTTCTTTTGTGAATTACCTTAAATTTGTGTCCTCTGATTACCCAGCCAGCTGGTACAAGAAAATATTTACTCTATCAAAGTCATTCATGATCAAATCTCTTAACCTTCTCAGCTCTGAGAACAGTTCCAGCTACTCCAGTCTCAGCATTCAACTGAAGTGGGACTAACAGGGTAGCTCTTTCAAAGAGACAGCTTGAATGGCCTCATGGAACAGGCTCAGGGGGCTGAAGGGCCAGCTACTGCTCCTATTCCTTATGTTCTTCTGTAAGTTTCTATGATTGTTTCATGTCTGCCTGAGCGACTTGGAGCTTGGGCAGGAGGAAGAGTACCTGCTTCTAACTGTTCTTTCATGCTGCCCATTGCCAGTCTGTGGATTGTGGGTGTCATGCAATTCTCATTCTACTGTCGTTGCAAACCCTTGGAGAGTTTCCTAAGTTGTGCAGCTGACTGGAGTCACTGCGGTATTCCACAGTTCTGTGCAAACCACAGCCAGCTACTACTGTCTAGCCAGCATAAGACCCTCATGCAACACAGTGCAAACAATAAGAGTTTATCAGGTAATATCACACTGCCACCCATAGAGAGCACCAGTGCACAACATGGGCCACTTGGCTCTCATTTGGCAACCACTGACAATCAAAGGGACGAGTTTATCACTGCCATCACCTGGTAGGAAATATACAACAGAGGATTAGGTCTTAAAAAGCAAAATATTGCAGATACTGCAAATTTGAAAGTAAAACAGAAAATGCTGGAAATGCTGAGCAGGTCAGGCAGCTTCAGAAGAGAAAAAACAGACTTAATATTTCAGGTCTAACAGGCTGATATCAGAACGACTTCACAAAATACATAGTGTAGTCCACACTCACCCACAAGAATCTCTTCCTCCATGGTACCAGGTGTCCTTCAGTAAGTAGGACTCTCCCTTACCTCTGAGTCACAAGGCAGTGGATTCAAGCCACACGTGAACGACTCAAACCAATAATCCAGGATGATGTATGCACTGCGGTGCTGAGGGAGTGCTGCACTGTCCGAGGGTCAGTACTGAGGGAGTGCTGCACTGTCCGAGGGTCAGTACTGAGGGAGTGCTGCACTGTCCGAGGGTCAGTACTGAGGGAGTGCTGCACTGTCCGAGGGTCAGTACTGAGGGAGTGCTGCACTGTCCGAGGGTCAGTACTGAGGGAGTGCTGCACTGTCCGAGGGTCAGTACTGAGGGAGTGCTGCACTGTCCGAGGGTCAGTATTGAGGGAGTGCTGCACTGTCCGAGGGTCAGTACTGAGGGAGTGCTGCACTGTCCGAGGGTCAGTGCTGAGGGAGTGCTGCACTGTCCGAGAGTCAGTACTGAGGGAGTGCTGCACTGTCCGAGGGTCAGTACGAGGGAGTGCTGCACTGTCCGAGGGTCAGTACGAGGGAGTGCTGCACTGTCCGAGGGTCAGTACTGAGGGAGTGCTGCACTGTCCGAGGGTCAGTACTGAGGGAGTGCTGCACTGTCCGAGGGTCAGTACTGAGGGAGTGCTGCACTGTCCGAGGGTCAGTGCTGAGGGAGTGCTGCACTGTCCGAGAGTCAGTACTGAGGGAGTGCTGCACTGTCCGAGGGTCAGTACGAGGGAGTGCTGCACTGTCCGAGGGTCAGTACGAGGGAGTGCTGCACTGTCCGAGGGTCAGTACTGAGGGAGTGCTGCACTGTCCGAGGGTCAGTACTGAGGGAGTGCTGCACTGTCCGAGGGTCAGTACTGAGGGAGGTCTGGCAGCATCGGCGGAGAAGAAAAGAGTTGACGTTTCGAGTCCTCATGACCCTTCGACAGAACTTGACCTCGCGGAGGCTGAGCGTCAACTCGCAGACACTTCCTCCTACCTCTCCCTGGACCATGACCCCACCACTGAACATCAAGCCATTGTTTCCAGGACTGTCACTGACCTCATCTCCTCTGGGGATCTCCCTCCCACAGCTTCCAACCTGATAGTCGCCCAACCTCGGACGGCCCGCTTCTATCTCCTACCCAAAATCCACAAACAGAACTGCCCTGGTAGACCGATCGTCTCAGCTTGCTCCTGCCCCACAGAACTCATTTCTCGTTATCTTGACTCCCTTCTCTCTCCCCTTGTCCAGTCCCTTCCCACCTACATCTGTGATTCCTCTGACACCTTACGTCACATCAACAATTTCCAGTTCCCTGGCTCCAACCGCTTCCTCTTCACCATGGACGTCCAATCCCTCTACACCTCCATCCCCCACCAGGATGGTCTGAGGGCCCTTAGCTTCTTCCTCGAACAGAGGCCCGAACAATCCCCATCCACCACTACTCTCCTCCGTCTGGCTGAACTTGTTCTCACGTTGAACAATTTCTCCTTCAACTCCTCTCACTTTCTCCAAATAAAAGGTGTGGCTATGGGTACCTGCATGGGCCCCAGCTATGCCTGTCTCTTTATGGGATATGTGGAACATTCCTTGTTGCAGTCCTACCCCGGCCCCCTTCCACAACTTTTTCTCCGGTACATCGATGATTACTTCGGTGCTGCTTCATGCTCTTGTCGGGACTTGGAAAAATTTATTAATTTTGCTTCCAATCTCCACCCCTCCATCATTTTCACGTGGTCCATCTCTGACACTTCCCTTCCCTTCCTTGACCTCTCTGTCTCAATCTCTGGTGATAGACTGTCCACCAATATCCACTACAAACCCACCGACTCCCACAGCTACCTCGACTACAGCTCCTCACACCCCGCTTCCTGTAAGGACTCCATCCCATTCTCCCAGTTCCTTCGCCTTCGTCGCATCTGTTCCGATGATGCTACCTTCAAAAACGGTTCCAGTTCTGTCGAAGGGTCATGAGGACTCGAAACGTCAATTCTTTTCTTCTCCGCCGATGCTGCCAGACCTGCTGAGTTTTTCCAGGTAATTCTGTTTTTGTTTTGGATTTCCAGCATCCGCAGTTTTCTTTGTTTTCAGTACTGAGGGAGTGCTGCACTGTCCGAGGGTCAGTACTGAGGGAGTGCTGCACTGTCCGAGGGTCAGTACTGAGGGAGTGCTGCACTGTCCGAGGGTCAGTACTGAGGGAGTGCTGCACTGTCCGAGGGTCAGTACTGAGGGAGTGCTGCACTGTCCGAGGGTCAGTACTGAGGGAGTGCTGCACTGTCCGAGGGTCAGTACTGAGGGAGTGCTGCACTGTCCGAGGGTCAGTACTGAGGGAGTGCTGCACTGTCCGAGGGTCAGTACTGAGGGAGTGCTGCACTGTCCGAGGGTCAGTACTGAGGGAGTGCTGCACTGTCCGAGGGTCAGTACTGAGGGAGTGCTGCACTGTCCGAGGGTCAGTACTGAGGGAGTGCTGCACTGTCCGAGGGTCAGTACTGAGGGAGTGCTGCACTGTCCGAGGGTCAGTACTGAGGGAGTGCTGCACTGTCCGAGGGTCAGTACTGAGGGAGTGCTGCACTGTCCGAGGGTCAGTACTGAGGGAGTGCTGCACTGTCCGAGGGTCAGTACTGAGGGAGTGCTGCACTGTCCGAGGGTCAGTATCAAGTGAGTGGTGCACTGTTGGAGAGCTCTCACTTAGAGACTGCGGCATTGTCAGTGATACCTTCTTTCTGTTGAGACGTTAAGCGGAGGCTGCATCTGATGTAACAGGTGGGCACTGAAAGATCCCACAGTCATTATTTTAAAGATGAGCAAGGGAGCGCCCCAGGCTGTCCTGGCCAATACTTATCCGTTAATCAGCATCTCTAATTATATGGTCTTTTATCTCATTGCTATTTGTGGTAGCTTTCCATGTTTGGGCTGCACAATAAAACATCGCTGTCAAACAGATGTCTCAGTGCGGCACCGAGGGAGACACACAAATCTGGAGAGGCTGCATCCAGAACTGAGAGTTGATGGATGGGTGTAATGTGCTGGGCCCTCATTCACTGTGGAATAAATACCGTAGTGAAATTCACTTCACCTGGAATTGCTCACTGTAGAGAAGAAAAAATAAACCAGGAAACTGAAGCAAAACTTCTGAAATCCTAGGATTTCAGCCCAGGAACAAAGCTATAAGGGAAACCCCACAATCCAACTTTCCACTGTTTAGTAAATGTGTCCCTAATTAAGTGAATCGGGATGGTTTAAGCATAAAAGAAAATTGCAACAATTTCAGCCAAAGACTTGCTTATTTCCTTTATCGGTGCTAAGAACACAAACAAAATTTTCCCTGGTGTCTCCTTGTTACTTTACATTGGACAGCTTGCTCCACACTTCAGTTATAACCAACTCACCCGTGAGTGGATCTGGCTCCGGTCGGCAATGTCTATGTGAACAACTTCAACATTTTTCCACGTGTTGGGTTCCAGACTGTGTACCTGTCCGAGGGGAAACACATTTAAACAGGCAAGGTCAAAACGGGGAACAGTACTGGTGGGGACAGGTCTGTCACTGTATAACACTGGGGTACAGTACTGGTAGGGACAATTCTGTCACTGCATAACACTGGGGTGCAGTATTGGTGGGGACAGGTCTGTCATGTATAACACTGGGGTACAGTACTGGTGGGGACAGGTCTGTCACTGTATAACACTGGGGGACAGTACTGGTGGGGACTGGTCTGTCACTGTATAACACTGGAGTACAGCACTGGTGGGGACAGATCTATTACTCACATTCTCTACGTTCCCCATGTCAGGCTTGTGCCAAGTTTCGATTTTGATCAGGAAGTCATCCTTCATATACTCGTTCTGGTAGACGAAGTGTAAAAAGGGTTTAGGTTTGAAGTACTGTTAACAAATTGTAATTAAAAATATCACACCACACAGAAAAAATCTGCTTTTCTGAATTTCAGGAGGATGCTGCATCGTGAGGTCCAGTATCACCCCATCCCCCGTCGCTGAAATACAATTTCCTCCTGTGTGTCCAGTTTCAGTCACTAATATCCCAATCAGCCATTTCTTGTACAAGACGAGACTGTGAAAAGCAATGGGGTATTCAACTGTAGGAGGGTGGGACATAGCCAGGCTGTCAACCTGCCACCCGCTCTTGCTGCTTGGGTGCTGGTGAGGTTGGGGAGAGTTGCAGTGAGGGGCAGGAAGGTGTGAGGTTGGATCAGCAACTTCCTCCCAGATCAGGACTCTTCGTTCCTTGTTCTCTTCCCTAGCAATGTTTTGGGCACTTTTTAGGCCCAAGGAGGAACTTGGGTCACATCTCAGTTTCCTTACTGGAGACTATACAAGCGCCTGGTCATTGCATGGTTTTAATCCACCAAAGGACTCAACTGGCACCATAAGCAGTAGGATTTACGGGATGACTATTTTGATACTCATAATGCAGGTATGTTAGTAGGTGTGGAATATAACAAAACATTTAAACAGCAGGCAGTGCAGGAATCCTCTGGCAGTGTGGCATTCTCAAACAGACCCCCCTAGCCTGCTGCAGCTTACACCCTCCAGTGGGTCTATGTCCCCAGAAATAATCTCTTTCCCATGCAGTCTGCAAATGTCTAGGTGCTTATGATGATAATGTAATTTTGACTTTTCACTGTCACAGGGACTGGGTGAAGTGAATAGTATAAGGGGAAGCTAGATAAACACAGGGGGAAAATGGAGGGTCATGCTAATAGGTTTAGATGAAGAAAGATGGGAGGAAGCTCAAGTGGAGCTTAAAATGCTAGCATGGACTGGATGGGGGAATGGCTTATTTCTGCAGCATATATCCGATGTAGTCCTATGAAAGTCTAAGTATAAATTATATTTGGAAAGTTACATTCTTCACCCCTTGTCCACTGTAATCAGCTCCTCTCCTCCTCCAGCCCCTCCGCTGCCATTCCTCCAAACTCTGTCTCCACTCGAAATGATGTTCCAGTGGGCAAGAAGTGCCACCAATAAAACCTAACCCCTCTCCCCGCCCCACCCTACGGGTCTAGTTACTGTCAGGGACTAATCCTTCCATAGATACTCACCGTAATGACTGGAGTCCGCAGCAAGGAGGGACATAGGAGAGAGAAGAAAAATGCGTAAAGACATTGCAACGCCGGCAAGAATGATACATCAAAGAGTGGCTCATGAACTAGGCAACATTGACAACCCAGTCACCAGCAGGAAGAACTGGAATCACTTCACAATATCATCAGGTATGCAGGGTTGCACTTTTCCGAATGAAACCCACCCTATTAGAATTAATATCTTTAGAAAGTGCTGGAAAAGCTCAGCAGGTCTGGCAACATCTGTGCAGAGAGAAACAGAGTTAACGTTTCAAGTCCAACATGACTCTTCTTTGGGTTCTGAAGCATCATATTGGACTCGAAATGTTAACTCTGTTCCTCTCTCCACTGATGCTGCCAGACCTGCAGAGATTTTCCAGCACTTTTTGATTTCAGGTTTCCAGCATCTGGAGTATTTTACTTTCATTTTATAATTAATATATTCTTTGGTGTATTTAAAAAAAAATTCAGGATATGGGTGACCTTGGCATGGCTGCACCATTTGCCTATCCCACATTGTGCCAAATGCCAGGAGTCTGGGTGGGCTGGAGCCATGGTGGGGCAAGGATCAGAGTGACATGCAAGGATGGCAGGATCCCTGCCCTTGTAGGGCATTGGAGAACCAGAGATTTTGTTTTTATTTTGAATGACAACTCAGCAACTTTCAAAGGTAATTTTATCCAATGCAAATCCAGGAATTACCAAAGTTACTAAATTCAATTTCACAGCTTCCCAGGATAGGATTTGAACTCTCAATTGCTGCATTAGTAGAGAATTAAGCTTTTGGTCAATGTACTTCATTGAAGAGGTGAGGGTGCTGCATATAACAGCCTTTAATGCCTTTGAAGTCCACTTCCCTCTCATCCGAGAACCATAGCGCGGGGCCTCGGCTCACATTCCAACCGAGTGACGGAATGTGGACAAGCTGGAATTTAAACTTTCTTCCTCTCCAACAAAGGTGGAGAGGGGTTGCTATCAAGAGGCAGGGTTAGCCCAGCTTCCCCACACACACCAACCGCAAGGGCCCATTGCAAGGGCAGCAAGGGCCCGTTGCAAGTACAATCAGACAACTCAGTACCTTAAAACTACCATGTGCTTGTTCCCCCAGTTGTTTCTTGGGATTGGGGGTTGATACTCTGACAGGCAATGCTATATGAAGGGGTCACGATTCCCCCAGGTGACTACAGATGGAAGGTGAGCGATCAGAATACTCACATGGAGGAGGAAACAATTTTGGGTGCAGCTCACTGGCTTGCCCTCTGCCTCACTCAGCCAGGAACAGTGTGCAGAGAAACAAACAGGCATTCATTCTCCCTCCAGCAATACACAAGAGGATGATACGCAGCTCGTGCTGGCTGAGCAGTGAGGCCAGGGAAACAAGGCTTTGAGCAACAGCAGATAACTGCAATTTGAGGGGGTTGGAAGGCTGAGGAGACATAAACCCAAATCTCCACTCCATCAATCAATGTCGCTGAAGCACTGCCTGCCATCAATAGGCAAGGCCTTTCATTCAGCAGAACATGTTCTTACTGCATCTCGCATCTCATTACAGGGAGGCGAGATCATAATCTAGGCTGCCATACCAATGCAGTCCCAAGAAAATGCTGCATTGTCGGAGATGCCGTTCTTGGGGATGAGGTGTTAAACTGAGGCCCCATGTCTGCAGGTTCAGGTGGATGATAAAAGATCCCGTGGCAGCACGTGATGAACAGCAGGTTACACGTCCTAGTGCTGCTTGTGATAACAGGCTGTGCACAAAAGGTCAGCTGCATTTGCATACATCATCACTGCATTGTAAAGTAATTCAGTGTGCAGAATTATAAGAAGCTGGGAGAAGGTCTCTTCACATTTTAAAAAACGTCGGCTTCTCACAAGTTATAATCTAGTTTGCTCTTATCTGCCAATAAACTTAATGAAATATTTACATGGTTCTGAAGTAACACTGTATTATCCCATACAACAGGGATCCAGTATCATTTCACTGTCATGGCAATGTCACATTCCACCAGCACTGGACCAAGGTTGATAAATTAAAGAGGAGCGAGGAACCTGCAGGTCTGGGAGCTTTGTTACCTTTGCTGTATCTGTGGTGGATTATACTTCAGAAAACAGACAGCGAGGGGAGATTAATCTCCAGCGCTTGTCCAGTCACTTAAACAAACATCTCCCATTTAAAAAGAGCAGCAGCTCAGGTTGTTTGCAGCTGTTTTTTTAAGCGTTCTTAAAGGGGTCGTTCTCTCCAGGAAGGTGAATGAGAGGGGAATGAGATGCCAGAGCCAGGGCTGAGCTACTACCTATAGCCAGCAGAATTAAAACTAATAACCGATTTTTAAAAAGTAAAATTTGTTGAGTATGCTGCTATTCAGATGTCAAACCCCATCAGGGCTCTCCCATCCCCCCACCCTCCACTCTGTCTGGACTCTTCCATCCCTCCCCCACCAGGACTCCCCAATTCCCCATCCCCTCCCCACTCTGCCATGACTCTCCCACCATCTTCACCACCACCACTGCCCCCCCACACCTCTGTCAGGACTCTCCCATCCCCTCCCACTTTGTCAGGACTCTGCCAACCAGCCACCCGCACCCAATGCATTTCACACATGAAGAATGACATTGTGCAGTTTTGATCATAACAGATATTACCCAACATTACTGGTGGAGGAAGAGAACACTGACATTTACCCAGGAGTGGGATTATTTCAGCCACCATGTGCTAATATCTTATTAGCCAGGCAGTATGTGATTGGATAGCTGAAACCCTCACCCTAGCCTTTCCAACACACTCCTGCCTGTTCTCTGACCCTTCATAAACTTGTTCATTCAGTTCTCTGTGGCCCATATGCCAACTCATATCAAGTCCTGTTCACCCATCACCCTCTGTGCTCGTTAATCTATTTTGGCTCCTAGTCCAGTAATGCCTCAATTTTAAAATTCTCATTCTTGTTTTTCAAATCTCTCCTTGGCCTCACCCCTTCCTAGCTCTGCAACCTCCTCCCCAGCCCCATGATCCTTTTGCACATCCTCAACTTTCATCACCCCACCATTGGCGGCTGTGCCTTCAGCTGCCTGGGCCTTAAGCTCAGGAATTCACTCCCTAAACCTCTCTACCATCTCCTCCTCCTTTAAGCTGTTCCTTAAAAACCTATCTTTTTGACCAAGCTTTTGGTCACCTATCCTAATGTCTCTGAGGCTCCTTGTCATGTTTTATTTGGTAACGCTCCTGTGAAGCACCTTAGGACTTTTTTTTACCCTGTTAAAGGCGATATATAAATGTAAGCTGTTGCTGCAACTGACTCTTATTCGATTGGCTGTGCTTATATCTGGAATGACCAAGAGGTCCACGGCTGTGAAACTGCAGAGGTGAGAGTCAGAACCGCACCTTGTGGGGAATAAAAAACATCTTGCGCTTTTGGGAAAACTGAAAACAACATTATCAGCTTCAAATTCAGATAATCAACAGCAGTGATACCAAGTTAGTTATTTTAAGAGGTTCCTTCTTGGGATATGGGTGTCGCTGGCAATGCCAGCATTTATTTTCCATCCATTGTTGCTCTTAAGGGGGTGATGGTGATCCACCTTCTTGACACTCTGGTATTGAGTGGTTTGCTAGTGCACTTGAGGGAAGTCAAGTCAAATTCTGCTGGTGCATTAGTTTAGTTTGGCTGTTTTTCATACTAAAGGGTAACGAAGGATTTTCTAGATTTTTTTTACATTGGTTATTATTCTTGCTGATTTGAGCTTCATGTTTCAGTAGGAAAAACAGGAGAGGAGGAACTTTGAATGGATCGAAATTGACTGGGAGGGAAAACAGAAAACCTGTTGAGAAAGATGATAGGACAGGAGCAGTGTTTACACAGCCACACCTTCCTATTGGAATCCTATCAGCTTGACAGTACACCAACTGTACACTCAACCAAATCAAAATAAGTTAAAAGTCACTAGTAACAGGATTGGTTTATATCAAACCAACTCAATTTGGTTTCCATTTGTAACAATAAGATTTGGAAATCAGTGTTATATTCTATTGCCCTCCCCTCACCACCCACGCCTGGCCCAGCCCAATGCACAGAACCTGACAGCTTTCCACTTACCGGTTCTGCAGTATGGGTATGCATTCCAAGCCTTCTCATGCACGTTCAGAGCTCCCTCAGGAGCCAACATCTGCACAAACCTGGGCACCTTGCTGAAAGAACAACATGGTTACTTGTTTCTCGAGTCTCATCATAAAGACAAGTTTAGGAATGATGTCAGCAATCTTCCTGTTCAATGCGATGAGCACATGGGAAAGGTTTCCAGTTAAAACACCAGAGGTGAAGACCGTGGAGTCACTTCAGAAACAGTTGCAAATGGGGGATGGGGTGGGAGGGGAAACTGGAGGCTCTTTTTGGTTGGACGGGTCAAGGTGAGTTGTGCTTTCTGTAGTGTCTTTTCTTACGATTGTCACCTAACAGTAGTTGCAGAATCCACATGAACATACGAATTCGGAGTAGTAGGCCATTCAGCCCCTCGAACCTGCTCCACCATTCACTAAGATCATAGCTGATCTGATTGTAGCCTCAACACCACATTCCCACCTACATCTGATAACCTTAGATTCTTGACCAAAAAGAGAGTGAATCTACCTCTACCTTAAAATTATTCATTGACCCTGCCTCCACCACTCTCTGGGGAGAGTTCCAAAGATTCACAACCCTCAGAAAAAAAAAATTCTCATCTCATTCTTAAATGGGGGCACCCTTTATTTTAGTTCTAATACCTCCCGCAAGAGGAAATCCTTTCAAAATTCACCCTGTCCAGTCCTCTCAGGTCTTGTATGTTTCGATAAGATTACCTCTCATTCTTCTAAACTCTAGTGGGTACAGGCTCAGACTGTCTGGCCTTCCCTCAAAAGATAACTCTGCCACCCCCAATTCCAGGTATCAGTCAAATGAACCTTCTCTGAACTGCTTCTAACACATTTATATCCTTTCTTAAATAAGGAGACCAAAGCTGCACACAGTACTCCATATGAAGTCTTATCAATGCCCTGTACAACTGTAGCAAAACATCCCTATTTTTGTATTCCATTCTTCTTGCAATAAATAACAATATTCCATTTACCTTCCTAATCATTTGCTATGCCTGGATAATAAGTTTTCCTGATTCGCGTACCAGGACACCCAGATCCCTCTGTACTGCAGAATTCTGTAATCACTCTTCATTCTGTTCTTCCTGCCAAAGTGAGCAAGTTCACATTTTCCCACATTATTCTCTGTCTGCCAAATTTTTGCCCACTCACTTAACCAAGTCCCTTTGCAGACTCCTTATGTTCTTTTCACTATTTACTTTCCTACCTATGCGTCATCAGCAATCTTAGCAACCAAACATTTGATCATGCACAACTTTTAAAGAGTACATTGTGTTCCTGCCCAATTTCTCTGAGTGTTGGGCTGAATGCATCATAAACACAGAGCTGAAACCACATCAGTATTGTGTAGGGTCAGAACTTAATCTCACCTGATTTTCACTCTGGGCCTCATCTGCACCTGAAGTGCTGTAACCTGCAGGGGCTGGAAAGTGGGATTAAAAGGAGCAGCTAGTTTCATTTTTCTCTCTTTTGGCCAGCGCAGACATGATGGGCTGAATAGCCTATTTCTGCACTGTAACTTTTCTATGGTCTTATGGTCACCCTTATCCTCTTCCCAACAAAGCACAACACAGACTGCAGGACCAAAGAAACAAAAGACTTGCATTTACATAGTGGTTTTCATGACCGCGGGACATCTCAAAGTGCTTTACATCTAATGAAGTACTTTCGACATGTAATCACTGCTGTAATACAGGAAACGCAGCAGCCAACATATGCACAGCAAGATCCCAAATGACCAGATAAGCTGTTATGAATGATTTCAATTGAGGGATAAATATTGGCCAGGACACTGAGATAACTCCCCTGCCCTTTATTGAAACATTGCCATGGGATCTTTAACATCCACCCGAGCAAGCAGATGGGGGCCTTGGTTTCAAGTCTCATCCCTAAAGACGGTACACCCAACAAGGCTGCAGTCCCATAGGATGCACTGGAGTCAAACCCTGGGGGAATGGGAACAGTATAGAATTACCCATCTTTCCCCATGGTACACACTGTCCTGTCTGAATACTGTCTCAGCATCTTAATTCACTTAGGCAGTTACTTCATAGCAACTAGCTACACTTAAAATTCATATACGAGAATTGGGATGAACATCCTTGATGCAACAGACTCTACATCAAGACAAGTCCTTTGCTCCCTCACTATTTCTATGCCTATTTCTCCCATGTAGCTTTCTACCTCATTGTCCCCTGCTAATGCTGCTCTGTAAGCTGTTGCAATTGCATGGTCTGTGATTGGAAATTAATATCTCTAATCCGTGCCCCACTTCCTATGCAGGAGCATATCACTTTCCCAGTGTGACAAGATTGAGTGGGGGTCAAAATGATGCTTTCAGCCCACTGCTCTGGTGTCTTAGGACATTGTCATGAATTTAATTGATATATTTTTCCTTTTGTAACAGAACACTTAGCAACTCTGATTCTAAAGGCTGCTTATGCGGAAACAGGATGTGGTTTGTCAGCTTTAGGGGGAACAAACACATTTAAGGGGGAGCTCGAAGGTATGATGGGAGAAAGGAATAGCAGGAAAGTCTGTGGTGGCAGGGTTTTTTAAAAAATACATTTACGGGACGTGGGCTTCGCTGGCTGGGCCAGCATTTATTGCCAAACCCTAGGTGCCCTTTAGAAGGTGCTGATGAGCTGCCTTCTTGAACCGCTGCAGTCTATGTGGTGTAGGTACACCCACAGTGCTGTTAGGGAGGGAGTTCCAGGATTTCGTCCCAGCGACAGTGAAGGAACGGTGATATATTTCCAAGTCAGGATGGTGAGTGACTTAGAGGGGAACTTCCAGGTGGTGGTGTTCCCATCTATCTGCTGCCCTTGTCCTTCTAGATGGTAGTGGCTGTAGGTTTGGAAGGTGCTGCCGAAGGAGCCTTGCTGAATTCCTCCAGTGCATCGTGTAGATGATAAACACTGCTGCTACTAGGCGTCAGTGGCAGAGGGAGTAAATGTTTGTGGATGTGGTGCCAATCAAGTGGGCTGCTTTGTCCTGGGTGGTGTCAACCTTCTTGAGTGTTGTGGGAGCTGCACTCATCCAAGCAAGTGGGGAGTATTCCATCACACTCCTGACTTGTGCCTTGTAAATGGTGGACAGGCTTTGGGGAAGTCAGGAGGTGAGTTACTCAGTGCAGGATTCTTAGCCTCTGACCTGCTCTTGTAGCCATAGTATTTATACAGCTAGTCCAGTTCAGTTTCTGGTCAATGGTAACCCCAGGATGTTGATAGTGGGGAATTCAGTGGTGGGAATGCTATTGAACATCAAGGGGAGATGGTTAGATTCTCTCTTGTTGGAGATGGTCATTGGCTGGCACTTGTGTGGCATGAACGTTACTTGCCATTTGTCAGCCCAAGCCCGGATATGGTCTGGGTCTTGCTGCATTTGAACGTGGGCTGCTTCAGTATCTGAGGAGTCACAAATGGTACTGAACATTGTACAATCATCAGTGAACATCTCCACTTCTGACCTTATGATGGAAGGAAGGTCATTGATGAAGCAGCCGAAGATGGTTGGGCCTAGGACACTATCCTGAGGAACTCCTGGAGCTGAGATGACTGACCTTCAACAACCTAGCCATCTTACTTTGTGCTAGGAATGACTCCAACCAGTGGAAAGCTTTCCCCTGATCCCCATTGACTCAAGTTTTGCAAGGGCTCCTTGATGCCACACTCTATCAAATGCAACCTTGATGTCAAGGTCAATCATGCTCACCTCACTTCAAGAGTTCAACTCTTTTGCCCATGTTTGAACCAAGGTTGTAATGAGATCAGGAGCTGAGTGGCCCTGCGGAACCCAAACTGGGCATCTGCGCGCAGATTATTGCTAAGCAAGTGACTGACATCTGTGATGCTGGAGATCTCTGGAGGAGGCCAAGATGGATCATCCACTCGGCATTTCTGGCTAAAGATTGTAACAAGTGCTTCAGCCTTATCTTTTGCACTGATATGGTGGGGGTGGGGAGATGAAACAGGCTGGGTGGAGGCTGGGGTGGTGGGGGTGGGAAGATGAAACAGCCTGGGTGGAGGCGGGGAGATGAAACAGGCTGGGTGGAGGCTCGTGTGGTGGGGGTGGGGAGATGAAGCAGACTGGGTGGAGGCTAGGGTGGTGGGGGTGGGGAAACAGGCTGGGTGGAGGCTGGGGTAATTGGGGTGGGGAGATGAAACAGGCTGGGTGGAGGCTGGGGTGGTGGGGGTGGAGAGATGATACAGCCTGGGTGGAGGCTGGGGTGGTGGGGGTGGGGAGATGAAGAAAGCTGGGAGGAGGCTCGTGTGGAGCATAAAATGGGGTTTATGGTTCATTGGGATGGATAGTTCTATAAAACTAAGTCCAGAATTTCAACTGTGCTAACATTGTACAGCTCGGTGGGGTGTGAATGGAGCTCTGGATTGCTCCCTGCAGTAAGACTGCCTGAGGCTACTGAAGGCTGGATAACAAATCGTCTGGATGAATTGATAACTATTTCGCACTCTCAGTGTAAAACAGTGTAAAAAAGTGGTTTTCATTTGAAGGTAATGGATTCCTCACATCACTGAATAATCTTGATGACTGAGGTGTGAGGAACTGTAGCTCCCCAAAGGGAGGCTTTGATATTATAAGACCATAAGATGTAGCAGAAGTAGGCCATTTGGCCCATTGAGTCTGCTCCCCCATTTACGGAGATCATGGTTAATCTGATAATCCTCAACTCCATTTTCCTGCCTTTTCCCAAAACCCTTGATCCCCTTACTGATTAAAAATCAGTCTATCTCAGCCTTGAATATACTTAACAACCCAGCCTCTACAGCCCTCTGCGGTAAAGAATTCTACAGATTGACTACCCTCAGAGAGGAGAAATTCCTCACCTGTTTTAAATGGGCGTCCCCTTACTCTGAGATTATGCCCTCTGGTCCTAGACTCTCCCACAAAGGAAACAACCTCTCAGCATCTACTCTGTCAAGCCCCCTAAGAATCTTATATGTTTCAATAAGGTAATCTCTCATTCTTCTAAACTCCAATGAGTACAGACCCAACCTACTCAACCTCTCCTCATAACAAAATCCCTCCACACCCGGGATCAACCAAGTGAACCTTCTCTTGACAGCCTCCAATGCATCTTTCCTTAGATAAGGGGACCAAAACTATTCACAGTATTCTAGGTGTGCTGTAACTAGTGCCTTGTATAGTTTTAGCAAGACTTCCCTATTTTTATACGCCATTCCTTTTGAAATAAACATTCCATTTGCCTTTCCTATTACCTGCTGAACTTGTATGTTAGCTTTTTGCATGAGGACCCCCATCATCAGCTGCAGATTTCTGCGGCCTTTCTCTATTTAAATAATATTCAGCTCCTCTAGTCTTCCTGCCAAAGTGCATAGCCTCACATTTTCCCACATTATATTCCATCTGCCAAGTTTTTGCCCAATCACTTAACCTATATCCCTCTGTAGACTCTGACATCCTTTTTTTAAATTATTCATTCATGCGATGTGGGTGTCGCTGCCTAAGCCAGCATTTATTACTCATTCCTAGTTGCCCTAGTCCAGAGGGCATATAAGAGTTGTTGTAGGCCAGACCAGGTAAGGACAGCAGATTTTTAATTCCACATTTTTAGTGAATTCAAATTCCACATCTGCTGTGGCGGGATTCGAACCTGGGTCTCCGGATTACTAGTCCAGTGACAATACCACTACGCCATCACCTCCTCAGCACTTGGCTTCCCACTTACTTGTGTCATCTGCAAACTTGATGATAATACATTCACTTCCCTCATTAATACATATTGTAAATAATTGTGGCCCAGTACTGATCCCCTGTGGCAAGCCACTGGTTACTGGTTGCCATCCTGAAAATGCCCCCTTATCCCAAATTTCTGTCTTCTATTAGTTAACCAATCCTCCATACATGTATATACTACCCCTAACAACATGGGCTCTTATTTCATTAAGTAACCTTACGTCCATATCTTATCGAATTCCTTTTGGAAATCAAAATATGTTACATCTACTGGGTCCCCTTTATCTATCCTGCTTGTTACCTCCTCAAACAATAAATTTGTCAGGCATGATTTCCCCTTCATGAAGCCATGCTGACTCTGCTTGATTATATTATGCATTTCTGAATGCTCTGTTATTACATCCTTTATAATATACTAACATTTTCCCAATGATAGGTGTTAAGCTAACTGGCCTATAGTTGCCTGTTTTTTGTCCCCCTCCCTTTTTGAATAAGGTTGTTACATCAGCAGTTTTCCAATCCTCTGGGATTTTTCCAGAATCTAAAGATTCTTGGAAGATTACTACCAGTGCATACACTCTCTCTGTAGCTACTTCCTTTAATATCCTAGGATGCAACCCATCAGGTCCAGGGGACTTATCGGCCTTTAGCCCCATTAGTTTTCCTAGGACTTTTTCTCTGCTGATAGTTATTGTATTTATTTCCTTGCCCCTTTTGCCCCTTGATTATTTAGTATTTTGGGAAGGCTATTAGTGTCTTTACCGTGAAGACTGATGCAAAGTGGTTATTCAACTTCTCTACCATTTCTTGGTTCCCCATTATTTCCCCAGCCTTATTCTTTAAGCGGCCTATGTTCACTTTGACCGGTCTCTTCCTTATTATATATTTAAAGAAGCTCTTACTGTCCTGAGTAACATGTAAAGTGAGTCATGCAATAGCGATTATAAAATAAATGTTTCCAAAAATAAAAGTACTAATCAATGGAAACTGAAACTTGCTTAGGGATCATTGCTTTAGGGTGAAGCTACTTGATGATGAAACTGCCTCTGGTTCCTGAGTCATCCTGTATTGTGCACTAGTCCCAGGTTAACAGGGAATGTCTTGCTCCATCGCCAAACCTCCTTAGGTATCAGAGTTATACAAATCGGACATTAATAAATCTAATGGGGAACTCAGGTGAAATTTTACCCAGAGATTGGGGAGATTGTGGAACTCACTATCACAGGAAGTGGTTGAGGTGAATAATATAGATACATTTAGGGGGAAGCTGGATAAACACGAGGGAAAAAGGAATAGAATGATATGCTGATAGGGTGAGATGAGGTAGGTGAGAGGTGCCTTCTGTGTAGCATAAACACCAGCACAGGCCAGTTGGGCTGAATGGGATGTTTCTGTGTCTATAAATTCAATGTTATTAAATGCACATCAGAAACTATTGATTTCCCCTCCCAGGGGGGCTAAGGCCAGTAACATGGTGGATGGGAGATTAGCAGGTAGCAAATGCTATCAGCAGGTAACAAATGCACAGTGAGGTAATTGGCAGGTAGCAAAATTGCTGATAGAAACCATTAAACCAGGGTGATTAAATCATCTTAAGCATCAGCTCTGCACATAAACTCACCTCTCGCACTCAGGCTTAGTAATTTACTCCAGAGGGAACTGATGCTAAAATACCACCAACGGCCCTCACCCATATCCAGTCTCAGGGCCGGAATCAGACAATGATATTATCCAGACTGCACATGTAAGCTTTTATTTCTTTACACTTCCACCTAATCCCTACTCCCCTCCCCACAGAAAATGCCTGCATTCCAATGAGCTGTACCAGCTTCAGGTGCAGCACAGACTCACCAAATTGATACCTGGGACTCTGAAGGGTTAGATTATAAGGCTAGGATATATAAACTTGGTTTGTATTCACAAATTTAGGAGATTAACAAGTAATCTAATTGAGATGTTGATGATTCAGGATTCAATGGGATAGACAGAGAGAAACTACTTCCTCCGGTGGAGGCAATGGAGTCCAGACCAAGGGGGCTGAACCTTAAAACTAGAGCCAGGCTGTTCAGGAGTGTGTCAGGAAGCACTTCTTTACACAAAGGGGAGTCGGAATCTGGAACTCTCTCCCCACAAAAAAGCTGTGGATACTGCAGCAGCAGGGGAGTGAGTTAGAATTTTAAAGACTGAGATTAGATAGATAGATCAGATAGATTTTTGTTGGCTAAGGGTATCAAGGGATATGTAGTGAAGGTATGGAGTTGAGGTATGGGTCAGCCATGGTCTAACTGAATGGTGGAACTGGCTGGAGGGGCTGAATGGCCTCTTCCTGATCCTGTGTTCTTTTTGAGTTTCACAAACTGTTGCTAGCCAATGTTGGACTTTTGAAAGAGGGTTAGTCGCAGATTATCCTATCCCTGGGCTTTCTGACTATCAAGCTGCTCACCTTCCCTTCCTCTTACAACAATAAAAACATAAGAACTAGAAGCTGGAGTCAGCTATTTGGCTCCTCGAGCCTGCTCCGCTATTCAATATGATCATGGCTGATCTGGTTGTGGTCTTAAATCCACTTTCCTGCCTGCCCCCCCATAACCCTTAACTCCCTTGTCGATCAAAAATCTGCATGTTTTTAAAACCTAGAGCTTGGTGTGATTTAAATCATTACTTCACATCATCTCTCTAACTTCTCCCCCTTGGCACTGTTCTGTTATAGTTTCACCTCCATCGAAGTTTCTGACAAGGTTTAGCATATTTGATGCTTTAGCAGCTAACCACA
Organism: Isurus oxyrinchus; assembly: GCA_026770705.1. Classification (NCBI taxonomy): domain Eukaryota; kingdom Metazoa; phylum Chordata; class Chondrichthyes; order Lamniformes; family Lamnidae; genus Isurus; species Isurus oxyrinchus. Next base: position 141,965,549 of record JANJGN010000010.1, read on the forward strand.
GAGGTTGCTCATAGAGATCAACTGTAAGTCTGCTCTAACCACTGCCTCAGAGATTGGGCCATTTTGCTTTATTCATGGGCTATGGGCATTATGGATAAACTGAGCATTTACTGCCCATGCCCAAGTGCTAAGCCATTTGCTTAACTACAACTGAGTGTCTTGCCAAGCCATTAAGGCATTGCTCTGGGTCTGGAGTCACATGTAGGCCAGACCAAATAAGGGTGGCAGATTTCCTTCTCTAAAGGACAGTAGTGAACCAGATGGGTTTTTATGACAATTGACAATAGTTGTCATGGTCACTATTACTGAGATAAGCTTTATATTCCATATTTTAAAACCTCCAATTTCTAGGTTGGATTTAAACATCGCCGAGGCCTCTGGGTGACTGGCCCAAGGCCTCTGGGTGACTGGCCCAGTAACATAATGACTATGTTACTGTTGCAGTTCCAGGTTGGTGCTCAGCAGATTCCATCCCCACTTACCGCTGGAGGTGGTAGATCTTGTGTGTGTATTGTCCCTTCTCACCATCTTTCTCGTACGGTTCATTCTTTAACACTTCAACACCTTCTCCCCCACCAGTCTCATTCTTACTTGCCTCTGCCACAGAGTACAATTGTCCCACCTGGTACTGTAGGGGGAAGGGGGATAAGAAAAGTAAGAGTTTAATTACTTTTTGCAGCCTCTTCTGTAACTTAAAGGTTGCTGGGCGCCCAGCACACATCTCTGCCTTACACAGAAATAATCCCAGGCTAATAGAATATGCAACATGACTGACATTTTGCATTAGGCTAAACAAAAAAAAAATCTATAATGTCTTTCACTATCTCAGGATGTCTCAATTATTGTAATGTCAGAAATGCAGCAGCCTATTTGCACACTGCAAACAGCAATGTGAGAATGACCAGTGAATCTGTTTGAGATTTAGTTTAAGGAATAAGTATTGGCCAGGACACTGGGAAGAACTCCTCTCTATTCTAACGCCACGGATTTTTTTCTTTTACATCCAGCTGAGGGGAAAAACATTAAATTAAATTAATTAACATTAAATATGTTTAAAATGTCATCCAAAGATGGCACTTCTGATAGTGCAGCACTCCTGTGCCAGCCTGGGCTGTGTGTCCCAAGTCTCTGAATAAGAGCTTCTGACTGATAGAGACTCTCAAAACAACGGCTGACATTAGTTAGCCAGCAGGAGTTGCTTATTACCTGAAGGATATCAACATTATACAGTCAGCTTCTCCAGAGGCACGGTGAGTAAATACATTTTCACACCAGCTACAACACATCAGGAAGTTCAGCCTCTGAGAAAGCAATGAGTTGGCTTGTATAGAAGGAATAATGTTTTTGGGTGGGGAGGTGAGGTTAATGGCTGGCTGGAATTCGAGTTCTCACATACACTTGTGCATGATAGTGCTTATCGAGTACTGTCCTTCAAATCCATTTTTCTGATTAGTGTAGCTCCAGTTGCAAGCCTGGCTTTATCTTCTAATAACATTAACGTGATCCCTAAACCCCTCCGACTTACTGCAGCTCAGTTTCTAAATAGAACCACTGTCAGAAGTTGCAACCAATTGTATAATTTATATCTCATTGCACAACAGACCAAATTTCACTTGCACTTAAAATTAAGTGTATAGTTAGTCTGCTGGCTGTCCAGTTCTGACCTGCAGGGAGCTGGGACCGTCATTCACAATGGGAATTTGCACATTGCATTGCCCTCGAATTGAGTATTGAATCGGCAAAATTGTTCAGGAAAGTTTCATGATGGGCTGTGAAAATGTGGCCCTGGAGCCATATAAATACTGTGGCTACAAGAGCAGGTCAGAGGCTAGGCATCCTGCGATGAGTAACTCACCTCCTGACTCCCCAAAGTCTGTCCACCATCTATCTACAAGGCACAAGTCAGGAGTGTGATGGAATACTATCCACTTGCCTGGATGAGTGCAGCTCTAAAAATACTCAAGAAGCTGCACACTGTCCAGGACAAAGCAGCCCGCTTGATTGGCAGCACATCCACAAACATTCACTCCTTCCACCACCAATGCACAGTAGCAGCAGTGTGTACCATCTACAAGGTGCACTGCAGCAAACTCACCAAAGCTCCTTAGGCAGCACCTGCCAAACCCATGACCACTACTATCTAGAAGGACAAGGGCAGCAGATCGATGGGAACACCACCACCTGCAAGTTCCCCTCTAAGTTACTCACCATCCTGACTTGGAAACTTATCGCCGTTCCTTCGCTGTCGCTGGGTCAAAATCCTGGAATTCCCTCCCTAACAGCACAGTGAGTGTATCTATACCACATGGACTATAGCAGTTCAAGGCGGCAGCTCACTACCACCTTCTCAAGGGCAATTAGGGATGGGCAATATATGCTGGCCCAGCCAGCGAAGCCCACATCCAGTAAAATGAAAAAAAAAGTAACAGTGCTTTTTGAAGTTAGGGCTGAGCCACGTCAAGATAAAGTTCTCCTAACTCCATCTAAACCTATGCTGAACCTGCACTGGGAGTGTTTTTTTATTCGTTCACGGGATGTGGGCATTGCTGGTTCGGCCATCATTTATTGCCCATCCCTAATTGCCCTTGTTCAGAAAACACTTAAGAGTCAACCATGTTGCTGTGGGTCCGGAGTCACACGTAGGCCAGACCAGGTAAGGAGGGCAGATTTCCTTCCCTAAAGGACATTAGTGAACCAGATGGGTTTTTACAACAATCGGCAATGGTTTCATGGTCATCATCAGACTTTTAATTCCAGATTTTTATACAATTCAAATTTCACCATCTGCTGTGGTGGAGCTCGAAATCGGATCTCTGGAGCATTACTATGGGTCTCTGGAGTGTTTGATGGGGACAGTGTAGAGGGAGCTTTACTCTATATCTAACCCCGTGCTGTACCTGTCCTGGGAGTGTTTGATGGGGCAGTGTAGAGGGTGCTCTACTCTATAGCTAACCCCGTGCTGTACCTGTCCTGATGAGTGTTTGATGGGGACGGTGTAGAGGGAGCTTTACTCTGTTTCTAACTGGAGATGTATCTGTTCCAGGGAGCAGGAATTAATATTGTCATTGGGTGTAATACATATTGCCATGTATATCCCAGAATCCTCAAGCCCCATTACCTTGAAAAGATTGGAACTATCCGGAAGGTCAGACAGTTTTCAGCAGCAGATTGCTGGGAGTAGCTTCTCTGTTTAAACAACAGGCAGCTGATCTCAAGCTGGGATTTGACGTGATCAGAAAGAGAAAGTGCAGATTGTGCACAATATTTCTAAAGCAGAGGCCCCTAAAGCTATCAGAGGACAGCAGGGTTATTCCTGTCTGGTTCCCTGAGTTGGCCTGTTTAATTGCAATCAGTCTGCCTTCTGATGGGTGACAGGTACAATGGGACTGATATTAGGATGCTGCATTGTGGACTGATGCTATCCTTGGAGTAAATCCATCATGTTCAGTAAACATGAACTGTTGGCCTGATGTCGTTAGTCTTTTCTTCTCCCTGGTTAGCCCCTTCCTGCCCTCACTGAAAGTACAGTCTTCAGGAGATATGGAGGCACTGTGGAGAGAGAATAAAGCTACACGGGCACAGACTGACCCCATTTCACACCTCAGCAGAGTCTGTGTGAAAATCTCAACAGTGGGGCCAGCAGGCTATTCAACAACAGAAGGTATCACAGTTTTGACTGACCCTTTCTCACCCAGTGATACTGAAGCTATTAGAGAGAAGGTCCAGCCCCACCAACTCCCCTTGGAACCCGAGAAAAACTGTCAGAGCGCTATTTCTACCCAAACCGAGAGCAGAGCCTGCCTTCTCAGACTACGTGGCGGGGCACAACACCAGGCAGTACATTTGAATGCCGAGTGCTTCTTACATTCCACTTTTAAAGGCACACTTATAGAAAAAAATCAATCACGTATGCATGTATAGATATTTCACTTTCATGGTCTCAGGAGATTCCTACGTGCTTCACAGCCAATGAAATAGTTTTACTGTAGTCACTGGTGAACAGATAAACATTGCAGCCAATTGGCACTGAGCTCCACAAATAGCAGTAAAGAACCAGATAAGCAGTTTTGGCAATGTTGGTTGATGGATGAATGTGGACTAGGACTCTGGGGAGAACTCCAACGCCCTTCTTCAAAAAAGCACCATGTGATTTTTTATAATATAAAATAAAAACAGAAAATGCTGGAAATACTCAGATCAGGCAGCAATGTGGAGAGAGAAACAGAGTTAACATATCGAGCTGATAACCCGCTCAGTATTTCCATCATTCCCAGTTTTCGTATGGGATTTCTTTATGCTCTCCTGAACGTGCAGGTGGCACAAGGGTTTAACACACCACCTAAAGGATGGCATCTCACAGTTCAGCACTCCCTCAGTACGCACCCTCTGACAGTGCAGCGCTTCACTCAGTACCAACCCCTAACAGTGCAGTACTCCCTCAGTACCGACCCTCCGACAGTGCAGTGCTCTCTCTCAGTACTGACCCTCCAACAGTGTGGCACTGCCTCAGCACTGATCCCCCGACAGTGCAGCACTCTCTCTGTATTGCCACCATCTGTTTTATAAATAACCCATGCTGTACCCTGTACCTGGCTCTGTTGGCTCACCTTGATAAGCACAAGACCTCTGCTTGCTTAGCACATATAACTGGCACCTCACATAATCTGTGAGCGAATCACAATGCCTCCCTAAACTAGACAAACAAAAATCTTTCTCACGGCCCCGCAGCCACTATCTCCACTCTCCATTTCAGTAGCAGAGGGAGTTTGATCCAATAACTCACAAGGAATGCAAGCTGCTCTCTCCATTTGAGAGAGCTGGGACTGGTCTGTTTGGTTGTACACACACACAGCTCATAAAGAACTGTATTACCACAACTAGAAAGAAGTGCATCGAACCTGGAGTCATGATATATGCAGGAGCTATTTCGGTCCCAAGAATGAAAGGCTTAACATATGAGGAACGTTTGAGGATTCTGGGTCTATACTCGATGGAGTTTAGAAGGATGAGGGGGGATCTGATTGAAACTTACAGAATACTGAAAGGCCTGGATAGAGTGGACGTGGGGAAGATGTTCCCATTAGTAGGAGAGACTAGGATCCGAGGGCACGGCCTCAGAGTAAAGGGAAGACTTTTTAGACCAGAGACGAGGAGAAACTTCTTTAGCCAGAGAGCACTGAATCTATGGAATTCACTGCCACAGAAGACTGTGGAGGCCAGGTCATTGAGTGTATTTAAGACCAAGATAGATAGGTTCTTGATTGGTAAGGGTATCAAAGGTTACGGGGAGAAAGCAGGAGAATGGGGTTGAGAAACTTATCAGCCATGATTGAATGGCGATGGGCTGAATGGTCTAATTCCTGCTCCTATGTCTTATGGTCTTATTTCTTTAAAAGCAACCACTCTGTAATACTATGGTAAATCCTTAGGAGGTAAAAGGAGTGCTATAATTGACAGTGTAAGACCAGGAAAAGTACAGGTTCCCTCTTCTGAACCCCATCTAATGCCCTAAACTGGAACGTGTGCAGATTGAGTGAGAGCAGAATGCAGCATAGATACGACACCACCCTCATGACTGGCCTGTTGCCTTTGACTGTTTAGGCAAATACACAGAGTGACTCAAGTGCTCACATTCATCCAGTGTTTCAAGTGGAAAGTATTTTCAGGGCAGGAAGAAAAACAATTTGGCCTTTCAGGAGGTGCTAAATATCATCCATTTCACATCCATGCTGGGGCTAAGCTCAACACCACAGGATGGATGTAGAGGCTTTGGAGAGGGCACGGGACAATTGTATTTCTTCATATCCAGCAGCTTTCCAGTCAAATATGAAGAGACTTGAAAGATTGGGTCTTTTTGTTAGAAGAATGTGGATTATGGTGCAATATGACAGAAGTGTTTGGAATTATGGATGGGGCAGGTAGATAGAAGCATTCTGTGTCCACTAGTTGAGGGGTGAAGATCAAGGGGGTATACATAAGATTAAACATCAAGGTAAGTGATCATGAGCTTGATCAACCAGGTAGGTTTTCAGAAATGACTTACAGGAGGAGAAAGGTTTAAGGAGAGTATCCCAGAGTTTAGAACCTAGGTAGCTGAAAGCATGGCCATTAATGGCGGAGAGATTAAAACCAGGGAGGTGCTCAAAGGAAACCTGGACTGTGTCTCCGACAGGAAACATGGACTGTGTCTGTGAATGTAGTAAACTCCTCGATGCACTGTGTTTGGTGACTGGCAGTACTTTATACAGAGGGATGGATTTACCGTGCCCCCACTGCCTCCATCCCCTTCACTATGAGGTTTTGGGCACCACATTCGGGTTTAAGTTCTGGGGTTTCATGGGTTAGGCACAGACACATCCTCCCGTATCCGAGGAACAGGCCTCTGAATCTCAGGCTTTGACAGGCCGAGGAAACTCAACACAGGAGTGCAACTAAAACTGTCCTATTCTAGATCAACAATTAACAAAATACAAGAACTGCCATTTCTACAGGATCATTTCACAATCACAGGGTAACTCAAAGCATTTTACAATCAAGGAAGTATTTTGTGACAAGTAATATATTATATAAACGACATAGATGACTATGTGGGGGGTAGAATTAGTAAGTTTGCGGATGGCACAGAGATTGCCGGGTGGTTAACAGTGAGGTTGAGTGTCTTGGGCCACAGGAAGATATAGTCGGGATGGTCAAATGGGCAGATAAGTGGCAGATGGAATTTAACCCTGAAAAGTGTGAGGTGATACACTTTGGAAGGAGTAATTTGACAAGGAAGTATTCAATGAACAGCATGATACTAGGAAGTTCTGAGGAACAAAGGGACCTTGGCGTGTGTGCCCATAGATCTCTGAAGGCGGAGGGGCATGTTAGTGGGGTGGTGAAAAAGGCATATGGGACACTTGTCTTTATCAATCGAGGCATAGATTACTAAAGTAGGGAGGTCATGTTGGAGTCGTATAGAACCTTGGTGAGGCCACAGCTGGAGTACAGTGTGCAGTTCTGGTTGCCACATTATTGGAAGGATGTGATTGCACTGGAGGGGGTGCAGAGGAGGTTCACCAGGACACTGCCTGGGATGAAACATTTAAGTTATGAAGAGAGGTTGGATAGACTTGGGGGTTGTTTTCGTTGGAGCAGAGAAGACAGAGGTGACCTGATCGCAGTGTACAAGATTATGAGGGGCATGGACAGGGTGGATAGGGTGCAGCTGCTCCCCTTAGTTGAAGGGTCAGTCACAAGGGGACATAAGTTCAAGGTGAGGGGCAGGAGGTTTAGGAGGAATGTGAGGAAAAACTTTTTTACCCAGAGGGTGGTGACGGTCTGGAATACACTGCTTGGGAGGGTGATGGAGGCGGGTTGCCTCACATCCTTTAAAAAGTGCCTGGATGAGCACTTGGCACGTCATAACATTCAAGGCTATGGGCCAAGTGCTGGTAAATGGGGTTAGGTAGGTGGGTCAGGTGTTTCTCACGTGTCGGTGCAGACTCGATGGGCCGAAGAGCCTCTTCTGCACTGTGTGATTCTGTGTTAATCACTATTACAATATAGGGAAGTGTGTTATACACCAGTCCAGACAGGATTGGACACTGCTGGAGTGAGAGTGAACTCGCTCATTATTTCTGCTCGATGAAGTCGACAGTTTTAGTAAAGGTGCAATGTCTCAAAACCAATAACGTCAGGACTGAGTCCGTGCTGGATTTCTGACCTTGCTGGTTTTCAGGACGGGCTGGATCGGGCCGGGACAGCTCAGGCGGGGTTAAGGGCTCAAACCACAGGAAAAGACAGGACCATTAAACCAATAACTAGTCAGGGCCCCACCTTGCCAATCAGCAACTAGCCGAACAGGCTGCTAAGTTACTTTACTCATCCAATAATAATTAAAATTCATCCATGGCAGCTTTTAAAAATGTCTGGTTTTTGGACATTACTCGTTTTGGTTAGCTGGATTTGAGGCACTTTACCTGTAGTGAGTTTCTGTTCATTTCAGAAGTCCTTCCTGATTACAATGTAATGAGTATCAGCTGTGGAAAGATACTGTCCTAACTGTATGTAATAGTTCTGGTACCCACCATCTGTGTCCTGGTCAATACCCTCCCTTCAATACCACAATCAGCCCTTTGTGGGATCTTGTACAAATTGGTCAGTACTTAATGATACCTGGGCCTGGATGATCATTCAATGAATATCAAACTAATTGGGATGTCTGAAGCATAACATAAGATGTGATATAGAAGCTAGCACCTCTCACTATTTAAGTGGCTCCAAGCTAACTAACTACCAAAAATTCACAGGGCAATCAGGCTAATTGGATAGCTTTTCCAAAGAGCTAGAACAGCCACGACGGGTCAAATGGCTTCAGTCTGTGCTGTAAGATTCTACGATTCAGTTCCACATCTACCCTCAACCTCAGGAAACACTTCCATGATTTAAATAAAATCTGTGACATTAACTTTCTGTCTAGTGTCTGTCATACTTCTACTTGACTGGCTCAAATATTTCATGAAAAACACACAATGCCAATAACTTTGATATTATTGTACAGGTAGGAAAGAGGGTTGAAATCTCCCACTGCAGAATGACTGAACATGCTCAGAATGGTTGGGATTTGAGTGAAGCAAAACGAGCTACTAACTGAGCAAAGCTGTCACTGGCTGCTCTCAAAATGGTTTAATGAGACCGGTGCTGTACTCACTTTTACAATTTTACTACATTGCAAAGTTTTGACATATTATACAGCAGACTCTCTGTAAATTTCAGGCTGGTGACACACAGTGAGTGAAAGATAATCAGATCTCTAATCCTAAATACCATGCATGGAAGCTCAAAGGGACGGACTTAATAATATTATACAACTCAGAGACTGGAGCATTACATGAGTTATATCAAGGTAAAAGGTTACCAACAGGGAAAATAACCGTCTCCAGCAGCCCCTGGATTAAAAATATCAAGTTTTTGTTCAAAAAAGTGTTTTTTATTTCAATAATACACACCTCAAGATTCCCTTCCAGATAAATATATTTATCCTAATGATAATGGATTTGGAGGTTCAGAACAGAACAGAAAGTGAATGGGGAACTAGTTGTACCAATCTCTGGATAGGCCCCATCTGGAGTAACTGAGAGAATGGACTGGAGTTCTTACAGCAAGTGTGGTGGGAGGAAGAGTACTCAAGTTGGCTGAATATGTCTGTGGCTTTATAGTCAATATTGGTCAATAGCCTAACCCCAGAAATGGAGACAGATAGGGCAGACAAAGAGGAGTCAAGGAAGAAAAGGGAACATGGGAGTGGGCTATTCGGCCCATCAAGCCTGCTCCCCCATTCAAACAGATCATGGCTGATCACCATCCCATATCCCTTGATGTCATGAGTATCCAGAAATCTATTGATTCCTGTCTTGAATGTGCTCAATGATTTCGCTTCCACAGCCCTTTGGGGTGGAGAATTCCAAAGATTCACCACCCTCTGAGTGAAGAAATTCCTCATCTCGATCTTAAATGGCCTGCCCCTAATTCTAGTTCTAGATCTGCAAGCCAGAGGAAACATCCAATCCACATCTACCCTGTCACACCCTGTAAGAATTTTGTAAGTTTCATTGAGATCACCTCTCATTCTTTGAAATTCTAGAAAATACAGGCCCAATTTCCTCAATATCTCATAAGACAATACCACTTTCTCAAGAATTAGTTTAGTGAACCACCATTGCACTCCCTCTACACAAGTGTATCCTTCCTTTGATAAGGGGATCAAAACTGCATACAATACTCCAGGTGAGGTCTCACCAAGACTCTATACAAGTGAAACAAGACTCCTTTACTCCTGTACTCAAATCCCCTCACGATGAAGATCAATGCACCATCTGCCTTCCCAATTGCTTGCTGTACCTGCATGTTAGCTTTTAGTGACTCATGAACAAGGGCACCCAGGTCCCTTTGGATATTAACACTTCCCAACCTCTCGCCATTTAGGAAGTAGCCTGCAATTCTGTTTTTTCTACCAAAGTGGATAACTTCACACTTATTCACATTATATTCCAGAGAGTTGAAGGTGGACCATGTGAAGGTGAGAGAAGGGTGGAAATTGGAAGCAAAAAATTATTAAATTTTCCAGTTCTGGGCAACAGCAGGAAACGGCACCGATCCAGTCTTCAATGCACTGGGGGAAAAAAATGAGGGAGGGGGCCTGACTAGGACTAGAAAAAAGTTTGTTCCACATATTCCACGAAAAGGCAGGCATAGCGAGAATCCAAAGTGGTTTCCATTGCAACACCTTTTATTTGGAGGAAGTGAGTGAAATTAGAGAGGTTGTTCTGATGAAATTTGACCAAAGGTCACAGGCTGAAATGTTAATTGTTTCTCTCTCCACAGATACTGCCAGACCTGCTGGGTATTTCCAGCATTTTCTGTTTTTATTTAAGACTTCTACAGAATTTTGCTTTTATGGAGTAAGTATGCTCAGTTCTAGGCACTAGCTCTTACGAAGGATATATTCGTCTTGGAGGACATGTAGTGCAGATTTACCAGGGCTAAAAGGGCTCAATTATGAAGACAGGTTGTTTAGGCTAAGCTCGCATTTCTTTGAATATAGAAGATTAAAGGGTGATCTAATGAAAATATTTAAAATGTTCTAAAAGATTTGACAGAGTAGATAAAGAGCTGTTTCCTCTGGTAAGGGACTCCGTAGAGCTTAGCTGTTCAGGAGATTTTCACACAAGGTTGTAGTGGAAATCAGGAACTCTCTGCTACAAGAGGTTGGAGGTTAGTGGAGACCCATGGAGTTTTCAAAATTGTCAAGGAGTACGGAACAAAGAGAGGTAAATGAAGTTGAGATACAGATCAGTGCACTGATCGAACGCCAGGCTCAAAGGGCACAGTGGTTCCCTCTCAAACAGTGACGGAGACATAGTGCATCCCACCAACCCTGCACTCCCTCCTCACTGTTCCACATACTCCTAAAGGTAGGGGGGGGGGGGGGTGGTAGATGGAATGAAGGGGTTAGAAGTTCTACCTCAGTTGGGAATGAATAATTGTGCTGCTTATAACAGGTTGGTTGGGTTGCTTTGGCAGAGATCAATTCAGAGTGGGAGTGAATGGTACGCACGACGACAGGAGAAACCAAAGCTATTTTCAAAGTGGTTAGGCATTCATTCACGTTCCTGATTAACAATGGGTGTAAGTATAAGGTAATGTATTTAAGAGGAGGAATGAAAACTGGCACTATAAACTAAATCGTAAACTTTAAAGGGGGTGCAGAAACTGAAACACTTTAGGTTCACACACATTAACCTTTGAAAGTGGCTGCTGAAAAGACAAGTTGAACAGGCTGTTAGAAAGCACACTGGATCCTGGGCTTTATATAAAGAAGCGGAGCACAAAACCAAGGAAGTCATGCAAAACATTCTTAAAACACGCGTTAGACTTCAGCAAGACCATGTTCAATTCTGGGAAGGATGTCAAATTCTTGGAGAGGGTACAGAATGGTACCGGGGAAGAGGGACTTCAGTTACGTAGAGAGACTGCAGAAGCTGGGCCTGTTTTTCCTTCAAATGGAAAATGTTAAGGGGATACTTAATAGAACTTCAAAATCAAGAGCGATTTTGATAAGATAGCGAGAAACTGCTTCCAGTGGCAGAAAGGTCAGTAACCAGCAGGCACAGTTTTAAAATAATTGGCAAAAGAAGCAGAGGGAGTTACCGTGATTTGAAAGGGTTATGCATGAAGATTCAAAAGCAACTTTCAAAAGGAAATTGGGTATTTGTTGAAAAGAAAACATTTGCACCACTACAGGGAAAAGAGCAGGGAAGTGGCACTAATTGGATAGCTTTCATGGAGCCTGCCCACACGCGACAAGCTGAACAGCTTCCTTCCACGCCGCAACCTTTCCCAAATGTAAACTTCTTAGCCAAATTCCAAATAAGCATCGAAGATGTGTCTGCAGGCAGCAGTGACGAGCAAGATGTGGCGAGTAAATGGATCTTAAATATAGTGATTGCGGTGAGGCAGATTAGCTTCACTAATGGTGAGAAGCCTTACACAGGCAGGATATGGAAGGGGGTGATTAGTAATGGTTTCAAAACTAAAGTTATTGTATTGGCTGCACTCCTCTTTCATGTTGAGATGGAATTAGATGTCCGGTTAGGCAGTGGCGACAAAAGCATTTAGGAAACAAATGGATGGGATAGGGAAATAGTCCAGTGGATGAAATTTCAATGGGCTGAATGGGCTGCCTTCAGCTATAGCTATCCAGTGATGTTAGAAGGCTGGCAATGGGGTAGGAAGATAAGCCACCTACTCACAATACAAGTTTTACCATTAGCGGTCCCTAGCGAGAGATGCCAACACCTGGTGCTGTAGAATGCTGATAAATTCAGGTTCAAACACAGTTCCACCCCATTCCTGCTCTGAAACATGTCAAACTAAGGCAGGAAATATCACTGAAGAGAGATATATGTTGCTGAAGCTTTTCATCTTGCACTTATCAGGACAAACACAAGAATGCAAAATTGCAAACAATCACAACAATTTATATTACAGGAGAGAAGGGTGCAGATTGGTTGGTAGAGTTGGCTCCGACAGTGCGGCGCTCCCTCAGCGCTACCCCTTCGACAGTGCGGCGTTCCCTCAGCGCTGCTCCTCCGACAGTGCGGCGCTCCCTCAGCGCTGCCCCTTCGACAGTGCGGCGTTCCCTCAGCGCTGCTCCTCCGACAGTGCGGCGCTCCCTCAGCGCTGCCCCTCCCTCAGCGCTGCCCCTCCGACAGTGCGGCGCTCCCTCAGCGCTGCCCCTCCGACAGTGCGGCGCTCCCTCAGCGCTGCCCCTCCGACAGTGCGGCGCTCCCTCAGCGCTGCCCCTCCGACAGTGCGGCGCTCCCTCAGTGCTGCCCCTCCGACAGTGTGGCGCTGCACCAGGATTGTCAGCCTACATTGTGGGCTCTGGTCTGGGTTGAGGCTTGATCCACAACCTCGTGAATCAGAGGTGACAGCACAACCCACTGAACATCAGCCAACACCACAATGAGGCAATAATGCACTATGTCTAATGCGTTCTTAATCACTTATGCACCTACCAGATTTTTAAAGTAATGACTTGATTAAGATTGTGCATTAACTGCTAGGTTCCCACTAGCTGGGTTGAGCAAGTGTGCGGACATCTGGACTTTATTCATCTACAGTTGAAAAGATTATCAACCTTCAGTATGTCACAGCATGAATCAGCACCACCGGGAAGGTGAAAATTGGGAAAGGGGATGGAAAAGGAGAGCAAGAGCTTTAGAGAGATTATTATATATCTGCATTATACCCCTGCCCCCACAATTAGAGTGCGTGGGAGTTAGAGATTATAATACAAAGGGTCGAGGCAACAGTGAACAAATCCAGCTTTGTGCTGGTGCTCACTGCAATCAGCTGAGCAACAAAATATTAAGTTGGTAATTCAAATTGTAATACATGAAGAATAGAATGACAGATCCCTGGGAAAGAATTAAAAGGTAGTAATCTAATCAGATAAACCCAGGATTGGATTACTCCCTTTAATTCTCTTTTGGGTATTTGATTTTTCTAACAGTACACTCACTGATCCCTTTCCTACAGTCACAGCTGAAGTGTTTTTCTGGCAATTTTATCTTTGCTTTCCATCAAATCGTGGGTCTCTATTTCAGGATTGCTTGACAATTAAAAAAACTTACATAAACATTAATAGGTTAGAGGTCCTTAAGATAAATTGAGGTCAGTTCGAATGCCATGGCATCGTACTGACTAGAGGCTAGCAGTGTTGCTTTTGCCATCATTATAGATGCAGTGCTCATGCCACAGGACTGGGAGCTAGATGTCAGAGCGTGCAGCAAGATAGAGCCTGTGTTACACTGCACCAATCATAGATGCTGTATGAGTCACCTGTTTGCATTACTGTAGGAGAATCAACGAATTGTTAGCGTACAGAAGGAGGCCATTCAGCCTGCACTGGCTCTGAATGAGTAATTTACCTAGTGCCATTCTCCTGTCTTTGTCGCGTAACCCTGCACATTGTTCCTTTTCAGTTAACAGTCTAGTTACCTTTTGAATGACTTAATTGAACCTGCGTCCACCACACATTCAGGCAGTGCATTTCAAACTCCAACACTTGCTGCATGAAAAAGTTTTTCCTTATATCACTTTTTCTTCTTTTGCCAATTACTTTAAGTCTGTGCCTTCTAGTTCTCGATTCTTTCATGAGTGGGAACAGTTTCTCCCTGACTACTCTGACCAGACCCCTCATTATTTTGAATGCCTCAATCAAATCTCCTCTCAGCCTTCTTTTCTCCAAGGAAAACAGTCCTAACTTCTCCAATCTATCTTCATAACTGAAGACGCCTGGAATCATTCGTGAATACTATTTGCACCCTCTCTAAAGCCTTCCTAACCTTCCTAAAGTGCAGCACCCAGAACTGGATGCAATACTCTAGCTGAGGCGAACTAGTGACTTATACAAATGGCAACATAACTTCCTTGCTCTTATACTCTATGTCCCTATTAAGAAAGCCCAGGGTACTGTTTGCTTTATTAACCGCGCTCTCAACCTGTCCTGGCACACTGAGCAAAAAGGATGAAGTGAAGGATTGAGGAAAGACTGGAGAAGTTTGGAGTTGGTAGAGGTGATGATCAAAGCACCTCACTGAGATATTAAAATTATAACAAGATAAACTGTGAATATTACTTCAAAAATTGAATCAAAGGACATAAATGGAAGTTAGTGACAAGTAAACTTAGAACAGCTATCAGCACCAAAATGACACTCAAAATATCGAGCGATGTTTAGAATATTCACCTCCTGAAGCAAAGGTACTGGGCTTTACAAAATACAATGGGTGTTGATAGGAGAGTCAGAGGATTCGAAGGATGGGTTTAGAAGAAAGAAAAAGTCTTGCATATCTAGAGGTGTCTTTCACGGCCTCAAGGCTTCCAAAGGCTTTTTACAGTTAATGAAGTAATTCTCAAATGTAGTCTAAATGTAAGGCTAAATGTTCTTTAAATGTCTCATCAGGACAAGAGATGCAACATGACTGCAACCCAAACTGTCAGGAAATCAGTTAACAAGGGAGGCAATGAACCCATTGTTAAGTGCAGTTAGAAAACAAAGATAAGATTAAGTATCTCGCTGAAACAGAGTTCCTCTAGTTTAACATTCCTAAATGGAGTTCAGGTATGTGCTTCTCTATTTATTACAACTGTTTCTGTATCAGACGAGGTAGCTTGTCAGTGCCACTGATCCACAGGCCCCCGTGCCAGTGGCAACACCAAATGCAAGTGTGCCAGATTTTAACTGACACTTGGCTTTGACTAGTCAGTAAATGGTGAAGCAGCTACATTGTGGAATTGAGCAACATGGGCAATATACTTAGCGTAAACAAAAGCCAGAACAATAACAGTGTGCATTTATATAGCACCGTTGATGTAGTAAAACACCACGAGGTGCTTCACAAGAGCATTAATCAGATATAAATTGACACTGAGCCATACAAGGAGACATGAGAAGTTACCAGATACTTGGCCAGGAGGTAGGTTTTAGGAAGGCTCCTAGAGAAGAAGTGAAGAGGTTTAGGGAGGGAATTCCAGGACTGAGGACCCAAGGCACAGCCGCCAATAATGAAAAGAAGGAGGGGTGTGCAAGTGGACAGAATGAGAGGAGGTGACAGATATTGGGCAGGGGAGGCTGGGGGAGGAGACGGATGCCGGGGAGGGCTGGGGGAGGAGACGGATGCCGGGGAGGGCTGGGGGAGGTGACGGATGCCGGGGAGGGCTGGGGGAGGTGACGGATGCCGGGGAGGGCTGGGGGAGGTGACGGATGCCGGGGAGGGCTGGGGGAGGTGACGGATGCCGGGGAGGGCTGGGGGAGGTGACGGATGCCGGGGAGGGCTGGGGGAGGTGACGGATGCCGGGGAGGGCTGGGGGAGGTGACGGATGCCGGGGAGGGCTGGGGGAGGTGACGGATGCCGGGGAGGGCTGGGGGAGGTGACGGATGCCGGGGAGGGCTGGGGGAGGTGACGGATGCCGGGGAGGGCTGGGGGAGGTGACGGATGCCGGGGAGGGCTGGGGGAGGTGACGGATGCCGGGGAGGGCTGGGGGAGGTGACGGATGCCGGGGAGGGCTGGGGGAGGTGACGGATGCCGGGGAGGGCTGGGGGAGGTGACGGATGCCGGGGAGGGCTGGGGGAGGTGACGGATGCCGGGGAGGGCTGGGGGAGGTGACGGATGCCGGGGAGGGCTGGGGGAGGTGACGGATGCCGGGGAGGGCTGGGGGAGGTGACGGATGCCGGGGAGGGCTGGGGGAGGTGACGGATGCCGGGGAGGGCTGGGGGAGGTGACGGATGCCGGGGAGGGCTGGGGGAGGTGACGGATGCCGGGGAGGGCTGGGGGAGGTGACGGATGCCGGGGAGGGCTGGGGGAGGTGACGGATGCCGGGGAGGGCTGGGGGAGGTGACGGATGCCGGGGAGGGCTGGGGGAGGTGACGGATGCCGGGGAGGGCTGGGGGAGGTGACGGATGCCGGGGAGGGCTGGGGGAGGTGACGGATGCCGGGGAGGGCTGGGGGAGGTGACGGATGCCGGGGAGGGCTGGGGGAGGTGACGGATGCCGGGGAGGGCTGGGGGAGGTGACGGATGCCGGGGAGGGCTGGGGGAGGTGACGGATGCCGGGGAGGGCTGGGGGAGGTGACGGATACCGGGGAGGGCTGGGGGAGGTGACGGATACCGGGGAGGGCTGGGGGAGGTGACGGATACCGGGGAGGGCTGGGGGAGGTGACGGATACCGGGGAGGGCTGGGGGAGGTGACGGATACCGGGGAGGGCTGGGGGAGGTGACGGATACCGGGGAGGGCTGGGGGAGGTGACGGATACCGGGGAGGGCTGGGGGAGGTGACGGATACCGGGGAGGGCTGGGGGAGGTGACGGATACCGGGGAGGGCTGGGGGAGGTGACGGATACCGGGGAGGGCTGGGGGAGGTGACGGATACCGGGGAGGGCTGGGGGAGGTGACGGATACCGGGGAGGGCTGGGGGAGGTGACAGGGCTGGGGAGGGCTGTAGGAGGTGACAGGGCTGAGGAGGGCAGGACGAGGTGACAGGGATGGGAAGGGCTGGAGGAGGTGACAGATATTGGGAAGGGCTGGAAGAGGTGACAGATATTGGGGAGGGCTGGAGGAGGTGACAGGGCTGGAGGAGGTGACAGATATTGGGAAGGGCTGGAGGAGGTGACAGATATTGGGAAGGGCTGGAGAGGGTGACAGATATTGGTAAGGGCTGGAGGAGGTGACAGATATTGGGAAGGGCTGGAGGTGACAGATATTGGGAAGGGCTGAAGGAGGTGACAGATATTGGGAAGGGCTGGAGGAGGTGAAAGATATTGGGAAGGGCTGGAGGAGGTGACAGATATTGGGAAGGGCTGGAGGAGGTGACAGATATTGGGAAGGGCTGGAGGAGGTGACAGATATTGGGAAGGGCTGGAGGAGGTGACAGATATTGGGAAGGGCTGGAGGAGGTGACAGCTATTGGGAAGGGCTGGAGGAGGTGACAGATATTGGGAAGGGCTGGAGGAGGTGACAGATATTGGGAAGGGCTGGAGGTGACAGATATTGGGAAGGGCTGAAGGAGGTGACAGATATTGGGAAGGGCTGGAGGAGGTGACAGGGATGGGAAGGGCTGGAGGAGGTGACAGATATTGGGAAGGGCTGGAAGAGGTGACAGATATTGGGGAGGGCTGGAGGAGGTGACAGGGCTGGAGGAGGTGACAGATATTGGGGAGGGCGGGAGGGAGTGACAGATATTGGGAAGGGCTGGAAGAGGTGACAGATATTGGGGAGGGCTGGAGGAGGTGACAGGGCTGGAGGAGGTGACAGATATTGGGGAGGGCGGGAGGGAGTGACAGATATTGGGAAGGGCTGGAGGAGGTGACAGACATTGGGAAGGGCTGGAGGAGGTGACAGGGCTGGGGAGGGCTGGAGGAGGTGACAGGGCTGGGGAGGGCTGGAGGAGGTGACAGGGCTGGGGAGGGCTGGAGGAGGTGACAGGGCTGGGGAGGGCTGGAGGAGGTGACAGGGCTGGGGAGGGCTGGAGGAGGTGACAGGGCTGGGGAGGGCTGGAGGAGGTGACAGGGCTGGGGAGGGCTGGAGGAGGTGACAGGGCTGGGGAGGGCTGGAGGAGGTGACAGGGCTGGGGAGGGCTGGAGGAGGTGACAGGGCTGGGGAGGGCTGGAGGAGGTGACAGGGCTGGGGAGGGCTGGAGGAGGTGACAGGGCTGGGGAGGGCTGGAGGAGGTGACAGCGATGGCGAGGGCTGGAGGAGGTGACAGCGATGGCGAGGGCTGGAGGAGGTGACAGCGATGGGGAGGGCTGGAGGAGGTGACAGCGATGGGAGGGCTGGAGGAGGTGAGAGCGATGGGGAGGGCTGGAGGAGGTGACAGCGATGGGGAGGGCTGGAGGAGGTGACAGGGATGGGGAGGGCTGGAGGAGGTGACAGGGATGGGGAGGGTGTTGGAGGACGTGACAGGAATGGGGGGGCTGGAGGAGGTGACAGGGATGGGGGGGCTGGAGGAGGTGACAGGGATGGGGGGCTGGAGGCGCTGACAGGGATGGGGGGGCTGGAGGAGGTGACAGGGATGGGGAGGGCTGGAGGTGGTGACGGGGAGGGGAGGGCTGGAGGAGTTGATAGATATTGGGGAGGACTGGAGGAGGTGACAGGGATGGGAAGGGCTGGAGGAGGTGACAGATATTGGGAAGGGTTGGAGGAGGTGACAGATATTGGGGAGGGCTGGAGGAGGAGACGGCTGGAGGAGGTGACAGGGCTGGGGAGGGCTGGAGGAGGTGACAGGGCTGGGGAGGGCTGGAGGAGGTGACAGGGCTGGGGAGGGCTGGAGGAGGTGACAGGGCTGGGGAGGGCTGGAGGAGGTGACAGGGCTGGGGAGGGCTGGAGGAGGTGACAGGGCTGGGGAGGGCTGGAGGAGGTGACAGGGCTGGGGAGGGCTGGAGGAGGTGACAGGGCTGGGGAGGGCTGGAGGAGGTGACAGGGCTGGGGAGGGCTGGAGGAGGTGACAGGGCTGGGGAGGGCTGGAGGAGGTGACAGGGCTGGGGAGGGCTGGAGGAGGTGACAGGGCTGGGGAGGGCTGGAGGAGGTGACAGGGCTGGGGAGGGCTGGAGGAGGTGACAGGGCTGGGGAGGGCTGGAGGAGGTGACAGGGCTGGGGAGGGCTGGAGGAGGTGACAGGGCTGGGGAGGGCTGGAGGAGGTGACAGGGCTGGGGAGGGCTGGAGGAGGTGACAGGGCTGGGGAGGGCTGGAGGAGGTGACAGGGCTGGGGAGGGCTGGAGGAGGTGACAGGGCTGGGGAGGGCTGGAGGAGGTGACAGGGCTGGGGAGGGCTGGAGGAGGTGACAGGGCTGGGGAGGGCTGGAGGAGGTGACAGGGCTGGGGAGGGCTGGAGGAGGTGACAGGGCTGGGGAGGGCTGGAGGAGGTGACAGGGCTGGGGAGGGCTGGAGGAGGTGACAGGGCTGGGGAGGGCTGGAGGAGGTGACAGCGATGGCGAGGGCTGGAGGAGGTGACAGCGATGGCGAGGGCTGGAGGAGGTGACAGCGATGGGGAGGGCTGGAGGAGGTGACAGCGATGGGAGGGCTGGAGGAGGTGAGAGCGATGGGGAGGGCTGGAGGAGGTGACAGCGATGGGGAGGGCTGGAGGAGGTGACAGGGATGGGGAGGGCTGGAGGAGGTGACAGGGATGGGGAGGGTGTTGGAGGACGTGACAGGAATGGGGGGGCTGGAGGAGGTGACAGGGATGGGGGGGCTGGAGGAGGTGACAGGGATGGGGGGCTGGAGGCGCTGACAGGGATGGGGGGGCTGGAGGAGGTGACAGGGATGGGGGGGCTGGAGGAGGTGACAGGGATGGGGAGGGCTGGAGGTGGTGACGGGGAGGGGAGGGCTGGAGGAGTTGATAGATATTGGGGAGGACTGGAGGAGGTGACAGGGATGGGAAGGGCTGGAGGAGGTGACAGGGATGGGAAGGGCTGGAGGAGGTGACAGATATTGGGAAGGGTTGGAGGAGGTGACAGATATTGGGGAGGGCTGGAGGAGGAGACGGCTGGAGGAGGTGACGGCTGGAGGAGGTGACAGATATTGGGGAGGGCTGGAGAAGGTGACAGATATTGGGAAGGGCTGGAGGGGATGACAGATATTGGGACGGGCTGGAGGAGGTGACAGATATTGGGAAGGGCTGGAGGAGGTGACAGATATTGGGAAGGGCTGGAGGAGGTGACAGATATTGGGAAGGGCTGGAGGAGGTGACAGATATTGGGAAGGGCTGGAGGAGGTGACAGATATTGGGAAGGGCTGGAGGAGGTGACAGATATTGGGAAGGGCTGGAGGAGGTGACAGATATTGGTAAGGGCTGGAGGAGGTGACAGATATTGGGAAGGGCTGGAGGTGACAGATATTGGGAAGGGCTGAAGGAGGTGACAGATATTGGGAAGGGCTGGAGGAGGTGACAGGGCTGGGGAGAGCTGGAGGTGGTGACAGGGCTGGGGAGGGCTGTAGGAGGTGACAGGGCTGAGGAGGGCAGGACGAGGTGACAGGGATGGGAAGGGCTGGAGGAGGTGACAGATATTGGGGAGGGCTGGAGGAGGTGACAGGGCTGGAGGAGGTGACAGATATTGGGGAGGGCTGGAGGAGGTGACAGATATTGGGAAGGGCTGGAGAGGGTGACAGATAATGTTAAGGGCTGGAGGAGGTGACAGATATTGGGAAGGGCTGGAGGAGGTGACAGATATTGGGAAGGGCTGGAGGAGGTGACAGATATTGGGAAGGGCTGGAGGAGGTGACAGATATTGGGAAGGGCTGGAGGGGGTGACAGATATTGGGAAGGGCTGGAGAGGGTGACAGATATTGGGAAGGGCTGGAGAGGGTGACAGATATTGGTAAGGGCTGGGGGAGGCGACAGGGCTGGGGAGGGCTGGGGGAGGCGACAGGGCTGGGGAGGGCTGGGGGAGGCGACAGGGCTGGGGAGGGCTGGGGGAGGCGACAGGGCTGGGGAGGGCTGGGGGAGGCGACAGGGCTGGGGAGGGCTGGGGGAGGCGACAGGGCTGGGGAGGGCTGGGGGAGGCGACAGGGCTGGGGAGGGCTGGGGGAGGCGACAGGGCTGGGGAGGGCTGGGGGAGGCGACAGGGCTGGGGAGGGCTGGGGGAGGCGACAGGGCTGGGGAAGGCTGGGGGAGGCGCTGGGGAGGGCTGGGGGAGGCGACAGGGCTGGGAGGGCTGGGGGAGGCGACAGGGCTGGGGAGGG
Source organism: Isurus oxyrinchus (assembly GCA_026770705.1). Taxonomy (NCBI): domain Eukaryota; kingdom Metazoa; phylum Chordata; class Chondrichthyes; order Lamniformes; family Lamnidae; genus Isurus; species Isurus oxyrinchus. Next base: position 141,986,830 of record JANJGN010000010.1, read on the forward strand.
CTGGGGGAGGCGACAGGGCTGGGGAGGGCTGGGGGAGGCGACAGGGCTGGGGGAGGGCTGGGGAGGCGACAGGGCTGGGGGAGGGGCTGGGGGAGGCGACAGGGCTGGGGAGGGCTGGGGAGGCGACAGGGCTGGGGAGGGCTGGGGGAGGCGACAGGGCTGGGGAGGGCTGGGGGAGGCGACAGGGCTGGGGAGGGCTGGGGGAGGCGACAGGGCTGGGGAGGGCTGGGGGAGGCGACAGGGCTGGGGAGGGCTGGGGGAGGCGACAGGGCTGGGGAGGGCTGGGGGAGGCGACAGGGCTGGGGAGGGCTGGGGGAGGCGACAGGGCTGGGGAGGGCTGGGGGAGGCGACAGGGCTGGGGAGGGCTGGGGGAGGCGACAGGGCTGGGGAGGGCTGGGGGAGGCGACAGGGCTGGGGAGGGCTGGGGGAGGCGACAGGGCTGGGGAGGGCTGGGGGAGGCGACAGGGCTGGGGAGGGCTGGGGGAGGCGACAGGGCTGGGGAGGGCTGGGGGAGGCGACAGGGCTGGGGAGGGCTGGGGGAGGCGACAGGGCTGGGGAGGGCTGGGGAGGCGACAGGGCTGGGGAGGGCTGGGGAGGCGACAGGGCTGGGGAGGGCTGGGGGGAGGCGACAGGGCTGGGGAGGGCTGGGGGAGGCGACAGGGCTGGGGAGGGCTGGGGGAGGCGACAGGGCTGGGGAGGGCTGGGGGAGGCGACAGGGCTGGGGAGGGCTGGGGAGGCGACAGGGCTGGGGAGGGCTGGGGGAGGCGACAGGGCTGGGGAGGGCTGGGGGAGGCGACAGGGCTGGGGAGGGCTGGGGGAGGCGACAGGGCTGGGGAGGGCTGGGGGAGGCGACAGGGCTGGGGAGGGCTGGGGGAGGCGACAGGGCTGGGGAGGGCTGGGGGAGGCGACAGGGCTGGGGAGGGCTGGGGGAGGCGACAGGGCTGGGGAGGGCTGGGGGAGGCGACAGGGCTGGGGAGGGGCTGGGGGAGGCGACAGGGCTGGGGAGGGCTGGGGGAGGCGACAGGGCTGGGGAGGGCTGGGGGAGGCGACAGGGCTGGGGAGGGCTGGGGGAGGCGACAGGGCTGGGGAGGGCTGGGGGAGGCGACAGGGCTGGGGAGGGCTGGGGGAGGCGACAGGGCTGGGGAGGGCTGGGGGAGGCGACAGGGCTGGGGAGGGCTGGGGGAGGCGACAGGGCTGGGGAGGGCTGGGGGAGGCGACAGGGCTGGGGAGGGCTGGGGGAGGCGACAGGGCTGGGGAGGGCTGGGGGAGGCGACAGGGCTGGGGAGGGCTGGGGGAGGCGACAGGGCTGGGGAGGGCTGGGGGAGGCGACAGGGCTGGGGAGGGCTGGGGGGAGGCGACAGGGCTGGGGAGGGCTGGGGGAGGCGACAGGGCTGGGGAGGGCTGGGGGGAGGCGACAGGGCTGGGGAGGGCTGGGGGAGGCGACAGGGCTGGGGGAGGGCTGGGGGAGGCGACAGGGCTGGGGAGGGCTGGGGGAGGCGACAGGGCTGGGGAGGGCTGGGGGAGGCGACAGGGCTGGGGGAGGGCTGGGGGAGGCGACAGGGCTGGGGAGGGCTGGGGGAGGCGACAGGGCTGGGGAGGGCTGGGGGAGGCGACAGGGCTGGGAGGGCTGGGGGAGGCGACAGGGCTGGGGAGGGCTGGGGGAGGCGACAGGGCTGGGGAGGGCTGGGGGAGGCGACAGGGCTGGGGAGGGCTGGGGGAGGCGACAGGGCTGGGGAGGGCTGGGGGAGGCGACAGGGCTGGGGAGGGCTGGGGGAGGCGACAGGGCTGGGGAGGGCTGGGGGAGGCGACAGGGCTGGGGAGGGCTGGGGGAGGCGACAGGGCTGGGGAGGGCTGGGGGAGGCGACAGGGCTGGGGAGGGCTGGGGGGAGGCGACAGGGCTGGGGAGGGCTGGGGGAGGCGACAGGGCTGGGAGGGCTGGGGGAGGCGACAGGGCTGGGGAGGGCTGGGGGAGGCGACAGGGCTGGGGAGGGCTGGGGGAGGCGACAGGGCTGGGGAGGGCTGGGGGAGGCGACAGGGCTGGGGAGGGCTGGGGGAGGCGACAGGGCTGGGGAGGGCTGGGGGAGGCGACAGGGCTGGGGAGGGCTGGGGGAGGCGACAGGGCTGGGGAGGGCTGGGGGAGGCGACAGGGGCTGGGGAGGGCTGGGGGAGGCGACAGGGCTGGGGAGGGCTGGGGGAGGCGACAGGGGCTGGGGAGGGCTGGGGGAGGCGACAGGGCTGGGGAGGGCTGGGGGAGGCGACAGGGCTGGGGAGGGGCTGGGGGAGGCGACAGGGCTGGGGAGGGCTGGGGGAGGCGACAGGGCTGGGGAGGGCTGGGGGAGGCGACAGGGCTGGGGAGGGCTGGGGGAGGCGACAGGGCTGGGGAGGGCTGGGGGAGCGACAGGGCTGGGGAGGGCTGGGGGGAGGCGACAGGGCTGGGGAGGGCTGGGGGAGGCGACAGGGCTGGGGAGGGCTGGGGGAGGCGACAGGGCTGGGGGAGGGCTGGGGGAGGCGACAGGGCTGGGGAGGGCTGGGGGAGGCGACAGGGCTGGGGAGGGCTGGGGGAGGCGACAGGGCTGGGGAGGGCTGGGGGAGGCGACAGGGCTGGGGAGGGCTGGGGGAGGCGACAGGGCTGGGAGGGCTGGGGGAGGCGACAGGGCTGGGGAGGGCTGGGGGAGGCGACAGGGCTGGGGAGGGCTGGGGGAGGCGACAGGGCTGGGGAGGGCTGGGGGAGGCGACAGGGCTGGGGAGGGCTGGGGGAGGCGACAGGGCTGGGGAGGGCTGGGGAGGCGACAGGGCTGGGGAGGGCTGGGGGAGGCGACAGGGCTGGGGAGGGCTGGGGGAGGCGACAGGGCTGGGGAGGGCTGGGGGGAGGCGACAGGGCTGGGGAGGGCTGGGGGAGGCGACAGGGCCTGGGGAGGGCTGGGGGAGGCGACAGGGCTGGGGAGGGCTGGGGGAGGCGACAGGGCTGGGGAGGGCTGGGGGAGGCGACAGGGCTGGGGAGGGCTGGGGGAGGCGACAGGGCTGGGGAGGGCTGGGGAGGCGACAGGGCTGGGGAGGGCTGGGGGAGGCGACAGGGCTGGGGAGGGCTGGGGGAGGCGACAGGGCTGGGGAGGGCTGGGGGAGGCGACAGGGCTGGGGAGGGCTGGGGGAGGCGACAGGGCTGGGGAGGGCTGGGGGAGGCGACAGGGGCTGGGGAGGGCTGGGGGAGGCGACAGGGCTGGGGAGGGCTGGGGGAGGCGACAGGGCTGGGGAGGGCTGGGGGAGGCGACAGGGCTGGGGAGGGCTGGGGAGGCGACAGGGCTGGGGAGGGCTGGGGGGAGGCGACAGGGCTGGGGAGGGGCTGGGGGGAGGCGACAGGGCTGGGGAGGGCTGGGGGAGGCGACAGGGCTGGGGAGGGCTGGGGGAGGCGACAGGGCTGGGGAGGGCTGGGGGAGGCGACAGGGCTGGGGAGGGCTGGGGGCGACAGGCTGGGAGGGCTGAGGCCAGGGCTGGGGAGGCTGGGAGGCGACAGGGCTGGGGAGGGCTGGGGGAGGCGACAGGGCTGGGGAGGGCTGGGGGAGGCGACAGGGCTGGGGAGGGCTGGGGGAGGCGACAGGGCTGGGGAGGGCTGGGGGAGGCGACAGGGCTGGGGAGGGCTGGGGGAGGCGACAGGGCTGGGGAGGGCTGGGGGAGGCGACAGGGCTGGGGAGGGCTGGGGAGGCGACAGGGCTGGGGAGGGCTGGGGGAGGCGGACAGGGCTGGGGGAGGGCTGGGGGAGGCGACAGGGCTGGGGAGGGCTGGGGGAGGCGACAGGGCTGGGGAGGGCTGGGGGAGGCGACAGGGCTGGGGAGGGCTGGGGGAGGCGACAGGGCTGGGGAGGGGCTGGGGGGAGGCGACAGGGCTGGGGAGGGCTGGGGGAGGCGACAGGGCTGGGGAGGGCTGGGGGAGGCGACAGGGCTGGGGAGGGCTGGGGGAGGCGACAGGGCTGGGGAGGGCTGGGGGAGGCGACAGGGCTGGGGAGGGCTGGGGGAGGCGACAGGGCTGGGGAGGGCTGGGGGAGGCGACAGGGCTGGGGAGGGCTGGGGGAGGCGACAGGGCTGGGGAGGGCTGGGGGAGGCGACAGGGCTGGGGAGGGCTGGGGGAGGCGACAGGGCTGGGGAGGGCTGGGGGAGGCGACAGGGCTGGGGAGGGCTGGGGGAGGCGACAGGGCTGGGGAGGGCTGGGGGAGGCGACAGGGCTGGGGAGGGCTGGGGGAGGCGACAGGGCTGGGGAGGGCTGGGGGAGGCGACAGGGCTGGGGAGGGCTGGGGACCGGGCGACAGGGCTGGGGAGGGCTGGGGGAGGCGACAGGGCTGGGGAGGGCTGGGGGAGGGGACAGGGCTGGGAGGGCTGGGGGAGGCGACAGGGCTGGGGAGGGCTGGGGGAGGCGACAGGGCTGGGGAGGGCTGGGGGAGGCGACAGGGCTGGGGAGGGCTGGGGGAGGCGACAGGGCTGGGGAGGCGACAGGGCTGGGGAGGCTGGGGGAGGCGACAGGGCTGGGGAGGGCTGGGGGAGGCGACAGGGCTGGGGAGGGCTGGGGGAGGCGACAGGGCTGGGGAGGGCTGGGGGAGGCGACAGGGCTGGGGAGGGGACAGGGCTGGGGAGGGCTGGGGGAGGGGACAGGGCTGGGGAGGGCTGGGGGAGGCGACAGGGCTGGGGAGGGCTGGGGGAGGCGACAGGGCTGGGGAGGGCTGGGGGAGGCGACAGGGCTGGGGAGGGCTGGGGGAGGCGACAGGGCTGGGGAGGGCTGGGGAGGCGACAGGGCTGGGGAGGGCTGGGGAGGCGACAGGGCTGGGGAGGGCTGGGGGAGGCCGACAGGGCTGGGGAGGGCTGGGGGAGGCGACAGGGCTGGGGAGGGCTGGGGGAGGCGACAGGGCTGGGGAGGGCTGGGGGAGGCGACAGGGCTGGGGAGGGCTGGGGGAGGCGACAGGGCTGGGGAGGGCTGGGGGAGGCGACAGGGCTGGGGAGGGCTGGGGGAGGCGACAGGGCTGGGGAGGGCTGGGGGAGGCGACAGGGCTGGGGAGGGCTGGGGGAGGCGACAGGGCTGGGGAGGGCTGGGGGAGGCGACAGGGCTGGGGAGGGCTGGGGGAGGCGACAGGGCTGGGGAGGGCTGGGGAGGCGACAGGGCTGGGGAGGGCTGGGGGAGGCGACAGGGCTGGGAGGGCTGGGGGAGGCGACAGGGCTGGGGAGGGCTGGGGGAGGCGACAGGGCTGGGGAGGGCTGGGGGAGGCGACAGGGCTGGGGAGGGCTGGGGGAGGCGACAGGGCTGGGGAGGGCTGGGGGAGGCGACAGGGCTGGGGAGGGCTGGGGGAGGCGACAGGGCTGGGGAGGGCTGGGGAGGCGACAGGGCTGGGGAGGGCTGGGGAGGCGACAGGGCTGGGGAGGGCTGGGGGAGGCGGACAGGGCTGGGGAGGGCTGGGGGAGGCGACAGGGCTGGGGAGGGCTGGGGGAGGCGACAGGGCTGGGGAGGGCTGGGGGAGGCGACAGGGCTGGGGAGGGGCTGGGGGAGGCGACAGGGCTGGGGAGGGCTGGGGGAGGCGACAGGGCTGGGAGGGCTGGGGAGGCGACAGGGCCGGGGAGGCGACGGGGCTGGGGGAGGGCCGGGGGAGGCGACGGGGCTGGGGAGGGCCGGGCGAGGCGACAGGGCTGGGGAGGGGCCGGGCGAGGCGACAGGGCTGGGGAGGGCCGGGCGAGGCGACAGGGCTGGGGAGGGCCGGGGGAGGCGACAGGGCTGGGGAGGGCCGGGGGAGGCGACAGGGCTGGGGAGGGCCGGGGGAGGCGACAGGGCTGGGGAGGGCCGGGGGAGGCGACAGGGCTGGGGAGGGCCGGGGGAGGCGACAGGGCTGGGGAGGGCCGGGGGAGGCGACAGGGCTGGGAGGCGGGGAGGCGACAGGGCTGGGGAGGGCCGGGGGAGGCGACAGGGCTGGGGAGGGCCGGGGGAGGCGACAGGGCTGGGGAGGGCCGGGGGAGGCGACAGGGCTGGGAGGGCCGGGGGGAGGCGACAGGGCTGGGGAGGGCCGGGGGAGGCGACAGGGCTGGGGAGGGCCGGGGGAGGCGACAGGGCTGGGGAGGGCCGGGGGAGGCGACAGGGCTGGGGAGGGCAGGGGGAGGCGACAGGGCTGGGGAGGGCAGGAGGAGGCGACAGCGATGGGGAGGGCTGGAGGAGGTGACATGGCTGGCGAGGGCTGGAGGAGGTGACAGGGCTGGGGAGGGCTGCAGGAGGTGACAGGGCTGGGGAGGGCTGCAGGAGGTGACAGGGCTGGCGAGGGCTGCAGGAGGTGACAGGGCTGGCGAGGGCTGCAGGAGGTGACAGGGCTGGCGAGGGCTGCAGGAGGTGACAGGGCTGGCGAGGGCTGCAGGAGGTGACAGGCTGGCGAGGGCTGCAGGAGGTGACAGGGCTGGCGAGGGCTGCAGGAGGTGACAGGGCTGGCGAGGGCTGCAGGAGGTGACAGGGCTGGCGAGGGCTGCAGGAGGTGACAGGGCTGGCGAGGGCTGCAGGAGGTGACAGGGCTGGCGAGGGCTGCAGGAGGTGACAGGGCTGGCGAGGGCTGCAGGAGGTGACAGGGCTGGCGAGGGCTGCAGGAGGTGACAGGGCTGGCGAGGGCTGCAGGAGGTGACAGGGCTGGCGAGGGCTGCAGGAGGGTGACAGGGCTGGCGAGGGCTGCAGGAGGTGACAGGGCTGGCGAGGGCTGCAGGAGGTGACAGGGCTGGCGAGGGCTGCAGGAGGTGACAGGGCTGGCGAGGGCTGCAGGAGGTGACAGGGCTGGCGAGGGCTGCAGGAGGTGACAGGGCTGGCGAGGGCTGCAGGAGGTGACAGGGCTGGCGAGGGCTGCAGGGAGGGTGACAGGGCTGGCGAGGGCTGCAGGAGGTGACAGGGCTGGCGAGGGCTGCAGGAGGTGACAGGGCTGGCGAGGGCTGCAGGAGGTGACAGGGCTGGCGAGGGCTGCAGGAGGTGACAGGGCTGGCGAGGGCTGCAGGAGGTGACAGGGCTGGCGAGGGCTGCAGGAGGTGACAGGGCTGGCGAGGGCTGCAGGAGGTGACAGGGCTGGCGAGGGCTGCAGGAGGTGACAGGGCTGGCGAGGGCTGCAGGAGGTGACAGGGCTGGCGAGGGCTGCAGGAGGGTGACAGGGGCTGGCGAGGGCTGCAGGAGGTGACAGGGCTGGCGAGGGCTGCAGGAGGTGACAGGGCTGGCGAGGGCTGCAGGAGGTGACAGGGCTGGCGAGGGCTGCAGGAGGTGACAGGGCTGGCGAGGGCTGCAGGAGGTGACAGGGCTGGCGAGGGCTGCAGGAGGGTGACAGGGCTGGCGAGGGCTGCAGGAGGTGACAGGGCTGGCGAGGGCTGCAGGAGGTGACAGGGCTGGCGAGGGCTGCAGGAGGTGACAGGGCTGGCGAGGGCTGCAGGAGGTGACAGGGCTGGCGAGGGCTGCAGGAGGTGACAGGGCTGGCGAGGGCTGCAGGAGGTGACAGGGCTGGCGAGGGCTGCAGGAGGTGACAGGGCTGGCGAGGGCTGCAGGAGGTGACAGGGCTGGCGAGGGCTGCAGGAGGGTGACAGGGCTGGCGAGGGCTGCAGGAGGTGACAGGGCTGGCGAGGGCTGCAGGAGGTGACAGGGCTGGCGAGGGGCTGCAGGAGGTGACAGGGCTGGCGAGGGCTGCAGGAGGTGACAGGGCTGGCGAGGGCTGCAGGAGGTGACAGGGCTGGCGAGGGCTGCAGGAGGTGACAGGGCTGGCGAGGGCTGCAGGAGGTGACAGGGCTGGCGAGGGCTGCAGGAGGTGACAGGGCTGGCGAGGGCTGCAGGAGGTGACAGGGCTGGCGAGGGCTGCAGGAGGTGACAGGGCTGGCGAGGGCTGCAGGAGGTGACAGGGCAGGCGAGGGCTGCAGGAGGTGACAGGGCTGGCGAGGGCTGCAGGAGGTGACAGGGCTGGCGAGGGCTGCAGGAGGTGACAGGGCTGGCGAGGGCTGCAGGAGGTGACAGGGCTGGCGAGGGCTGCAGGAGGTGACAGGGCTGGCGAGGGCTGCAGGAGGTGACAGGGCTGGCGAGGGCTGCAGGAGGTGACAGGGCTGGCGAGGGCTGCAGGAGGTGACAGGGCTGGCGAGGGCTGCAGGAGGTGACAGGGCTGGCGAGGGCTGCAGGAGGTGACAGGGCTGGCGAGGGCTGCAGGAGGTGACAGGGCTGGCGAGGGCTGCAGGAGGTGACAGGGCTGGCGAGGGCTGCAGGAGGTGACAGGGCTGGCGAGGGCTGCAGGAGGTGACAGGGCTGGCGAGGGCTGCAGGAGGTGACAGGGCTGGCGAGGGCTGCAGGAGGTGACAGGGCTGGCGAGGGCTGCAGGAGGTGACAGGGCTGGCGAGGGGCTGCAGGAGGTGACAGGGCTGGCGAGGGCTGCAGGAGGTGACAGGGCTGGCGAGGGCTGCAGGAGGTGACAGGGCTGGCGAGGGCTGCAGGAGGTGACAGGGCTGGCGAGGGGCTGCAGGAGGTGACAGGGCTGCAGGAGGTGACAGGGCTGGCGAGGGCTGCAGGAGGTGACAGGGCCGGAGGAGGTGACGGGGCTGGCGAGGGCCGGAGGAGGTGACGGGGCTGCGGAGGGCCGGAGGAGGTGACGGGGCTGCGGAGGGCCGGAGGAGGTGACGGGGCTGCGGAGGGCCGGAGGAGGTGACGGGGCTGCGGAGGGCCGGAGGAGGTGACGGGGCTGCGGAGGGCCGGAGGAGGTGACGGGGCTGCGGAGGGCCGGAGGAGGTGACGGGGCTGCGGAGGGCCGGAGGAGGTGACGGGGCTGCGGAGGGCGGAGGAGGTGACGGGGCTGCGGAGGGCCGGAGGAGGTGACGGGGCTGCGGAGGGCCGGAGGAGGTGACGGGGCTGCGGAGGGCCGGAGGAGGTGACGGGGCTGCGGAGGGCCGGAGGAGGTGACGGGGGCTGCGGAGGGCCGGAGGAGGTGACGGGGCTGCGGAGGGCCGGAGGAGGTGACGGGGCTGCGGAGGGCCGGAGGAGGTGACGGGGCTGCGGAGGGCCGGAGGAGGTGACGGGGCTGCGGAGGGCCGGAGGAGGTGACGGGGCTGCGGAGGGCCGGAGGAGGTGACGGGGCTGCGGAGGGCCGGAGGAGGTGACGGGGCTGCGGAGGGCCGGAGGAGGTGACGGGGCTGCGGAGGGCCGGAGGAGGTGACGGGGCTGCGGAGGGCCGGAGGAGGTGACGGGGCTGCGGAGGGCCGGAGGAGGTGACGGGGCTGCGGAGGGCCGGAGGAGGTGACGGGGCTGCGGAGGGCCGGAGGAGGTGACGGGGCTGCGGAGGGCCGGAGGAGGTGACGGGGGCTGCGGAGGGCCGGAGGAGGGTGACGGGGCTGCGGAGGGCCGGAGGAGGTGACGGGGCTGCGGAGGGCCGGAGGAGGTGACGGGGCTGCGGAGGGCCGGAGGAGGTGACGGGGCTGCGGAGGGCCGGAGGAGGGTGACGGGGCTGCGGAGGGCCGGAGGAGGTGACGGGGCTGCGGAGGGCCGGAGGAGGTGACGGGGCTGCGGAGGGCCGGAGGAGGTGACGGGGCTGCGGAGGGCCGGAGGAGGTGACGGGGCTGCGGAGGGGCCGGAGGAGGTGACGGGGCTGCGGAGGGCCGGAGGAGGTGACGGGGCTGCGGAGGGCCGGAGGAGGTGACGGGGCTGCGGAGGGCCGGAGGAGGTGACGGGGCTGCGGAGGGCCGGAGGAGGTGACGGGGCTGCGGAGGGCCGGAGGAGGTGACGGGGCTGCGGAGGGCCGGAGGAGGTGACGGGGCTGCGGAGGGCCGGAGGAGGGTGACGGGGCTGCGGAGGGCCGGAGGAGGTGACGGGGCTGCGGAGGGCCGGAGGAGGTGACGGGGCTGCGGAGGGCCGGAGGAGGTGACGGGGCTGCGGAGGGCCGGAGGAGGTGACGGGGCTGCGGAGGGCCGGAGGAGGTGACGGGGCTGCGGAGGGCCGGAGGAGGTGACGGGGCTGCGGAGGGCCGGAGGAGGTGACGGGGCTGCGGAGGGCCGGAGGAGGTGACGGGGCTGCGGAGGGCCGGAGGAGGTGACGGGGCTGCGGAGGGCGGAGGAGGTGACGGGGCTGCGGAGGGCCGGAGGAGGTGACGGGGCTGCGGAGGGCCGGAGGAGGTGACGGGGCTGCGGAGGGCCGGAGGAGGTGACGGGGCTGCGGAGGGCCGGAGGAGGTGACGGGGCTGCGGAGGGCCGGAGGAGGGTGACGGGGCTGCGGAGGGCCGGAGGAGGTGACGGGGCTGCGGAGGGCCGGAGGAGGTGACGGGGCTGCGGAGGGCCGGAGGAGGTGACGGGGCTGCGGAGGGCCGGAGGAGGTGACGGGGCTGCGGAGGGCCGGAGGAGGTGACGGGGCTGCGGAGGGCCGGAGGAGGGTGACGGGGCTGCGGAGGGCCGGATGTGGTGACAGGGGTGGGTACAGCTGGAGGAGGTGACGGTGTGGGGAGGGCTGGAGGAGGTGACAGATATTGGGAAGGGCTGGAAGCGGTGACAGATATTGGGAAGGGCCGGAGGGGGTGACAGATATTGGGAAGGGCGGAGGGGGTGACAGATATTGGGAAGGGCCGCAGGAGGTGACAGATATTGCGGAGGGCCGCAGGAGGTGACAGGGCTGCGGAGGGCCGCAGGAGGTGACAGGGCTGCGGAGGGCCGGAGGAGGTGACAGGGCTGCGGAGGGCCGGAGGAGGTGACAGAGATGGGGAGGGCCGGAGGAGGTGACAGGGCTGGCGAGGGCTGCACTAGGTGACAGGGCTGGGGAGGGCTGGAGGAGGTGACAGGGCTGGAGGAGGTGACAGGGCTGGCGAGGGCTGCAGGAGGTGACAGGGCTGGCGAGGGCCGCAGGAGGTGACAGGGCTGGCGAGGGCCGCAGGAGGTGACAGGGCTGGCGAGGGCCGCAGGAGGTGACAGGGCTGGCGAGGGCCGCAGGAGGTGACAGGGCTGGCGAGGGCCGCAGGAGGTGACAGGGCAGGCGAGGGCCGCAGGAGGTGACAGGGCTGCGGAGGGCCGCAGGAGGTGACAGGGCTGCGGAGGGCCGCAGGAGGTGACAGGGCTGCGGAGGGCCGCAGGAGGTGACAGGGCTGCGGAGGGCCGCAGGAGGTGACAGGGCTGCGGAGGGCCGCAGGAGGTGACAGGGCTGCGGAGGGCCGCAGGAGGTGACAGGGCTGCGGAGGGCCGCAGGAGGTGACAGGGCTGCGGAGGGCCGCAGGAGGTGACAGGGCTGCGGAGGGCCGCAGGAGGTGACAGGGCTGCGGAGGGCCGCAGGAGGTGACTGGGCTGCGGAGGGGCCGCAGGAGGTGACTGGGCTGCGGAGGGCCGCAGGAGGTGACTGGGCTGCGGAGGGCCGCAGGAGGTGACTGGGCTGCGGAGGGCCGCAGGAGGTGACTGGGCTGCGGAGGGCCGCAGGAGGTGACTGGGCTGCGGAGGGCCGCAGGAGGTGACTGGGCTGCGGAGGGCGGAGGAGGTGACAGGGCTGCGGAGGGCCGGAGGAGGTGACAGGGCTGCGGAGGGCCGGAGGAGGTGACAGGGCTGCGGAGGGCCGGAGGAGGTGACAGGGCTGCGGAGGGCCGGAGGAGGTGACAGCGACGGGGAGGGCCGGAGGGTGACAGCGACGGGGAGGGCCGGAGGAGGTGACAGGGCTGGCGAGGGCTGCACTAGGTGACAGGGCTGGGGAGGGCTGGAGGAGGGTGACAGGGCTGCAGGAGGTGACAGGGCTGGCGAGGGCTGCAGGAGGTGACAGGGCTGGCGAGGGCTGCAGGAGGTGACAGGGCTGGCGAGGGCTGCAGGAGGTGACAGGGCTGGCGAGGGCTGCAGGAGGTGACAGGGCTGGCGAGGGCTGCAGGAGGTGACAGGGCTGGCGAGGGCTGCAGGAGGTGACAGGGCTGGCGAGGGCTGCAGGAGGTGACAGGGCTGGCGAGGGCTGCAGGAGGTGACAGGGCTGGCGAGGGCTGCAGGAGGTGACAGGGCTGGCGAGGGCTGCAGGAGGTGACAGGGCTGGCGAGGGCTGCAGGAGGTGACAGGGCTGGCGAGGGCTGCAGGAGGTGACAGGGCTGGCGAGGGCTGCAGGAGGTGACAGGGCTGGCGAGGGCTGCAGGAGGTGACAGGGCTGGCGAGGGCTGCAGGAGGGTGACAGGGCTGGCGAGGGCTGCAGGAGGTGACAGGGCTGGCGAGGGCTGCAGGAGGTGACAGGGCTGGCGAGGGCTGCAGGAGGGTGACAGGGCTGGCGAGGGCTGCAGGAGGTGACAGGGCTGGCGAGGGCTGCAGGAGGTGACAGGGCTGGCGAGGGCTGCAGGAGGTGACAGGGCTGGCGAGGGCTGCAGGAGGTGACAGGGCTGGCGAGGGCTGCAGGAGGTGACAGGGCTGGCGAGGGCTGCAGGAGGTGACAGGGCTGGCGAGGGCTGCAGGAGGTGACAGGGCTGGCGAGGGCTGCAGGAGGTGACAGGGCTGGCGAGGGCTGCAGGAGGTGACAGGGCTGGCGAGGGCTGCAGGAGGTGACAGGGCTGGCGAGGGCTGCAGGAGGTGGACAGGGCTGGCGAGGGCTGCAGGAGGTGACAGGGCTGGCGAGGGCTGCAGGAGGTGACAGGGCTGGCGAGGGCTGCAGGAGGTGACAGGGCTGGCGAGGGCTGCAGGAGGTGACAGGGCTGGCGAGGGCTGCAGGAGGTGACAGGGCTGGCGAGGGCTGCAGGAGGTGACAGGGCTGGCGAGGGCTGCAGGAGGTGACAGGGCTGGCGAGGGCTGCAGGAGGTGACAGGGCTGGCGAGGGCTGCAGGAGGGTGACAGGGCTGGCGAGGGCTGCAGGAGGTGACAGGGCTGGCGAGGCTGCAGGAGGTGACAGGGCTGGCGAGGGCTGCAGGAGGTGACAGGGCTGGCGAGGGCTGCAGGAGGTGACAGGGCTGGCGAGGGCTGCAGGAGGTGACAGGGCTGGCGAGGGCTGCAGGAGGTGACAGGGCTGGCGAGGGCTGCAGGAGGTGACAGGGCTGGCGAGGGCTGCAGGAGGTGACAGGGCTGGCGAGGGCTGCAGGAGGTGACAGGGCTGGCGAGGCTGCAGGAGGTGACAGGGCGCGAGGGCTGCAGGAGGTGACAGGGCTGGCGAGGGCTGCAGGAGGTGACAGGGCTGGCGAGGGCTGCAGGAGGTGACAGGGGCTGGCGAGGGCTGCAGGAGGTGACAGGGCTGGCGAGGGCTGCAGGAGGTGACAGGGCTGGCGAGGGCTGCAGGAGGTGACAGGGCTGGCGAGGGCTGCAGGAGGTGACAGGGCTGGCGAGGGCTGCAGGAGGTGACAGGGCTGGCGAGGGCTGCAGGAGGTGACAGGGCTGGCGAGGGCTGCAGGAGGTGACCGGGCTGGCGAGGGCTGCAGGAGGTGACCGGGCTGGCGAGGGCTGCAGGAGGTGACCGGGCTGGCGAGGGCTGCAGGAGGTGGACCGGGCTGGCGAGGGCTGCAGGAGGTGACCGGGGCTGGCGAGGGCTGCAGGAGGTGACAGGGCTGGCGAGGGCTGCAGGAGGTGACAGGGCTGGCGAGGGCTGCAGGAGGTGACAGGGCTGGCGAGGGCTGCAGGAGGTGACAGGGCTGGCGAGGGCTGCAGGAGGTGACAGGGCTGGAGGAGGTGACAGGGCTGGCGAGGGCTGGAGGAGGTGACAGGGCTGGCGAGGGCTGCAGGAGGTGACAGGGCAGGGGAGGGCTGGAGGAGGTGACAGGGCTGGCGAGGGCTGGAGGAGGTGACAGGGCTGGCGAGGGCTGGAGGAGGTGACAGGGCCGGCGAGGGCCGGAGGAGGTGACAGGGCCGGCGAGGGCCGGAGGAGGTGACAGGGCCGGCGAGGGCCGGAGGAGGTGACAGGGCCGGAGGAGGTGACAGGGCCGGAGGAGGTGACAGGGCTGGGGAGGGCCGGAGGAGGTGACAGGGCCGCAGGAGGTGACAGGGCTGCGGAGGGCCGCAGGAGGTGACAGGGCTGCGGAGGGCCGCAGGAGGTGACAGGGCTGCGGAGGGCCGCAGGAGGTGACAGGGCTGCGGAGGGCCGCAGGAGGTGACAGGGCTGCGGAGGGCCGCAGGAGGTGACAGGGCTGCGGAGGGCCGCAGGGAGGGTGACAGGGCTGCGGAGGGCCGCAGGAGGTGACAGGGCTGCGGAGGGCCGCAGGAGGTGACAGGGCTGCGGAGGGCCGCAGGAGGTGACAGGGCTGCGGAGGGCCGCAGGAGGTGACAGGGCTGCGGAGGGCCGCAGGAGGTGACAGGGCTGCGGAGGGCCGCAGGAGGTGACAGGGCTGCGGAGGGCCGCAGGAGGTGACAGGGCTGCGGAGGGCCGCAGGAGGTGACAGGGCTGCGGAGGGCCGCAGGAGGTGACAGGGCTGCGGAGGGCCGCAGGAGGTGACAGGGCTGCGGAGGGCCGCAGGAGGTGACAGGGCTGCGGAGGGCCGCAGGAGGTGACAGGGCTGCGGAGGGCCGCAGGAGGTGACAGGGCTGCGGAGGGCCGCAGGAGGTGACAGGGCTGCGGAGGGCCGCAGGAGGTGACAGGGCTGCGGAGGGCCGCAGGAGGGTGACAGGGCTGCGGAGGGCCGCAGGAGGTGACAGGGCTGCGGAGGGCCGCAGGAGGTGACAGGGCTGCGGAGGGCCGCAGGAGGTGACAGGGCTGCGGAGGGCCGCAGGAGGTGACAGGGCTGCGGAGGGCCGCAGGAGGTGACAGGGCTGCGGAGGGCCGCAGGAGGTGACAGGGCTGCGGAGGGCCGCAGGAGGTGACAGGGCTGCGGAGGGCCGCAGGAGGTGACAGGGCTGCGGAGGGCCGCAGGAGGTGACAGGGCTGCGGAGGGCCGCAGGAGGTGACAGGGCTGCGGAGGGCCGCAGGAGGTGACAGGGCTGCGGAGGGCCGCAGGAGGTGACAGGGCTGCGGAGGGCCGCAGGAGGTGACAGGGCTGCGGAGGGCCGCAGGAGGTGACAGGGCTGCGGAGGGCCGCAGGGAGGTGACAGGGCTGCGGAGGGCCGCAGGAGGTGACAGGGCTGCGGAGGGCCGCAGGAGGTGACAGGGCTGCGGAGGGCCGCAGGAGGTGACAGGGCTGCGGAGGGCCGCAGGAGGTGACAGGGCTGCGGAGGGCCGCAGGAGGTGACAGGGCTGCGGAGGGCCGCAGGAGGTGACAGGGCTGCGGAGGGCCGCAGGAGGTGACAGGGCTGCGGAGGGCCGCAGGAGGGTGACAGGGCTGCGGAGGGCCGCAGGAGGTGACAGGGCTGCGGAGGGCCGCAGGAGGTGACAGGGCTGCGGAGGGCCGCAGGAGGTGACAGGGCTGCGGAGGGCCGCAGGAGGTGACAGGGCTGCGGAGGGCCGCAGGAGTGACAGGGCTGCGGAGGGCCGCAGGAGGTGACAGGGCTGCGGAGGGCCGCAGGAGGTGACAGGGGCTGCGGAGGGGCCGCAGGAGGTGACAGGGCTGCGGAGGGCCGCAGGAGGTGACAGGGCTGCGGAGGGCCGCAGGAGGTGACAGGGCTGCGGAGGGCCGCAGGAGGTGACAGGGCTGCGGAGGGCCGCAGGAGGTGACAGGGCTGCGGAGGGCCGCAGGAGGTGACAGGGCTGCGGAGGGCCGCAGGAGGTGACAGGGCTGCGGAGGGGCCGGAGGAGGTGACAGCGATGGGGAGGGCCGGAGGAGGTGACAGCGATGGGGAGGGCAGGAGGAGGGTGACAGGGCTGCGGAGGGCCGCAGGAGGTGACAGGGCTGCGGAGGGCCGCAGGAGGTGACAGGGCTGCGGAGGGCCGCAGGAGGTGACAGGGCTGCGGAGGGCCGCAGGAGGTGACAGGGCTGCGGAGGGCCGCAGGAGGTGACAGGGCTGCGGAGGGCCGCAGGAGGTGACAGGGCTGCGGAGGGCCGCAGGAGGTGACAGGGCTGCGGAGGGCCGCAGGAGGTGACAGGGCTGCGGAGGGCCGCAGGAGGGTGACAGGGCTGCGGAGGGCCGCAGGAGGTGACAGGGGCTGCGGAGGGCCGCAGGAGGTGACAGGGGCTGCGGAGGGCCGCAGGAGGTGACAGGGCTGCGGAGGGCCGCAGGAGGTGACAGGGCTGCGGAGGGCCGCAGGAGGTGACAGGGCTGCGGAGGGCCGCAGGAGGTGACAGGGCTGCGGAGGGCCGCAGGAGGTGACAGGGCTGCGGAGGGCCGCAGGAGGTGACTGGGCTGCGGAGGGCCGCAGGAGGTGACTGGGCTGCGGAGGGCCGCAGGAGGTGACTGGGCTGCGGAGGGCCGCAGGAGGTGACTGGGCTGCGGAGGGCCGCAGGAGGTGACTGGGCTGCGGAGGGCCGCAGGAGGTGACTGGGCTGCGGAGGGCCGGAGGAGGTGACAGGGCTGCGGAGGGCCGGAGGAGGTGACAGGGCTGCGGAGGGCCGGAGGAGGTGACAGGGCTGCGGAGGGGCCGGAGGAGGTGACAGGGCTGCGGAGGGCCGGAGGAGGTGACTGGGCTGCGGAGGGCCGCAGGAGGTGACAGCGATGGGAAGGGCCGGAGGTGACAGCGATGGGGTGGGCCGGAGGAGGTGACAGCGATGGGGAGGGCAGGAGGAGGTGACAGAGATGCGGAGGGCCGGAGGAGGTGACAGGGCTGCGGAGGGCCGGAGGAGGTGACAGGGCTGCGGAGGGCCGGAGGAGGTGACAGGGCTGCGGAGGGCCGGAGGAGGTGACAGGGCTGCGGAGGGCCGGAGGAGGGTGACAGGGCTGCGGAGGGCCGGAGGAGGTGACAGGGCTGCGGGAGGGCCGGAGGAGGTGACAGGGCTGCGGAGGGCCGGAGGAGGTGACAGGGCTGCGGAGGGCCGGAGGAGGTGACAGGGCTGCGGAGGGCCGGAGGAGGTGACAGGGCTGCGGAGGGCCGGAGGAGGTGACAGGGCTGCGGAGGGCGGAGGAGGTGACAGGGCTGCGGAGGGCCGGAGGAGGTGACAGGGCTGCGGAGGGCCGGAGGAGGTGACAGGGCTGCGGAGGGCCGGAGGAGGTGACAGGGCTGCGGAGGGCCGGAGGAGGTGACAGAGATGGGGAGGGCCGGAGGAGGTGACAGGGCTGGCGAGGGCTGCACTAGGTGACAGGGCTGGGGAGGGCTGGAGGAGGGTGACAGGGCTGGAGGAGGTGACAGGGCTGGAGGAGGTGACAGGGCTGGCGAGGGCTGCAGGAGGTGACAGGGCTGGCGAGGGCTGCAGGAGGTGACAGGGCTGGCGAGGGCTGCAGGAGGTGACAGGGCTGGCGAGGGCTGCAGGAGGTGACAGGGCTGGCGAGGGCTGCAGGAGGTGACAGGGCTGGCGAGGGCTGCAGGAGGTGACAGGGCTGGCGAGGGCTGCAGGAGGTGACAGGGCTGGCGAGGGCTGCAGGAGGTGACAGGGCTGGCGAGGGCTGCAGGAGGTGACAGGGCTGGCGAGGGCTGCAGGAGGTGACAGGGCTGGCGAGGGCTGCAGGAGGTGACAGGGCTGGCGAGGGCTGCAGGAGGTGACAGGGGCTGGCGAGGGCTGCAGGAGGTGACAGGGCTGGCGAGGGCTGCAGGAGGTGACAGGGCTGGCGAGGGCTGCAGGAGGTGACAGGGCTGGCGAGGGCTGCAGGAGGTGACAGGGCTGGCGAGGGCTGCAGGAGGTGACAGGGCTGGCGAGGGCTGCAGGAGGTGACAGGGCTGGCGAGGGCTGCAGGAGGTGACAGGGCTGGCGAGGGCTGCAGGAGGTGACAGGGCTGGCGAGGGCTGCAGGAGGTGACAGGGCTGGCGAGGGCTGCAGGAGGTGACAGGGCTGGCGAGGGCTGCAGGAGGTGACAGGGCTGGCGAGGGCTGCAGGAGGTGACAGGGCTGGCGAGGGCTGCAGGAGGTGACAGGGCTGGCGAGGGCTGCAGGAGGTGACCGGGCTGGCGAGGGCTGCAGGAGGTGACCGGGCTGGCGAGGGCTGCAGGAGGTGACAGGGCTGGCGAGGGCTGCAGGAGGTGACAGGGCTGGCGAGGGCTGCAGGAGGTGACAGGGCTGGCGAGGGGCTGCAGGAGGTGACAGGGCTGGCGAGGGCTGGAGGAGGTGACAGGGCTGGCGAGGGCTGGAGGAGGTGACAGGGCTGGCGAGGGCTGGAGGAGGTGACAGGGCTGGGAGGGCTGGAGGAGGTGACAGGGCTGGCGAGGGCTGGAGGAGGTGACAGGGCTGGCGAGGGCTGGAGGAGGTGACAGGGCTGGCGAGGGCTGGAGGAGGTGACAGGGCTGGCGAGGGCTGGAGGAGGTGACAGGGGCTGGCGAGGGCTGGAGGAGGTGACAGGGCTGGCGAGGGCTGGAGGAGGTGACAGGGCTGGCGAGGGCTGCAGGAGGTGACAGGGCTGGCGAGGGCTGCAGGAGGTGACAGGGCTGGCGAGGGCTGGAGGAGGTGACAGGGCTGGCGAGGGCTGGAGGAGGTGACAGGGCTGGCGAGGGCCGGAGGAGGTGACAGGGCTGGCGAGGGCCGGAGGAGGTGACAGGGCTGGCGAGGGCCGGAGGAGGTGACAGGGCTGGCGAGGGCCGGAGGAGGTGACAGGGCTGGCGAGGGGCCGGAGGAGGTGACAGGGCTGGCGAGGGCCGGAGGAGGGTGACAGGGCTGGCGAGGGCGGCGAGGAGGTGACAGGGCTGGCGAGGGCCGGAGGAGGTGACAGGGCCGGAGGAGGTGACAGGGCTGGCGAGGGCCGGAGGAGGTGACAGGGGCCGGAGGAGGTGACAGGGCTGGCGAGGGCCGGAGGAGGTGACAGGGCCGGAGGAGGTGACAGGGCTGGCGAGGGCCGGAGGAGGTGACAGGGCCGGAGGAGGTGACAGGGCTGGCGAGGGCCGGAGGAGGTGACAGGGCCGGAGGAGGTGACAGGCTGGCGAGGGCCGGAGGAGGTGACAGGGCCGGAGGAGGTGACAGGGCTGCGGAGGGCCGGAGGAGGTGACAGGGCTGCGGAGGGCCGGAGGAGGTGACAGGGCTGCGGAGGGCCGGAGGAGGTGACAGGGCTGCGGAGGGCCGGAGGAGGTGACAGGGCTGCGGAGGGCCGGAGGAGGTGACAGGGCTGCGGAGGGCCGGAGGAGGTGACAGAGATGGGGAGGGCCGGAGGAGGTGACAGGGCTGGCGAGGGCTGCACTAGGTGACAGGGCTGGGGAGGGCTGGTGGAGGTGACAGGGCTGGAGGAGGTGACAGGGCTGGAGGAGGTGACAGGGCTGGAGGAGGTGACAGGGCTGGCGAGGGCTGCAGGAGGTGACAGGGCTGGCGAGGGCTGCAGGAGGGTGACAGGGCTGGCGAGGGCTGCAGGAGGTGACAGGGCTGGCGAGGGCTGCAGGAGGTGACAGGGCTGGCGAGGGCTGCAGGAGGTGACAGGGCTGGCGAGGGCTGCAGGAGGTGACAGGGCTGGCGAGGGCTGCAGGAGGTGACAGGGCTGGCGAGGGCTGCAGGAGGTGACAGGGCTGGCGAGGGCTGCAGGAGGTGACAGGGCTGGCGAGGGCTGCAGGAGGTGACAGGGCTGGCGAGGGCTGCAGGAGGTGACAGGGCTGGCGAGGGCTGCAGGAGGTGACAGGGCTGGCGAGGGCTGCAGGAGGTGACAGGGCTGGCGAGGGCTGCAGGAGGTGACAGGGCTGGCGAGGGCTGCAGGAGGTGACAGGGCTGGCGAGGGCTGCAGGAGGTGACAGGGCTGGCGAGGGCTGCAGGAGGTGACAGGGCTGGCGAGGGCTGCAGGAGGTGACAGGGCTGGCGAGGGCTGCAGGAGGTGACAGGGCTGGCGAGGGCTGCAGGAGGTGACAGGGCTGGCGAGGGCTGCAGGAGGTGACAGGGCTGGCGAGGGCTGCAGGAGGTGACAGGGCTGGCGAGGGCTGCAGGAGGTGACAGGGCTGGCGAGGGCTGCAGGAGGTGACAGGGCTGGCGAGGGCTGCAGGAGGTGACCGGGCTGGCGAGGGCTGCAGGAGGTGACCGGGCTGGCGAGGGCTGCAGGAGGTGACAGGGCTGGCGAGGGCTGCAGGAGGTGACAGGGCTGGCGAGGGCTGCAGGAGGTGACAGGGCTGGCGAGGGCTGCAGGAGGTGACAGGGCTGGCGAGGGCTGCAGGAGGTGACAGGGCTGGCGAGGGCTGCAGGAGGTGACAGGGCTGGCGAGGGCTGGAGGAGGTGACAGGGCTGGCGAGGGCTGCAGGAGGTGACAGGGCAGGGGAGGGCTGGAGGAGGTGACAGGGCTGGCGAGGGCTGGAGGAGGTGACAGGGCTGGCGAGGGCTGGAGGAGGTGACAGGGCTGGCGAGGGCTGGAGGAGGTGACAGGGCTGGCGAGGGCTGGAGGAGGTGACAGGGCTGGCGAGGGCTGGAGGAGGTGACAGGGCTGGCGAGGGCTGGAGGAGGTGACAGGGCTGGCGAGGGCTGCAGGAGGTGACAGGGCTGGCGAGGGCTGCAGGAGGTGACAGGGCTGGCGAGGGCTGCAGGAGGTGACAGGGCTGGCGAGGGCTGCAGGAGGTGACAGGGCTGGCGAGGGCTGCAGGAGGTGACAGGGCTGGCGAGGGCTGCAGGAGGTGACAGGGCAGGGGAGGGCTGGAGGAGGTGACAGGGCTGGCGAGGGCTGGAGGAGGTGACAGGGCTGGCGAGGGCTGGAGGAGGTGACAGGGCTGGCGAGGGCCGGAGGAGGTGACAGGGCTGGCGAGGGCCGGAGGAGGTGACAGGGCTGGCGAGGGCCGGAGGAGGTGACAGGGCTGGCGAGGGCCGGAGGAGGTGACAGGGCTGGCGAGGGCCGGAGGAGGTGACAGGGCTGGCGAGGGCCGGAGGAGGTGACAGGGCTGGCGAGGGCCGGAGGAGGTGACAGGGCTGGCGAGGGCCGGAGGAGGTGACAGGGCCGGAGGAGGTGACAGGGCTGGCGAGGGCCGGAGGAGGTGACAGGGCCGGAGGAGGTGACAGGGCTGGCGAGGGCCGGAGGAGGTGACAGGGCCGGAGGAGGTGACAGGGCTGGCGAGGGCCGGAGGAGGTGACAGGGCCGGAGGAGGTGACAGGGCTGGCGAGGGCCGGAGGAGGTGACAGGGCCGGAGGAGGTGACAGGGCTGGCGAGGGCCGGAGGAGGTGACAGGGCCGGAGGAGGTGACAGGGCTGGCGAGGGCCGGAGGAGGTGACAGGGCCGGAGGAGGTGACAGGGCTGGCGAGGGCCGGAGGAGGTGACAGGGCCGGAGGAGGTGACAGATGTTGGGGAGGGCCGGAGGAGGTGACAGGGCCGCAGGAGGTGACAGGGCTGCGGAGGGCCGCAGGAGGTGACAGGGCTGCGGAGGGCCGCAGGAGGTGACAGGGCTGCGGAGGGCCGCAGGAGGTGACAGGGCTGCGGAGGGCCGCAGGAGGTGACAGGGCTGCGGAGGGCCGCAGGAGGTGACAGGGTTGCGGAGGGCCGCAGGAGGTGACAGGGCTGCGGAGGGCCGCAGGAGGTGACAGGGCTGCGGAGGGCCGCAGGAGGTGACAGGGCTGCGGAGGGCCGCAGGAGGTGACAGGGCTGCGGAGGGCCGCAGGAGGTGACAGGGCTGCGGAGGGCCGCAGGAGGTGACAGGGCTGCGGAGGGCCGCAGGAGGTGACAGGGCTGCGGAGGGCCGCAGGAGGTGACAGGGCTGCGGAGGGCCGCAGGAGGTGACAGGGCTGCGGAGGGCCGCAGGAGGTGACAGGGCTGCGGAGGGCCGCAGGAGGTGACAGGGCTGCGGAGGGCCGCAGGAGGTGACAGGGCTGCGGAGGGCCGCAGGAGGTGACAGGGCTGCGGAGGGCCGCAGGAGGTGACAGGGCTGCGGAGGGCCGCAGGAGGTGACAGGGCTGCGGAGGGCCGCAGGAGGTGACAGGGCTGCGGAGGGCCGCAGGAGGTGACAGGGCTGCGGAGGGCCGCAGGAGGTGACAGGGCTGCGGAGGGCCGCAGGAGGTGACAGGGCTGCGGAGGGCCGCAGGAGGTGACAGGGCTGCGGAGGGCCGCAGGAGGTGACAGGGCTGCGGAGGGCCGCAGGAGGTGACAGGGCTGCGGAGGGCCGCAGGAGGTGACAGGGCTGCGGAGGGCCGCAGGAGGTGACAGGGCTGCGGAGGGCCGCAGGAGGTGACAGGGCTGCGGAGGGCCGCAGGAGGTGACAGGGCTGCGGAGGGCCGCAGGAGGTGACAGGGCTGCGGAGGGCCGCAGGAGGTGACAGGGCTGCGGAGGGCCGCAGGAGGTGACAGGGCTGCGGAGGGCCGCAGGAGGTGACAGGGCTGCGGAGGGCCGCAGGAGGTGACAGGGCTGCGGAGGGCCGCAGGAGGTGACAGGGCTGCGGAGGGCCGCAGGAGGTGACAGGGCTGCGGAGGGCCGCAGGAGGTGACAGGGCTGCGGAGGGCCGCAGGAGGTGACAGGGCTGCGGAGGGCCGCAGGAGGTGACAGGGCTGCGGAGGGCCGCAGGAGGTGACAGGGCTGCGGAGGGCCGCAGGAGGTGACAGGGCTGCGGAGGGCCGCAGGAGGTGACAGGGCTGCGGAGGGCCGCAGGAGGTGACAGGGCTGCGGAGGGCCGCAGGAGGTGACAGGGCTGCGGAGGGCCGCAGGAGGTGACAGGGCTGCGGAGGGCCGCAGGAGGTGACAGGGCTGCGGAGGGCCGCAGGAGGTGACAGGGCTGCGGAGGGCCGCAGGAGGTGACAGGGCTGCGGAGGGCCGCAGGAGGTGACAGGGCTGCGGAGGGCCGCAGGAGGTGACAGGGCTGCGGAGGGCCGCAGGAGGTGACAGGGCTGCGGAGGGCCGCAGGAGGTGACAGGGCTGCGGAGGGCCGCAGGAGGTGACAGGGCTGCGGAGGGCCGCAGGAGGTGACAGGGCTGCGGAGGGCCGCAGGAGGTGACAGGGCTGCGGAGGGCCGCAGGAGGTGACAGGGCTGCGGAGGGCCGCAGGAGGTGACAGGGCTGCGGAGGGCCGCAGGAGGTGACAGGGCTGCGGAGGGCCGCAGGAGGTGACAGGGCTGCGGAGGGCCGCAGGAGGTGACAGGGCTGCGGAGGGCCGCAGGAGGTGACAGGGCTGCGGAGGGCCGCAGGAGGTGACAGGGCTGCGGAGGGCCGCAGGAGGTGACAGGGCTGCGGAGGGCCGGAGGAGGTGACTGGGCTGCGGAGGGCCGGAGGAGGTGACAGGGCTGCGGAGGGCCGGAGGAGGTGACAGGGCTGCGGAGGGCCGGAGGAGGTGACAGGGCTGCGGAGGGCCGGAGGAGGTGACAGCGATGGGGAGGGCCGGAGGTGACAGCGATGGGGAGGGCCGGAGGAGGTGACAGCGATGGGGAGGGCAGGAGGAGGTGACAGAGATGCGGAGGGCCGGAGGAGGTGACAGGGCTGCGGAGGGCCGCAGGAGGTGACAGGGCTGCGGAGGGCCGGAGGAGGTGACAGGGCTGCGGAGGGCTGGAGGAGGTGACAGGGCTGCGGAGGGCTGGAGGAGGTGACAGGGCTGCGGAGGGCTGGAGGAGGTGACAGGGCTGCGGAGGGCTGGAGGAGGTGACAGGGCTGCGGAGGGCTGGAGGAGGTGACAGGGCTGCGGAGGGCTGGAGGAGGTGACAGGGCTGCGGAGGGCTGGAGGAGGTGACAGGGCTGCAGAGGGCTGGAGGAGGTGACAGGGCTGCGGAGGGCTGGAGGAGGTGACAGGGCTGCGGAGGGCTGGAGGAGGTGACAGGGCTGCGGAGGGCTGGAGGAGGTGACAGGGCTGCGGAGGGCTGGAGGAGGTGACAGGGCTGCGGAGGGCTGGAGGAGGTGACAGGGCTGCGGAGGGCTGGAGGAGGTGACAGGGCTGCGGAGGGCTGGAGGAGGTGACAGGGCTGCGGAGGGCTGGAGGAGGTGACAGGGCTGCGGAGGGCTGGAGGAGGTGACAGGGTTGCGGAGGGCTGGAGGAGGTGACAGGGCTGCGGAGGGCTGGAGGAGGTGACAGGGCTGCGGAGGGCTGGAGGAGGTGACAGGGCTGCGGTGGGCTGGAGGAGGTGACAGGGCTGCGGAGGGCTGGAGGAGGTGACAGGGCTGCGGAGGGCTGGAGGAGGTGACAGGGCTGGAGGAGGTGACAGGGATGGGGAGGGCTGGAGGAGGTGACAGGGCTGGGGAGGGCTGGAGGAGGTGACAGGGCTGGGGAGGGCTGGAGGAGGTGACAAGGGTGGGGAAGGCTGGAGGAGGTGACAGGGATGGGATGGGCTGGAGGAGGTGACGGGTGGGGAGGGCTGGAGGAGGTGACGGGTGGGGAGGGCTGGAGGAGGTGACAGGGGTGGGGAGGGCTGGAGGAGGTGACAGGGATGGGGAGGGCTGGAGGAGGTGACAGGGATGGGGAGTGCTGGAGGAGGTGACAGGGATGGGGAGGGCTGCAGGAGGTGACAGGGGTGGGGAGGGCTGGAGGAGGTGACAGATATTGGGAAGGGCTGGAGGAGGTGACGATATTGGGAAGGGCTGGAGGAGGTGACGATATTGGGAAGGGCTGGAGGAGGTGACAGACATTGGGGAGGGCAAGGCCATAGAACATGAAAATTAAAATTTTTAAATGGAGGTATTGCTGGACCAGGAGCTAACGTAGGTCATTGAGCACAGTGGGTTATTGGTAAATGTGACTTAATGCGGTGAGTTACATACAGTGGATAATACCGGAGGTTTGACCAAAGTTACCTTTAATGAAGTCAAGCTTCAGTGAAAGACAAACCTGCAGGAAATGGAATCACTCACCTCATCCACGGAGATTGGCAGGATTATCCGACTGAAAGAGAAGGAAGATTTAATAAATATTTGGAGCTCAAAAAGGAACACACACAGGCGCGCGCGCGCGCACACACAAACAGTCCACATCACTTTTTAAATTTTCACACTCTCCCCCGCCTTGCTAATCAGTCTCAGATTTTTTTTTAAGAGCAGGAAAAAGCTGTTAGATCAAACGAGCATTCTTTGTATCTTCATGTCCACAACCTCTCCTCATATCCTTAATGCTAACAATTCAAGTTCCCTTTCGAAACCACTTCCACAGCCTAACTTGCTAACTTATTTCTCTTACTGCTCCCTCCACCCTTCTCCTGTTGAAGGAGAAAGCCCTATGACTGAGGCGAGGGAAGGAACGCTCTCCATGGCACCTTGCCAAGGTGTTATATCAGGCCATTCAGGCATTATGCTCCATGCCAACATCCATGCTTCACACAAGCCTCCTCTCACACCATCCCCATGTCCTTCCATCCCTCTCTCCCCATGTGCTTATCCAGCTACCCTTTAAATGTATCCACACCATTCACCTCAACCACTCCCTGGGGTAGCAAGTTCCACATTCTCATTCTCTGGGTAAAGAAGCTTCTCCTGAATTCCCGATTAGTGTCAATTGTCTATTTTATATTCATTGAGTTCTGATGAAAGGTCATCGACCTGAAGCATTAAATCTGTTTCTCTCTGCACAGATGCTAGCAGACCTGCTGAGTACTTCCGGCATTTTCTGTTTTTATTTCAGATTTCCAGCACCTGCAGTATTTTGCTTTCACATTATATTAAGGACTTCCAGTTTTAGACTCTCCCACAATTAGAAACATCTTCTCTATGTCTGCCCGATTGAATCTCTTCATATTTTTTCTATCAGGTCACACCCCTCAATCTTCCCTTTTCTCAAGAAAAGAGCTCTGAAGAGGTAAATACCCACTCTCATTTGGGTCACATATCCTCCAAGATGGTGTGTGGAGGGGAATCTCTGCAAACTGCAGCTTGCCCCCAGTATACTGTCCAAATGGCCTAATGAATAGGTGAGCCTGAAGAGATAATGTCAAGTTGACTATTGGACTGCAGGAAGCATCACAGGCCATGCTGATCCAACTCTCACTCACGTCCACATATAGTTTGCCAGCACAGGGTAATGGAACAGCAGTCAGGAACAGGAACTCATCAATTTCCCATTCCCTAAATTCCAGTCACCGGGGACCCACTGACCTTTAATCACTTGTGAAGCACTCGTGTAATCACTCACATACGTGAAGAATATTTACGCTCTAATGTGAGTGTGTCAGACCTTTTCTACTAAAGTTAGAACTTATATTTAAAACACTGTCGCCATATCCTCACCTGGGGCTAGTCAGTGATTTCTATTGGATGACACTAGACTACGACATTTAATACCACTGCAGTATTGGGCGTAAATGTCACCTCTGTCATGTGGCCGTGTTACTGATGGAAGTTAGTGCCTCCTCAGAGGCATAAGGCACCAGACAACTTCAACAACAGATGAGACAGAGAGGAGACATGACAGAGGAGTGCAGATTCTTCTAAAAATAGTCACAATTGTCTACATTAAACAGAGAACAAGACACCTGCTCCAGTTTGAAGATCAGGTCTGCTAACCTGACCCTCTAACTGCTGCCTTTCAGACAGCGTGATGTGTAGTATTTCCATGGGAGTGGGAGGTAGCCTTGTACCAGTCTGGAGATGCTTCTTGCTACTCCTGGAAAACAGGGAGAAAACTCATCAGCTGGTGACCCTGAGGCAGTCTGCACAGTTAACAGAAAGATATGGCATCACACGGTTGGATGACTGAGGGGCTGGTGGGAGAGGGTCAGTTAATGGGCTGCAAAAAGGTAGATGGATCAGATGGTGAGTCACAAGGTGAGGTAGAGGTCACAAGACTCCACCCTGACCCCCATGATATATCAGCATAGCAGCAACAGCCAATGTTCTGCAGACCACATGAGTCACTCGATTTGCTGTTCTCAGCTTTCAACACTTCCTGTCACAGCCTCTCCCTAAAGTAAACTACTTTGACAAAGGAGTTCACCATTGTTCATGCATCAACACCCGCTGAAAGGCCCAAATATCTATTTGCTAAAAAACACAAATGGGATCCTGCAGCAAGTCTGGGCAGTTTAACATTCTGCTGGCAGCCAGCTGAACAATCACAGCAGGAATAGGAGGTGGCTATTCAGTCCTTCCAGCCTGATCTGCCATTCAATGGGATTATGGCTGATCATCTACCTCAACTCCATTTTCACCATGTCCCTTGATTCTCTTGGTATCCAAAAATCTATCAACCTGTCTTGAACATACTCAACTGCTGAGCATCCATGACTCTCTGGGCTAGAGAACACTAGGTTCATAATCATTCTGGTGAAGAAATTTCTCCATACCTAAATTGTTGACCCCTTATCCTGAAACTGAACCCTAGTTCAAGACTAGACAGGAAAAACAGCCTTTCAGCATCTACCCAAGCAAACCCTCTACACTGTCCCCATCAAACACTCCCAGGACAAGTACAGCATGAGGTTAGGTACAGAGTAAAGCTCCCCCTACACTGTCCCCATCAAACACTCCCAGGACAGGTACAGCATGGGGTTAGGTACAGAGTAAAGCTCCCCCTACACTGTCCCCATCAAACATTCCCAGGACAGGTACAACATGGATGAAAACTCCTTTCATTCTGAGAAAAGCATCTCTAGCTGTACACGTAACATTTTCACACACCAGTTATTTAAAAGACATTTGAAAGACTGATAGAATGCCAAGTTGAAAAAGATTAAAATTGTTCCCAACACTGTTCACTTGGGGATAATGAGAAGACTCTCAGAGGGACGTAGGTCGAAGCCATTCAGGCCAGCCTGCCTGTGCCAGCTCTGTAAAGCAGCTGTCTGATTTTTCACTGTCCTGCTCATTCTCCTGCAAATTCCTCCTTTTTAAGTAGAGATCTACTTGATTTCCTGGCATTTGCAATACACAGTGAATGGGATTTTGCAGGAGACAGGTTTCAAAAGTAAATAACAGAACCGAGAAAAAGAGACCACGTGATGATCAAAGGTCCAGGGAGGGGACACAAAACTTTGTCATCATTCACGGTTTATCATGTGCAGGAATCTTATGGTGCTATTTCCATAATGCTGTTAAAGACTGATTGACTGAAACTGTCAGGCACTCAAGAGACCTGGCCCCACCACATCTGCTCCTTAATCATTAACCACTAAGTTATTTCCAGAGCACATAATGCTTTACCTGAAAACTGCCATCCCATTTTCTAAGCAGATATGACTTCTTTACAAAAAGAAAGTAAGACTAACTCTGTTAGATTTCTATCAAACAATATCATTTGCAAATCTCCAATAACAAGGTCATTTCAAATTTTTCACTTCCTAGCTGCTTTAATGGTATCCATTGTAGAAAGGGTGACCCTGCCAAGGTTGCTGAGATTTATGTGGACAGGATTCGGAATGGTTCTGCCATTTGCTGTCAAAGATTACTTAGGAACAGGAGTCGGCCATTCAGACTCTCCAGTCTGTGCTGGCAATCAATTAGATCCAGAATAATTTGTGCCTCAACTCCATTTATTTGCTTTTAAATATTCTTTAATACCCTATTCCAACAAAAAAATCTCAACTTCAGTCTTGAACCTCAGCAACCACAGTATTTTTTTTGGGAAGAGGGTGTTGGTTTCAGATTTCCACTCCCCTTTGTGTGAGGAAGTGCTTCTTGACATCACCCTCGAATCCCCTGGCTCTTATTTTAAGGTTTTGTCCCCTTGTTCTAGACACAACCCATCGCTGAGATTCCCAGGGGGGATTATTCAATAATTTGGATGTGGGGGCCAAAAGTAATACTTCCAAGTTTGCTGATGGCACAAAACCCAGTGGGAACGAGAGTTGTGAGGAGAATACAAACAGGCTTCCAGGGGAATTAATAGGCTAAGTGAGTGGGAAAGAACATGGCAGATGGAAAATAATGTGAAAAATGTGAAGTTATCCACTTTGGTAGTAAAACAAAGGAGGTATTTCTTAAACGAGGAGAGGTTGGGAAATGTTGATGTCCAAAGGGGCCTGGTTGCCCTTGTTCATGGGTCACTGAAAGCTAGCATGCAGATGCAGCAAGCAATTAGGAAGGCAAATGACAGGATTATACGATTGTATAGGGCCTTGGTGAAACTGCACTTGGAGCAGTGTGTGGAGTTTTGGTCTCCCTACTCAAGGAAGGATATTATTGCCATAGAGGAAGTGCAACGAAGGTTCACCAGACTGATTCCTGGGATGACTGGATCGCCCTATGAGGGCAGAGTGAGGAGACCATTCTCTGGAGCTTTGAAGAATGAGGCGCGATAGCACTGAAACAAAATTCTTAAGAGGGGCTCGACAGGGTAGGTGCAGGATGTTTCCCCTCACAGGAGTGTCTAGTAGATTTCTAAATATTAAACAAGGGATATGGGGAAAGTACAGGAAAATGGCATTGAACAAGATGATCAGACATGGCAGAACAGGCTTGAGGGGGGCCGAATTTTTTTATTATTTGTTCATGGGATGTGGGCTTCGCTGGCTGGGCCAACATTTATTGCCCATCCCTAACTGCCCTTGAGAAGATGGTGGTAAGCTGCCTTCTTGAACCGCTGCAGCCCATGTGTAGGTAAACCCACAGTGCTGTTAGGGAGGGAGTTCCAGGATTTTGATCCAATGACAGTGAAGGAACGAAGATATATTTCCAAGTCAGGATGGTGAGTGACTTGGAGGGGAACTTCCTGCTGGTGGTGTTCCCATCTATCTGCTGCCCTTGTCCTTCTAGAGGTAGTGGTTATTGGTTTGGAAGGTGCTGTCTAAGGAGCCTTGGTGAATTCCTGCAGTGCATCTTGTAGATGGTACACGCTGCTGCTACTGTGTGTCGATGGAGGAGGGAGTGAATGTTTGTGGATGGGGTCCCAATCAAGTGGACTGCTTTGTCCTGGACGGTGTCAAGCTTCTTAAGCACTGTTGGAGCTGCACTCATCCAGGCAAGTGGACAGTATTCTACCACACTCTTACTTGCGCCTTGAAGATGATGGACAGGCTTTGGGGAGTCAGGAGTTGAGTTACTCATCGCAGGATTCCTAGCTTCTGACCTGCTCTGGTAGCCACAGTATTTATACAGCTAGTCCAGTTCAGTTTCTGGTCAAAGGCAACCCCCAGGATGCTGATAGTGGGAGGTTCAGTGATGGCAATGCCATTGAATGTCAAGGGGTGATGGTTAGATTCTCTCTTGTTGGAGATGGTCATTACCTGGCACTTGTGTGGTGTGAATGTTACTTGCCACTTCTTAGGCCAAGCCTGGATATTGTCCAGGTCTTGCTGCATTTGGACATGAACTGCTTCAGTACCTGAGGAGTCGCGAATGGTGCTGAACATTGTGCAATCATCAGCGAACATCCCCACTTCTGACCTGATGGAGGGAAGGTCATTGATGAAACAGCTGAAGATAGTTGGGCTGAGGACACTACCCTGGGGAATTCCTGCAGTGACTGAATTCCAACAACCATAACCATCTTTCTTTGTGCTAGTATGACTCCAACTAATGGAGAGTTTTTCCCAATTCCCATTGACTCCAGTTTTGCTGGGGCTCCTTGATGCCATACTTGGTCAAATGCTGTCTTGGTGTCAAGGGCAGTCACTCTCACCTCAGCTCTGTGCCTAATGGTTTCTCTGCATCTACCCTATCAATCCTTTACATAAGGGGGTTAAGATAGGAGGAGCTCCTTTCGCTGTTGAACTGTCTTTGCTTCAGGGTAGAGAAAGGAAAAACTCAATCAAGTGAAGAACAGGAATCAGAGAAGCAGTGATACACATAGCAGAAACTAGCAGGGCAGAGGTTAACAGCAAGGTGCTGTGAATCAGGCATGTGGACTTGGGAAGAGGTTAGTCAGCAGAGAGGTGCCGCACATCTCAGTTTCAGGACCAGGGTCGGGCTGGAATGGAAGTTTGGAATAGAATATATCGCTGATCAGGTTTTGGCTGCGATCGATAGTAGCAGTTGGCATCTTGGGCAGCAGAGCCTCATCCAGCATATAGGAAACATTTTTAAAATTTAATTTTGCTTCCAATAAAGGAAAAACGGGGACAGCATACGTCAAGAATTTCACACCACAGATTCTGTGCATGACTCAACATCAAAACCTTGGCAGAGATTCAGTCTTCCCTGTCAACGCTTCAACAAGCTGGCACATAAAAACAACCTAGAAGAATTTAACACCAGAGTACAGATCATGCAACAGCTTATTACTGAAGGATTATAATGTAAAATCCATAACTTTCCTTCTTTGTGTGGGTTTAAAGAAAACACGCAAACTATTAACCCACTGACCCCCCTCAACCCCACCCTTGCACCCCTCCCCCGCTAAGAGATCAATATGTGCTGGTGGTATAGTGTATCAGTAACTCACCAACCATTCACAGTACTCCTCATGAGTATTGGGTAAAACAAGGAGAATGTTGCATTAAAACACCAAAGACTTGCATTTCACAAGCACCTTTCACAGTCAGGACCTCCCGAAACACTTTACATCCAATGAGGTACATTTTGAAGTGTCATTGTTTTAATGTAGCAATTTGACGAATGGCAATGTGCTAATCACCAGATCACCTTTGATTTATAACAAAAACAGAATTACCTGGAGAAACTCAGCAGGTCTGGCAGCATCGGCAGAGAAGATGCTGCCAGACCTGCTGAGTTTCTCCAGGTAATTCTGTTTTTGTTTTGGATTTCCAGCATCCGCAGTTTTCTTTGTTTTCACCTTTGATTTATGTTGACTGAGGGTTAAATATTGGCCAGGACAGCAGCGTGAAGTGCCCTGCTCACCTCTAAAGCAAGGCCCATGGGATCTTTTGTCACCACTTTAGGGGCTGGGTGAATAGGGCCTCTGTTTAAGATCCTCTCAGAAAGAATAGAGGGGTTGGGGGGGAATAGAGAGGCAAAGATATAAGTTAAAAGAGAAACACAAATCAATACTGAACAGCAATCATCTTATTAAAGCCTTGATGACACTCCTTAAAACAGGCCTCTTTGACCAAACTTTAGGCCACCTGCCTAATACCTCCTAACGTAAAAGCAAAATACTGCGGATGCTGGAAATCTGAAACGCAAACAGAAAATGCTGGAAAAAGTCAGCCGGTCTAACAGCATCAGTGGAAAGACAGGCAGAGATAACGTTTCAAGAAGTCATACGGACTCGAAATGTTATCTCTGTCTCTCTCTCCACAGGTGCTGTTAGACCTGCTGAGTTTTTCCAGCATTTTTTGTTTTCATCTCCTAACATAGCTTGGTGTGAAATTTTGTTTGATAATTGCTCCTGTGAAGGACGTTAGGATGTTTTACTACATTGAAGACACTCTCATAAAATGCCGTGAAATTAAATATTTCAAGCAATCTTCAAAAAAATGTGTGACAAGGGTTTTCTCTTTACAGATAGGCAATAATAGTTTGAGGCAATGTGTGCATTCTGAAGGTTTACAAAGAATGCCAGCACAAAGTGAGTGCTCTTTCAAGAATTATGAAATGTTCGGCCATCAGGTTCCTGCGATTGTAATCAGAGTTACAACAGTGGGTGTGTGGCTTACTCTCTCTATATCCACTTGAACAAGTTCAAACATACAGCAGTGCAGTTACAAAACTCATATTCCAAAACTGGGTGCCTCCAGAGATGTAGTTGGACAGTCCCAGAATAAAGGACAATTGGGGACGGGCCCGCTGCTGGGGACGGGTCCATCACTGTATAACACTGGGGTACAGTACTGGTGGGACAGGCCTGTCACTGTATAACACTGGGTACAGTACTGGTGGGGACAGGTCTGTCACTGTGTAACACCGGGGTACGGTACTGGTGGGGACAGGTTTGTCACTGTATAACACTGGGATACAGTACTGATGATAATTTCGGGGCCAGGATACGCTCAGAGGTCTCAATCTCAATCCTTTACCACAAAAACCCAAGTAAGTGTTTGAGGATTATACAAAATCATGTGAATGGCAGATTAGTTTGGGGCTACCAAGTGGTGGTGTTGAGACGTTACAAACTGGTTACCCCAGTAACGTTTTGTTGTGCCTAAAAATACCATGAAATGTCGGGGTATGGTAGCATAGTGGTTTCATTACTGAACTTGTAACCCTGTGGCCTGGACTAATGATCCAAATCCTAGAAAATTTAAATTGACTTTAATAAATAAAACGAAATCAGAAGCTCATTTCAAGAATTCTTAGATTGTCAGGGGCTCACTTAGTTCACTGATTGTTCTTTGGGGATTGAAATCTGCTATCCTTGCCTGGACAGGCCTATACGTGACTCCTGACCCATAGCAATGTTATTGACTCTTAACTGCCCTCTGAATGGACCTAGCAAAGTATTCAGATGCATTCAAGGCAACTCATCTCCACCTTCTCAAGGGCATTTAGGCTTGGGTCATAAATGGGGTACAGGCAGGGGAATGGGGTGGGGGGGTGGGGGGTGCGGTTGCTGTGAGGTCATGAAGGGATTTGGAAAAAAAGGATAAGAATTTTGAAATTGTGGTGTTGATACTCAGAGGTGGAGCCTGAAGCTAATGCCAATGAGCTGGTCACAGCTTCAGCTAAAAACCCTGGAGATCTCTGGTGTCAGGCGCAGTCTTTCAATCCAGCCCACCACATCCAAGATTAAATGACTTTGCTGCTCCATAATCAAATACAGATGCAGTTTTACACCATATCTGACTGTGACTGCTCAGCAAAGGGCAGCAAGACCATATTAGGGGATGGGGGTGCTTTAGAATTGATTTCAGCAATCTAGGAAATGCAAAGGCCAAGAAATGTAAACAATAACAGGTCCCAGTCTTTCATATTCCCCAACTGTGAATTCTTTGACAATTACTGTCCTGCACAATTAAGAAACAATGCTCATAGGACAGTTAGTTAAAAGCTGGAACTGCAATGATTGGACAATGCCAAGGAACTTCTGTGAGATCGTTGCTACAACGTGGACAATAAGCAAATTATTTTACAGTTAGGAGGCCAGGCCAAGTTACTAAGGCAACATCATTCCATCATCTTCACACAGGGACAAATCCTAAATATCTGATGTTACTGGGAAATTATCTTGGATTACATCTGTGTAAATTTTAAACAGCAAAGACTCAGTACCGGAAGAATAATGCTGCCAAGTGATTCACAGATGCAATTATTTTTCAGTTCTTAGGCAAAATCTAAGTGGGACGGAGCAACTTGTATGTTGATATATATTTGTCATAACAGTGGATCACAGCCCAAATTTCTTATGAGCATATTGAATTTTTATGGATGTGCTCTTTTAAAAAAGACATGCAAGCAAAAGCTGGCTGAGAATGTAAAGTAACCACTTGCTGGAACATTCTATGTAGATTACACTTGACTGACTAGTCCAGAGAGCATGGAATGTCACACCAATAAGGTGTCAAGGCCTACTTCAGACAGAGACACTTGAAAGGGAGAGATGTAATGCAAAAGGCTGAACTGTAATCTCCTGCGATTATGGAGACAATGGAGGCTGATTACCATCCGAGCAGAAACCATCTCCTCCTGAGCTATATCTCAGAATGTAGACGTGATCTGAGTGGAAAGAAAGCAGATTCTGGACAAAAGATGTGTTTGTTTTTTCCCATCCAGGAATACACAAAAAAAGGTTTAAAAAGCCAGCTGCAACCCTGACGTGTTTGCGCTAGTTCTGGTGTGCTAGTGTCTGCTGTGAAGGTCGTAGCTGAAGAACATCAACTAGGATTCCCTGTTGCTTGCAGGTAAAAAAAAAAGTCTCTCTCTCTTGTTGGAGGCAAATCACAAGTCAGCAAAGCCACATTCAGAAAAGAAACAGATAACTCCTTCAGCTAATCTGCAGAACCAAGTGTCTCCAAACCAACTGCTCAACTGCCAAAGTCAGCTCTACCAGAATCACCCAACTTCACAGCTGCAATGTTTCACTTTCTACTCCTCACGGACAAGCCAAAGACTAATGTGTATTTTTAAAAAACTTTTACATTTGGACTCAGCTTCTCATTTTTAATCTGTGTGCACGTACATGTGTTGCGTTTTTATTTTTTTCTCCACTATCAGTAACTAATAAACTTTCTCTTTCTTTGACTCAAGAAAGCCTGGTTAAATTGGCTCCTTCTAAAACATAAATATATTTGGACTGGGAAAAGGTATCCATGAGGAAGGAACTTTATAAAATTAACCTTGCTGCAATCAACTGATGGGGTTGAATAAAGAAGGGGAGCCAGTTCATCCCTCCTCAGCTGGGAGCACAACAACTTGTCCAGGATCATAACAACTTGGGGGGAACTTCACCCGGGGACTGGTCATAATAAATTGGGGCTCGATACCAGAACAGTTCCCACAGGTGAAATCAAAGAATTAGAGTGGGGAAAATAAATTGTTCCTTTGAAACCAATTTTAAAAACTGAAAAAAGATTTTTTGAGTCTGTATCACTAAAGTGTATAAATGTCTACATTTGATGTCAATGCTTTTCAAGAATTATGGGAAGTTACTTTTGAGGATTTAAAAAGGCTGTCCCTCAAACAGTTAAAGGATTTAATGAGGCACTTGTGATTAGAATTTCACCCGAAAGCCAGACACTCTGAAATTTTAAAAGGGGTGGCCAACAGTTTACAGGTGGGAGTTGAGGACAATGAAACAGTCAGAGTAGCGGGACAGAGGTTAAAATTGGAGCAGCAGAAATTAAAATTTCAGGAAAGAGAAAGCGAGAAAGAGGAAAGACAGGAAAGAGAACAGAGAGTAGAGGGAGAGTTTCAGGACAGAGAGGGGAAAAGGGAGTTTAAACGAAAACAGCTCAGGCTGAGGTGCTGGAATCCTCTGAACCTCGAAGATGCCACTGGCTCAGACTTGAGGGCTGAGGCAACCCTGGTTGCTCATTTAATCCCTAAGCTTGATGAAGCAGAGGTGGAAGCCTTCTTTATCTCTTTTGAACGATTGGCACAGCTGTTAAAGTGGCCAGTCCAGCATTGGTCCTTATTGCTGCAGAGTAAGCTTTCAGGGAAAGCTCATGAGGTTCACTCACCCCTCCCTGAGGAAAGTGCCACTGACTATGAGGTAGCAAAAAGGACTATTTTAAGTGCATACCAGTTAGTGCTGGAGGCGCACTGTTAGAATTTCTGCACCCTCAGGAAACGGCCTGAGCAGACGTACCTGGAATTTGAAAGGCTTAAGCAACTTACTTTTGACCAACGGATGCAGGATCTTAAAATAGAAGCTACTTAGGAAAACCTCCATGAAGTAATTCTCCTGGATGAATTTAAAAACTCCATATCCTTCCCAATAAGGACACATCTAGAGCAGCAGAGGGTAGCAGGGGCCAGACAAGTAGCCACACTGGCTGATGATTATGAGCTGATCCATAAGCCCTTGTTCCAGTAGAGAGCCTCCCCAATCACACTCAACCAACAGGAAAGGATAGAGGTGGGAGAGCGATAGAAAACTGAGCATCCATGGGAGGGAGGGAAATGCTGGGGGCCCTCTTCAAGGCAGAAAGGGTGGTACTGAGATGTAAAGTGAGGCCAAGAAGCCTGTGTGCTTTAACTGAAGGTAGGGTACCTCCAGGCCAGCTGCTGGAGATTACGGGAAAAACTAGTGGGATTTATAGGGGGCACATAGCCCCCTTGCAAAGAATGGGAGTCAGTCAGAAAACATGGCAGCACAGGCTACGGCTCTGACTGTGGCTGTGAATCCCTGTAGAGGCTCTCCTGAGTGTGCAGATGAGGTTTAAAAAAAATTCCCCGAGAGTTGCAAGGGTTTTGAATCCAAAGGAAGGTTGGCCACATTTCCCCAGGGTGAGGTGAGTAAGCCTGAGGGATACAGGGGCCAGCCAAACTCTACTGCTGGCAAAAGTGCCATGGTGCTGTTAAAGGAGATTGGATGAGGCTATACGCCCATTCCCCTTAAACCAGGTGCATCTGGTGTGCGACCTTGGGAGTTGCCTCCAGTTTGCATGTGGACAGGGTTGACCTGCTCTTAGCAATGACCTGGTGGGATCAAAGGTAACAGCATCCCCAGTGGTCTTAGAGACACCCACTGAAGTCAGGGAGACCGAACAGCCGCAGGAGAAATGTGCCTGGCATTTTCCCTGACTGTATAGTAACGTCAGTGGGGGCTGAAGTGGCCTTGCAGACAGAAGACCTTACGGTCTGGTTATCTGAAACCTTTCTCAGGAGTCTAGAAGACCCTAAGGAGGTAATAAATAGATCTTCCTTGGTAGCGGCCCAGCAAGCTGACCCACTGTTAAAAACATTAGCTCAGACTGCACACACTGAAGCTGAGGCAGAAGCAGTCCCTGGATGCTACTACATTAAGTAAGATGCTGATAAGGAAATGGAGACCCTCTCAGACCTGTAAATGAGGAGTGGACAATGATCTACCAGGTAGCAGTGAGGTACCATAAACATTAGGGTTAGCTCACAAAATTCCCATGGCTGGGCATGTCAGTATATACAAATCCCAAGCATGCATCAGCCAGCAATTTTACTGACCACAACTCCACAGGGATGTAGTAAGGTTTTCAGGAATGTGGCCCATCTGCCAGGTTGTGGGAAAACCCCAACCTGCAATAAGACCTGCACCAATGATTCCCATGCTGGCTTTTGGGGAACCATTCAGCAAGGACTGTGTAGGGCCCCTGCCCAAAACAAAAGGGGGCTACCATATATCCTTACCATTGTGGACATGGCTACTTATTTCCCAGAGGCTGTTCCCCTGAGAACCATATCTGCCGGTGAGGGAATTGACCCAATTCTTTACCAGGTATGGTCTGCCCACCGAGATCCAGTCGGATCAAGGTTCAAATTTCATGTCGAAACTATTCCAGGAAGTCATGGGTAACCTGGGTGTGACCGAGCCGAAGTCTTCAGTGTATCACCTGCAGTCGCAGCGGGTGCTAGAACAGTACCACCAGACCCTAAAAACAATGATCAGGGCACACTGCCACGAGTACCCCCATGGCTGGCTTAAAGAGCTAGGTTTTCTTCTCTTCACTACCAGGGACTCACCCAATGAGTCCACCAGTTTCACTCCATTTGAATTAGTTTATGGGCACCAAGTGCGAGATCCTCTGAAACTAATCAAGGAGAGGTTTTTTTAGAATAGAAGGACAAAGTCTCCATGTTAGACTATGTAACAGTGTTCTAGGAGCAACTCATGAGAGCCTGTGAGGTCACCCAAGAACACTTGAAAGCCTCCCAGACAGCTTTGAAAAAACAAGACAAACATGCCAGAGCCGAACCTTTCAGCCAGGAGACTGTGTGTTAGTGCTCCTACCAATACCAGATTAACTCTTAAAAGCCTGGTTCAGTGGCCCGTACAGAGTAACAAAGAAGCTCGGGGAAGTAAACTATCTGAGACCCCCCCGGTCAGGGGAAAAAGCAAAGCTGTGTCATGTCAACATGATAAAGCAATATTACAGCTGACAGGGGGACAAGCAGATAACAGTCTGTCCCATTGCCACCGACCTAGAGGGTGAGGGTGGAAGTGGGGGTGAATTGGAGGGAGACATGAGTGAGGCCCACATTGAACCCCCTACTACCCAGCTAACCAGCACAGAGATACCAGCAAACAGACTTGTTATTCATCCACTTAAGCGCAGAACAGCAAGCAGACTTGACGAGGCTGCTCACTGCATTTAAAAGTTTATGCAGAGCCAAGCCAGGCTGCATCACCCTAGCCCCACATGAGGCAACATCCCTATTGTCTTGGCCCAGGTTCGTGAGGGGTTAACTACATGTTGGAGCACCAACTAATAGAGCCTTGCAGTAGTAGCTGGAGCTCCACAGTTGTGCTCATGCCCAAGCCAGACAGCTCCACAAGGTTCTGCACTGACTACCGAAAAGTTAATGCAGTGACCCAAGCCAACTCTTACCCAAGACCCCAGCTGGAAGACTGCATAGATAGGGTAGGTAAAGCAGCCTACATTACAAAGATAGATTTACTCAAGGGGTATTGGCAGGTTCCCTTGACTGCCCACAAGAAGGAAATCTCTACCTTCGTAATTCTGGATGGGTTATACCAGTGCTAGCCCTGCCATTTAGACTCTGAAATGCCCCAGCCGCCTTCCAAAGACTGATGCATCAGGTAGTGGGGGGACTTAGCCAATTGCATAGTGAACCTAGACAACTTCCTAGTGTACAGCGACTCCTGGGAAACTCACTCAGAGCAACTGGAAGCCCTCCTCCAGAAAGTATAGTCAGCTGACCTAGTGGTCAATCTCACAAAGAGCAAGTTCGCTAAGGCTCAGGTGACCTATCTAGGGCACGTAGTGGTTCAAGCTCAAGTACTGTCCAGACCTGCAAAGGTACAAGCAGTAGCCTAGTTCCCCATTCCCACCACAAAACGGGAAATTATGAGGTTCTTGGGGATGTATGGGGTCTACTGCAAGTTCGTTCCAAACTTCAGCACAGTAGCCACCTCACTGACAGACCCACTACAGAAAAAAACAAAGGTGGTATGGACTGAGAAATGCCAGACAGCTGTCGAAAAGCTGAACGCCATTTTAATAGGCGAGCCTGCGCTTGCAGCTCCGAACTTTAACCAATCATTTAAAGTAGCCATCAATGTGTGTGACATCAGGTAGTGGCTGGGTCCTCCAGGAAGACGAATCTGGGATAGAGGACAATTGGGTATTTCTCTAAAAAAACTAAACAAGGATCAGAAACGATACTCCATGGTAGAGAAGGAAACCCTCTGTTTATTACTGGCTCTCAAAGACCTCGAAGTATATGTCCGAAATGGATATAGAGAGGTCAGTCTATACTGATCACAACCCGTTAACTTTTGTGGAAAAGTTTAAGACACAGAATGCCAGGTTATTCCGTTGGAGTTTGTTTCTCCAACCGTACCACCTAAAGAACACCCACATCACCGGGAAATCAAATGTGATTGCAGATGCCCTGTCCAGAACTTAGAGACCCCCGGTTAGAACTAAAGAGATAATATTGACCAAGGCTAGAAGAATGGCTGTGTGTGTGTGTGTGTGTGTGTGTGTGTGTGTGTGTGTGTGTTTGTTGTTTCATAATTTTTTTTTCTCCCTTTGAATGAATCTCATTTCATTTGTCGTGTGGGGGAAATATCATGACACTGGATCACAGCCTGGATTACTTATGCGCATATTGAACTTTTAAAGGAAGATGTGTATTTTTTTTTAAAAGACACACAAACAAAAGCTGTTGAGAATATAACCACTTGCTGGAAAATTCCTATGTGGATTACACTTGACTGATTAGTCCAGGGAACATGGAATGTTGCACCTATAAGGTGTCAAAGCCTATTTCAGACAGAGACACTTGAAAGGGAGAGATGCAATGCAAAAGGCTGAACTTTAATCTCCTGCGGTTGCGGAGACAATGGAGACTGATTACCATCTGAGCAGAAACCATTTCTGCTGAGTTATATCTCAGAACGTGGACTGATCTGAGTTGAAAGAAAGCAGATTCTGGGCAAGAGACATGTTTGTTTTTTCCCTTCCAGGAATACACAAGAAAAGGGTTAAAAAGCCAGCTGCAACCCTGATCTGTGTGCACTAGTTCTGGTGTGCTAGTGTGCGCTGTGGAAGTCACAGCTGAAGGGCATCAACTAGTTATCCCCACACCTTGCAGGTAAAAAAAAAGTCTCTCTCTGTTGCTGGAGACAAGTCATAAGTCACCAAAGGAAACAGAACAACTTGTTCAGCTAATCTGCACAACCAAGTGTCTCCAAACCAACTGCTCAACTGCCAAAGTCAGCTTACTGGAATTATCCAGCTTCACAGCTGCAATGTTTCACCATCTGCTCCTCATGGACAAGCCAAAGACTGATAGGTAGATTTTTTTTAACTTTTATTTTTTGGACTAAGCTTCACATTTCTAATCTGTATATGTGTTGCTTATATATGTGCGTGCAGGCAAATTCATAAGAAAATGGCTTTTCGACACCTATCCTCACTCAGTGCAACTGCAAGCACAGCCCTGGGACCAAAAAAAATTCTCTCATGTTATATTTCAGTAGAACTCAACTTAGAAGATTAAGTCAAAATAATTCAGCCACCATTTTATGGAGAGCATTAATTCGGCAAAGCTAAGTGGGAACATCTTTACCTGACCCCCTTCTAATCTTCGCCTCCCTTTCAACCCAATAGAAATCACTGGTTAACATGAATGAGTCCAAAGATGGGATATAAGGAAATCAGCAAACTTAAACAGAATCTTCATACAATGATACATAACACAGGAGGCCATTTGACCCATCATGCCTGTGCTGGCCCTTTAAAGAATTATCCAATTAGTCCCACTCCCTGCCAT
Source organism: Isurus oxyrinchus (assembly GCA_026770705.1). Lineage (NCBI taxonomy): Eukaryota > Metazoa > Chordata > Chondrichthyes > Lamniformes > Lamnidae > Isurus > Isurus oxyrinchus. The sequence continues at coordinate 142,027,759 of JANJGN010000010.1, forward strand.
TTCCCCTTGGGCCTGCAAATTTGGAAGTTCCTATAGAGTTTTCCACTGCCCTTTCAGGCAGCACATTCCAGCTCACAATTCATTTAATAAATAAATCTCCTCTGGTTACTTACTGTCCTGCCAAAGGAACCAGTTTCTCCTTATTTACTCTATCAAAACCCCCACAATCATAAACTCTTCAATTAATTTTAAACTTAGTGCATCTGCTTGAAGGAGAACAACCCAAGTTTCTCCAGTCTTTGCATAAACTCAGAATTAAACACAGTACTCCAGTGTAACCAATGTTTGATAAAAGCATAACTTCCTTGTTTTTCTACTCTATTCCTTTAGTAATAAAAACCAAGATCCCATGTACTTTTTAACAGTCTTCTCAACCTTTCCTTCCAATCCCTTTAAAACTGGACCATTTAATTTATATTGCCACTGCTCATTCTTGCTGCCAAAGCATAGGACTTGCTTTCTCGATGAAGAGATGGGGGTGGGCCTGAGATTAGGGACTCAAGTCTATATCAAATATCTATACTGTTCTCTGCAAATAGATCAGATCCTTCTGCTGTGTAACAATGCTGTGATCTATGATGAGTAGGCAGCAATCAGGCAGAATGGAGTTTAATGTGGGAAAAAGTGAGGTTGTTCACTTTGGCAGGAAGAACAAAAAACGCAGAGTATTATTTAAATGGAGAACGTCTGCAGAATCCTGAGATGCAGAGGGATCTAGGTGTTCTAGTACAAGTCACAAAAAGTTAGTATGCAGGCACAGCAAGTTACTAAGAAGGTTAATGGAATGATATCCTTTATTACGAGAGGAATTGAACTTAAAAGTAAGGATGTTATGCTTCTGTTATACAGGACATTGGTGAGACTGCACCTCAAATACTGTGTGAGGTTTTGGTCTCCTTATTTAAGGAAGGATGTAAATCCATTGGAGGTGGTTCAAAGGAAGTTTACTAAATTGATACCTGGAATGAGTGGGTTGTCTTAAAAGGATAGGTTGACAGACTGGGCTTGTTTCCACTGGAGTTTAGAAGAGTGAGGGGTGATTTGAAGTATACAAGATCCTGAATGGTCTTGACAAGGTGGACATCGAAAGGATGTTTCCTCTTGTGGGTGAGTCCAGAACTAGGGGACACTGCTTTAAAATTAGGGATCGTCCTTATAGGACAGAGATGAGGAGAAATGTTCTCTCTCAGAGGGTTGTGTGACTTTGGAACTCTGCCTCAGAAGGCAGCGGTAATTGAATATTTTTAAGGCAGAGGTAGATAGATTCTTGTTAGGCAAAGGAATCAAAAGTTATTGGGGGTAGGTGGGAATGTAGAACTCGAAACATAAACAGATTAGCCATAATCTTATCGAGTGGCGTAGCAGGCTTGAGAGGGTGAGTGGCCTGCTTCTGCTCCTATTCCATATGTTCATATCTCAGAATACACTGTATTTAATCTTCCCAGGTCAACACAGAATCATACAGCATAGGAGGCCATTCAGTCCATTGTATCTGTGATGCATTGTTGAAAGAATCATCCAGTTAGTCCCCACACCACTTTTCCTTTCCCCATAGTCCTGTAAACCTTTACCCTTCAACTATTTATTCAATTTCTTTATTGGAAGTTCCTATTGAATCTGCTTCCACCGCCCTTCCGGGCAGCTCATTCCAGGTCACTGTGTAAAAAATTTTTTTCTCTCCCCCTCTGGGTTTTTGCTGATACTGCGTCCCCTGCTGACTGACCCTCTGACCACTGGAACCAGTTTCTCCTTATTTACTCCATCAAAAACTTCATGATAGTACACACTTCTTTCCAATCTTCAAGGAGACTTCAACAATTTTTAATATGACCATTATCTCATTCTCAGTGCCTCTCAGAGGATTGTGGGGGTAGTGCACCTTGACTGGGAACAGAAGATGTACGTACGTACACACACACACACACACACACACACACACACACACACACACACACACACACACAGAGAGTCAGGACAGGAAGAAACCATGGTCATTCAGGAGATTCATTGACCACACAATCAAGCTGAGAGAAGCCGGGGGTGGTGGTGGGGGGAGCAAGGGGGGGAGGGAGAGAGAGCAAGGGGGGAGAACAATAAGGTGGGGGGAGACCAGTAAGGTTGGCGGGGGGGGGGGGGGAGAGGGGGGGAGACAAAGGGTGGGGGGGGAGGGGGAGACAAAGGGTGGGTGGGGGGGAAGAGACCAGAAGAGGGGGGGGCAGGTTGGAAGGGGCAGTGGGGAGAGGGGAGAGACCGACAACTCCCCCACTTTCTTCCCACCGTTTTCCTCACCTTGTACCCCGAATCTCGTCATCCCACCCCACCCACTGTCCCCCCCCCAACACTGTCTCCTCCCCCTCCCCCACACTCTTGCCCCCCCATCACGCCACTTCTTGCACCCCCCCGCCCCACTCTCTGCCCCCTCCACCCAATCCCTGACTCTTCCCATTCCCCAACTTGTCACCCCCCCCGCCCCCTACTCTCTTCTCCCTTCCCCAACTCTTTCACCCAACTCCCATCCACTTTCCTTTCCCCCCACACCCTCACCCCTCTCCCCACATTCTTTCCGTCCCCCCCACCCCCTCACTCTTCCCCCCCCCACCCACCCTACCATACCACCCCCCCCACCCACCCTTCCATTCCCCCTCCACCCCCGCCCCTTCCCCCATCCACCCTACCCCCTTTCCTCACCCACCCTACCCCCTTTCCCCCACTCCCCACCTCCACACACCCCTACTCCCCCCCTTCCTACTCCCCCTTCCACCCACTCCAACTATCCCCACCGCCTACCCCACTTCCCCCACTTCCACTTTCCCCACTCCCCATCCCCACGTCACCTACCCCCACTTACCCCACCCCTTTCCCCAATTCCCCCACCCCACTTTCCCCCCAGCCCCCATCCGCCTTCCCCACCCCGTACTCCTCCCCTACTCCCCCATCCAACTCCCCCACCACTTACTCTCCCTTTCCCCCCACTCCCACCCCTACTCCTCCTTCCCCCCACTCCTATTCCCCTTCTCCACTGCTCCCACACCCTACTCCCCTTCCCCCCACTCCCAACCCCCTACTCCCCCTTCCCCCCACTCCCAACCCGCTACTCCCCCTTCCCCTCACACCACATCCCCTACTCCCACTTCCCCTCACTCCACACCCCCTACTTCCCACCCCCCACTCCTCCCCCTTCCCCACCCCATACTCCCCCCTTCCCCACCCCCTACTTCCCCTTCTGCCCACTTCCCATCCCACTTCCCCCCACCCCTCCTTCCTACCCTTCTTCCCCCCTCCCCTTCCTACCCACTCCTCCCAACCCCCACTACCCACCCCCTACTCCCACCTCCCCTTCCCCCCAACCCCACTTTCCCCACAGCCCTACCCTCCTTTCCCCCACACCCTATTCACTTCCCCCTTCCCCTACTCCCCATTCCACCGCCCTTCCCCCCACTCCCCCTCCCCTACTCCCCCACCCCCTCTCCACCTACTCCCCCTTCATCCCCCTCCACCTACTCCCCCTTCAGCCCCCGCCCCCTCCTGCCAGCCCCTTCCCCCTCTTCACCCTCCCTCCGCCCCCTCCCCCTCTTCACCGTCCCTCCGCCCCCCTCCCCTTCGCCACCTCTGCCCCTTTGACCCCCTCCCCTTCCCCTCCCTCCCCCTTCACCCCCCAACCCTCCCCCTTCGCCCCCCACCCCTCCCCCTTCGCCCCCTCGCCCCCTCACCCCCCCTCCCCTTCCCCCCTCACCCCCTCCCCCACTTCCCTTCCCCCTTTGCCCCCTTCTCTTCCCCCCTCCCCCACTTCCCTTCCCCTCTCCCCCTTCCCTTCCCCCCTTCCCCTTCACCCCCCCCTCCCCTTCCTCCTCACCCCTTCCCCTTCCCCCTCACCCCCCCCTCGCCCCCCTCCCCTCCCCTTCCCCTTCGCCCCCCCTCCCCTTCCCCCTCACCCCACCTTCGCCCCCCCTCCCCCTTCGCCCCCTCCACCTCTCCCCCTTCCCTTCCCCCCCTCCCCCTTCGCCCCCTCCACCTCTCCCCCTTCCCTTCCCCCCTCCCCCTTCGCCCCCTCCACCTCTCCCCCTTCCCTTCCCCCCCCTCCCCCTTCCCCCCCTCCACCTCTCCCCCTTCCCTTCCCCCCCTCCCCCTTCCCCCCCTCCCCCTCTCCCCCTTCCCTTCCCCCCCTCCCCCTTCACCCCCTCCACCTCTCCCCCTTCCCTTCCCCCCCTCCCCCTTCCCCCCTCCCCCTCTCCCCGTTCCCTTCCCCCCCTCCCCCTTCGCCCCCCCCACTCCCCCTTCGCCCCCCCCCACTCCCCTCCCTCATTGCCCCCTCCCTCTCCCCCTCGCCCCCCTCCCCTCTCCCCCATCGCCCCCCCTCTCCCCCTCCCCCATCGCTCCCCCATCGCCCCCCCCCTCCCCCATCGCCCCCTCGCCCCCCATCGCCCCCCTCCCTTCATCCCCCTCCCCCATCGCCCCCCTCCCTTCCCCCTCTCCCTTCATCCCCCTCCCCCATCGCCCCCCTCCCTTCCCCCTCTCCCTTCATCCCCCTCCCCCATCGCCCCCCTCCCTTCCCCCTCCCCTTCATCCCCCTCCCCCATCGCCCCCCTCCCTTCCCCCTCTCCCTTCATCCCCCTCCCCATCGCCCCCCTCCCTTCCCCCTCTCCCTTCATCCCCCTCCCCCATCGCCCCCCTCCCTTCCCCCTCTCCCTTCATCCCCCCTCCCCCATCGCCCCCTCCCTTCCCCCTCTCCCTTCATCCCCCTCCCCCATCGCCCCCTCCCTTCATCGCCCCCCTCCCCCATCGCCCCCTCCCTTCATCCCCCTCCCCCATCGCCCCCCTCCCCTTCACCCCCTCCCTTCCCCCTCACCCTCCCCCTTCACCCCCCTCCCCTTCACCCCTTCGCACCCCCCTCCTCCATCGTGCCCCCTCCCCTTCCCCCTTCACCCCCTCCCCCCCACTCACCCCCCTCCTTCCCCCCACTCACCCCCCTCCTTCCCCCCCACTCACCCCCCTCCTTCCTCCTTCCCCCCCACTCACCCCCCTCCTTCACCCCCTCCCTCCTTCACCCCCCTCCCACCCTCCCTCCTTCACCCCCTCACCCTCCCCCTCCCCCCTTTCACCCCCCTCACCCTCCCCCTTTCACACCCCACCCCCCACCCCCCTTCACTCCCCCTACTCCCCCTTCACCTCGCTTCCCCACCCCACCCTACTACCTTTACTCCTAACCTGCAGTCCTTTTTCCCCCCTCCCTAGGGGTCGGTCTCTCCCCCTGGGGGCCGATCTCTCCCCCTGGGGGTCAGTTTCGCCCCCTGGGGGTGGGGGTGTGTGTCAGTTTCTCCCCCTGGGGGTGGGGGCCTGGGTCAGTCAGTCTCTCCCCCTATCTTCCCCCCCCCCCCCTACCCCCGGGGAATGGCGGAAGGTGAAGCGGACATACTCACAATTCCTTGACGAGCACCATCCTCCGGCTCTGCCTCTCCTCCCGCGACTGGAGCGAGGGGGGGCGGGACCCTGCGTCATCACCCGGCAACCAGCGCCCTGACGTCACCGCCCGGCGCTTCGTTCATTATGCATGAGCTGCTCTGACGTCAATATGAATATGTAATACAGTCTTAAAGTGACCCCGCCTCTCGGTGAGGCAGTGATTCCCAAACTGTTTGATGCTTCTTGTGAGCCAAAAATCGGGGGGAGGTTGGTGGTTGTGTTGAGCTGGGTGGTGGGGGGTGGTGTTAACTCAGGGTGGGGAATGGGGTTGAGCGCGGCAGGAGATGATGGAAAGTTTCTGCAACGATAAACAAACACCTGGAAAAACTCAGCAGGTCTGGCAGCATCAGCGGAAAAGAACAAAGTTGACGTTTCGAGTCCTCATGACCCTTCAACAGAACTTGAGTGAATCCAAGAAAGGGGGTTGGTGTGGTTGTAGGGACAAACAAGCACAGTGATAGAAGCAGATCATCAAAAGATGTCACAGACAACAGAACAAAAGAACACATAGGTGTTAAAGTTGGTGATATTATCTAAACGAATGTGCTAATTAAGAATGGATGGTAGGGCACTCAATGTATAGCTCTAGTGGGGGTGGGGGGAGCATAAAAGATTTAAAAGTATTTAAAAATAATGGAAATAGGTGGGAAAAGAAAAATCTATATAACTTATTGGAAAAAACAAAAGGAAGGGGGAAGAAACAGAAAGCGGGTGGGGATGGAGGAGAGAGCTCAAGTCCTAAAGTTGTTGAATTCAATATTCAGTCCGGAAGTCTGTAAAGTGCCTAAAGTTACCTTGAGTGCCCTACCATCCATTCTTAATTAGCACATTCGTTTAGATAATATCACCAACTTTAACACCTATGTGTTCTTTTGTTCTGTTGTCTGTGACATCTTCTGATGATCTGCTTCTATTACTGTGCTTGTTTGTCCCTACAACCACACCCCCACTCCACTTCTCTCCCCCCACCCAAACCCCCCACACACACACCTTAAACCAGCTTATATTTCACCCCTTTCTTGGATTCACTCAAGTTCTGTCGAAGGGTCATGAGGACTTGAAACGTCAACTCTTTTCTTCTCCGCCGATGCTGCCAGACCTGTTGAGTTTTTCCAGGTAATTCTGTTTTTGTTTTGGATTTCCAGCATCCGCAGTTTTTTTGTTTTTATAAACAAACACCTACCAGCCAAAGACTTTTTTTGCAGCAGCTATTGGGCCTCAGTGAGCTGTCCATTAGACCACTCCCACCAACAAAATCACACACGAGCATTCAAAGGGGCTTCAGGGCTGTGGGAAATCAGTCTGAGCTCTAGGGCAGTCATTACTGCCTCAGGGCTGGTGACCCCCCACCAAATCCTCAGCTCAGTGGGGTCACAACCCACAGTTTGGGAAGGCCTGCAGCAAGGCATTGGGCTCTCTTTAGCCATTTATCCATTTATTTATTGATGGTGTTTGTTTTGCTATAAATGGGGAGGTTATGCATCCCCGTTTAATGCAGGTTGCACAATTGCTATTCATTGTTAGTTTTTATGGACTGGTGCTTATAGTGACCACCCGTCCTGGCAAAACGCTGCAGCTGACCGACCAACTTGGAGGCAAGCACTGAAATTTAGCTCAGCATGTTTCGACTGTCTACACCAGACTCACAACATCCAAAGTGGTCCCGACATGGTACAGCTGCAAAAGCTCCCCCCAAGCACCACCAACAACAGCATGAACTGCCAGTTCTGTGAACGTCCTTGCCAATTCCTCTTCGGACTCTTCAGTCATGACAGGACCCATCACCAGAAGATGATGAAATTACTTGCAGCTTGGATATATTTGAATAACAAGGAGTCTAGCCACTATCTTGTTTAGGATGACTCTCCACAGACCTAGCCGACAGAATTCTTTTGGCAGTTTCCCCACTTCTACATAAGGTCCTTGTAGCGGCCGACACCAGTCCTGAGGGCGTGTGAAACACAGACAGGTGGCCATGTTTCACTGACTCCTGGTGGGAGGGATTCCCCTGGGTCATTAGACAACCGGAGTCTGTGATATGTTGGCCTATCAGCAAGGTGGCTGTTGTGCAGGTCACAGTCTAGGGGTGGACAGTATATCCTCTCAACTTGAGCCTCTTTGTTGCTGACTCTTTCTGAAAGAGGATGATGTGGGTCACTGGTCTATGTTGGCTATTCTACTGCTGATGTAACTGGCCTCTTTCTAGTGGGTGTAGCATTACCAGCAAGCAGGTGCAGATACATCCATTTTAATAGGTTTCTGGCAGCCACTAAAATCTCTGGAAACTTGTGTTGCGTTTAGGCATTTCGAGCTGAGACCACTGGACCAGTGAGCTTTTGGTTAAACTCTGCTGCCTCATCCAAATATCCTTTCTTTAGGTGTGGAGTGGGACAGGGATAACACAGCAGCTGCTTAACTATGGAAAACTCCACAGTCAAATACAAGCCTATCCATCCCTTCTCAAGCAACACCCCCCTTCACCCCCTGCCATCCTCAGCACTCTACACAACCAGTCTTTTTCCATTATGCTTCACATGATCAAAATAATATTCTGCGCCGCTCCCCACTTCTATACCTGACTGACCCCTGTGACCCCCACCCCCACCCCCTCCCCTCGGACTCCTCTCCTGGCTTGGGAACACCATGGCCAGTTCCCACTCAGTTAAATCAATACAGGGTTCAGGCTAGGGTCACTCCCGATCTGTAGGAACCAGCCAAAGAAAACAACAACTGAGAATGTTGCAAACATTCACTGCCTGCAGAGAGAAAGTGACTAAGGAAGAAATGCTTGAATTTCTATAGCACCTTTCACATTCCCACGTTGTCCCAAAGGGCTTTTCAGTCAATGAAGTGTTTTCAAAGTGCAGTCATTGTTGGGGAGGTTTTGTGGTGCAGTGGGTAGTGTCTCTACCTCTGCCCAGAATCTCCAGGTTTGAGTCCCACTTCAGGACTTGGCAGCTGTGGGAGGTGCATTCATAATGTGGCCAAACAGGACAATTACCAGCCTATAAATCCTTCCAATACACCTGATGGCAGGTGGTGAGGGTGGGAGAGTTTCCTTGTCAGCCATACTTTCTGCAAAACACTGCAGTACCTTGCCAAGTATAATCATGGAGCAATCCAGTGGGACTTGCTTTTAGGGCATGGTACCAGGAAGAGGAGGAGGATGAGTTATTGTTGGAATGCAGGATAACTCAGTAGACAATTTAGTCACAGAAAGCTCCCACAAATTGCAATGTGAAAATAAGCAGCAAATCTGTTTGCATGAAGTTCGTCGAAGGTTGTTGTTTGAACAGCAGCTGTGGAGTATCTTACAACCACTTGAGGGGGCAGACAAGCTCATCTGAACAATAGCACCTCCAACAGTGCAGCACTCCTTTAGCTCATGGGATGTGGGTGCCACTGACTAGGCCAGCATTTATTGCCCATCCCCAATTGCCCTTGTTCAGGGGGCAATCACATTGCTGTGGGTCTGGAGTCACATGTAAGATAGTCTAGGTAAGGACAACAAATTTCCTTTCCTAAAGGACATTAGTGAACCGGATGAGTTTTTATGATAATCAGCAATGGTTTCATGGTCATCATGAAGCTGTTTTTTTATTTCAGATTTTTATTGAATTCAAATTTCACCATCTGCTGTGATGGGATTTGAACCTGGGTCCCCAGAGCATTACCCTGGGTCTCTGGATTACCAGGCCAGTGACAGTACCACTACCGGAATGCCACCACTTCCCCCAGTTACCACTTCCCCTCTGATAGTGCCACAGTCTCTCAGTACTGATCATTCGACAGTGCAGCACTCCCTCAGTACTGACCCTCTGACAATGTGGCACTCCCTCAGTCCTGACTCCCTAACAGAACAGTGCTTCCTCAGTACTGACCCTCTGACACTGCAGTATTCCCTCAGTAATGAACTTTTGATACTGCAGCACTGTCTCAGTACTGACCCTCTGACAGTGCAGCACTCGCACAGTATTGTCCCTCCAATAGTGCAGCAAACCCTGAGTGACTGTTGGGCCAATAGTTGCCCTTGAACCAACATCACTAAAAAGACAAATTACCTGGTCATTTATCTCATTACTGCTTCTGGGATCTTTGCCTTACAACAAGTGTGGCCATTTAAACATCATTCTCCTGCATCCAAAGGTGTGTGTGGGATGTTGTGATGTATTGTCTGACTGAACTTACAGCCAGTTGCTGCCCACTGCTGGTGAGTGTGTGTCAGTCTCAGTATTTCTTCTCTTCCTGTTCGCACAAGTTCGAGCAGGTCACCACTCCAGGCTGATTCCGAGGTACATTAACAAGAGATTATTGTTCCAATGGAATCCGAACCCTTCAGCTGTTTGAATGTCTCAGGGAAACGTTGACTCCAACTGTTAATGCTGAAGGCACCAGATGCTGACAGTAATAAGACATACCACTGTTGTTATTAAAATAGCCAGGATGGAGTATGTTAAGATTGCTTCCCTGTGCTGGGATACTTAGTCCTGTGATACATAAATATATTTTTATTCATTCACAGGATGAGGGCTTTGCTGGCTGGGGCTGCATTTTTGCCCATCTCTAATTGCCCTAGAAAAGGTGGTGATGAGCTGCCTTCTTGAACCGCTGCAGTCCACAGTGCTGTTAGGGAGGGAGTTCAGGATTTTGACCCAGGGACAGTGAAGGAACAGCGATATATTTCCAAGTCAGGATGGTGAGTGACTTGGAGGGGAACTTCCAATTGGTGGTGTTCCCATATGTCTGCTGCCTTTGTCTTTCTAGATGGCAGTGGTTATGGGTTTGGAAGGTGTTGTCTAAGGAGCCTTGGTGAGATGCTGCAGTGCATCTTGTAGATGGTACATACTGCTGCCACTGTGCATCGGTGGTGGAGGGAGTGAATGCTTGTGGATGTGGTGCCAATCAAGCAGCTGCTTTGTCCGGGATGGTGTCCAGCTTCTCGAGTGTTGTGGGAGCTGCGCTCATCCAGGCAAGTGGGAGGTATTCCATCACACTCCTGACTTGTACCCTGTAGATGATGGACAGGCTTTGGAGAAGGAGGAGGTGAGCTACTCAGCACAGGATTCCTAGCCTCTGACCTGCTCTTGTAGCCACAGTATTTATATGGCTAGTCCAGTTCATTTTCTGGTCAATGGTAACCACAAGAATGTGGATACTGGGGGATTCAGTGATGGTAATGTCATTGAATGTCAAGTGGCAATGGATAGATTCTCTCTTGTTGGAGATGGTCATTGCCTGGCACTTGTGTGGCATCAATGTTACTTGCCACTTGTCACCCTAAGACTTGCCTGTGGGCATGGGCTGCTTCATTATCTGAGGAGTTGCAAATGGAACTGCAATCATCAGAAAACATCTCCACTCCTGACCGATAGGCACAGTCAGTGCTGGGAGAGTCGGTCTTGTAATACATCACAGTCAGTGATGGGACACTCAGTCCTGTTACACACACACGGTCAGTGCAGGGTCATTCATTCCTGTTATACACACACACTCAGTGCTGGGACACTCAGTCATGTTAGACACACACAGTCAGAGACGGGACACTCAGTCCTGTTACACACAGTCAGTGATGGGACTCTCAGTCCTGTTACACACAATGTCAGTGCTGGGACATTCACTCCTGTTATACACACACACAGTCAGTGATGGATCATTAAGTCCCGTTATACACACAGAGTGAGTGATGGGACACTCAGTCCAGTTATACACACACAGTCAATGCTGGGACACTCAGTCCTGTTACACACACACACAGGCAGTGCTGGGACACTCAGTCCTGTTACACACACACAGTTAGTGCTGGGACAGACAGTCCTATTACACACACAGTCAGCGCTGGAACACTGAGTCCTGTTATACCTCTCAGTCACTGCTTGGAAACTCAGTCCTGTTATACACAGACAGTCAGTGGTGGGACACCCTGTCCTATTACAGACACAGTCAGTGCTGGAACACTCAGTGCTGTTATACACACAAAATCAGTGCTGGAACACTCAATCCTGTTACGCACACAGTCAGTGCTGGGGCATTCAGTCCTGTTATATACACGCTGTCATGGCTGGGACACTCAGTCTTGTTAAACAGTCAGTGCAGGGCACTCAGTCCTGTTACACACAGTCAGTCTGTGCTCGACCTCAGTCCTGTTATACACACAAAATCAGTGCTGGAACACTCAATCCTGTTACAACACAGTCAGTGCTGGGACATTCAGTCCTGTTACACACAGAGTCAGCGCTGGGACACTCAGTGCTGTTATATACACGCTGTCATGACTGGGCACTCAGTCTTGTTACACACACAGACAGTCCGGGGCACTTAGTCCTGTTACACTCAGTCAGTCAGTGCTGGGCCTCAGACCTGTTACACAAACACAGTTAGTGCTGGGACACTCAATCGTTTTATACACATACAGTCAGTGCTGAGAAACTCAGTCTTGTTATACACACACAGTCAGTGCTGGCACACACAGTCCTATTGTACACACATTCAGTGCTGGGACACTCAGTCCTGTTATACCCGGCAGTCACTGCTTGGACACACATTTCACTTATTCACACACAGTCAGTGCTGGGAGAGTCAGTCCTGTTACACAAACACAGTCAGCGCTGGGACACTCAGTCCTATTCTACACACTGTAAGGAACATATCTTTTTATTTTCTGCTGGTATGTGGATTTTCATATTACAATGGCTGCAGGTTGAAAGGCATACCCACTGGAACAGGATGAGCGATGTATGTAATGTTGCAGTCCAGTAAAATGTGTGCCTTAAAAGGCAGGATGGTGCTGGAAAGGAGTCCTGGACCAAGGGAGCTGCCTGACAACAGCATTTAATGGGCTCCTGACCAGGTGACCAAGTGTTGTGTGGGAAGGAGTGCGGCTGAATAGTTACTAGCCTGAAAGGAACTTAATCTAAAACCTCTCTCTCCTTTGTGTGGAATATTCCAATAAATCCACAGTAATAGCAAGCATGCCTTTTCTCCACTTATCTCTGTAACCTGCTCTCTCTGTGAGGAAACCTGTGTAAAAAGGAAAATGGTGTAGTGGGGCTTGATATTACAGCGCATTATCCCCAGTGAGTTATGACAACACACAGTGAATGCTGTGATACTCAGTCCTGTTACAAACACAGTCAGTGCTGGGACACTCAAACCTGTTACACACACAGTCAGTGCTGGGACACTCAATCCTGTTACACACCCAGTCAGTGCTGGGACACTCAGACCTGTTATACATACGGTCAGTTCTGGAACATTCAGTCCTGCTAGACACACACAGTCAGTGCTGGAACACTCAGTCTGTTATACACACAGACAGTCAGTGCTGGGACAGTCAGTCCCGTTACACACACACAGTCAGTGCTGGGACACCCAGTCCTATTGCACACATAGTCAGTGCTGGGACACTCAGACCTGTTACACACACAGTCAGTGCTGTGACACTCAGACCTGTTACACACACAGTCAATGCTGTGACACTCAGACCTGTTACACACACAGTCAATGCTGGGACACTCAGACCTGTTATACACATGGTCAGTGCTGGGACATTCAGTCCTGTTACACAAACACAGTCAGTGCTGGAACACTCAGTCCTGTTATACACACAGTCAGTGCTGGGAAACCCAGTCCTATTGCACACACAGTCAGTGCTCAGTCACTCAGACCTGTTACACACGCAGTCAGTGCTGGGACAATCAGTCCTTTTATACACACAGTCAGTGCTGGACCACTCAGTCCTGTTATACACACAGACAGTCAGTGCTGGGACACTCAGTCCTGTTACACAAACACTGTCAGTGCTGGAACACTCACTCCTGTTATACACACAGTCAGTGCTGGGAAACCCAGTCCTATTGCACACACAGTCAGTGCTCAGTCACTCAGACCTGTTACACACGCAGTCAGTGCTGGGACACTCAGTCCTGTTATACACACACAGTCAGTGCTGGGACACTCAGTCCTGTTATACACACACAGTCAGTGCTGGGACACTCAGTCCTGTTAGACATACATAGTCAGTGCTGGGACACTCAGTCCTGTTATACACACACAGTCAGTGTTGGGAAACCCTGTCCGGTTATACACATACAGTCAGTGCTGGGACACTCAGTCCTGTTGCACACAGAGTCAGTGCTGCACAGCTAATCCTGTTATACACACAAAATCAGTGCTGGAACACTCAATCCTGTTACACACACAGTCAGTGCTGGGACATTCAGTCCTGTTACACACACAGTCAGCACTGCAACACTCAGTCCTGTTATATACACGCTGTCATGGCTGGGACACTCAGTCTTGTTACACACACAGTCAGTGCGGGGCACTCAGTCCTGTTACACACACACTGTTAGTGCTGGGAGAGTCAGTCCTGTTACACAAACACAGTCACTGCTTGGACACACAGTCCTGTTATACATACACAGACAGTACTGGGAGAGTCAGTCCTGTTACACAAACACAGTCGGTGCTGGGACACTCAGTCCTGTTATAGACATACAGTCAGTGCTGTGACACGCAGTCCTGTTTCACACACACAGTCAGTGCTGGGACACTCAATCCTGTTATACACGCATATTCAGTGCTGCGACACTCAATCCTGTTATACACACACAGTCAGTGCTGGGACACTCAATCCTGTTATACACACATAGTCAGTGCTGTGACACTCAATCCTGTTATGCACACACAGTCAGTGCTGCGACACTCAATCCTGTTAAACACACACAGTCAGTGCCCGGACAATCAATCCCGTTATACACACACAGTCAATGCTGGGACACTCAATCCTGTTATACACACATAGTCAGTGCTGGGGCACTCCATCTGTTATACATACACAGTCAGTGCTGGGCACTCTGTCCTGTTATACACATACAGTCAGTGCTGTGACACTCAGTCCTGTTACACACACACAGTCAGTGCTGGGACACTCAGTCCTGTTATACACACACAGTCAGTGCTGGGATTTTGAATCCTGTTATGCACACATTGTCAGTGCTGGGACACTCAATCCTGTTATACACATACAGTGAGTCTAGTCACACTCAGTCCTGTTATATTCAGTCAGTGCAGGGACACTGAGTCTTGTAATGCATACACAGTCAGTGTAGGGACACTGAGTTTTGTTATACACACACGGTCAGTGCTGGGACACTGAGACCTGTTATACACACATAGTCATTGCTGGGACACTGGATCCTGTTATACACACACAGTCATTGCTGAGGCACTCTGTCCTGTTATACACACACAGTCAGTGCTGGGACATTTAGTCCTGTTACACACACACAGTCAGTGCTGGGACACTCAGTCATGTTATACACATACAGTCAGTGCTGGGACACTCAGTCCTGTTACACACACACAGTCAGTGCAGGGACACACAGTCCTATTGTACACACAATCCGTGCTGGGACACTCAGACCTGTTACACACACAGAGTCAGTGCAGGAACACACAGTCCTGTTATACACACACAGTCAATGCTAGGACACTCAGTCCTGTATTAGACACACAGTCACTGCTTGGACACTCAGTCCTGTTATACACACACAGTCAGTGCAGGGACACACTGTCCTATTGCACACACAGTCAGTGCTGGGAAACTCAGTACTGTTACACACATACAGTCAATGCTGGGACACTCAGTCCTATTACAGACACAGTCAGATTTGGGACACTCAGTCCTGTTAAACACACAAAATCAGTGCCGGGTCACAGTCCTATTATACACACAATTAGTGCTAGGTCACTCAATCCTGTTACAGACACACGGTGAGTGCGGAGACACACAGTCCTACTGTACAAACAGTCAGTGCTGGGAAACTCAGTCCTGTTCTACACACTGTAGTGAACATATCTTTTTATTTTGTGCGGGTATGTGGATTTTCATATTACAATGGCTGCAGATTGAAAGGCATACCCACTGGAACCGATGAGCGATGTATATAATGTTGCAGTCCTGGAAAAATGTGTGCCTTAAAAGGCAGGATGGTGCTGGAAAGGAGTCCTGGACCAAGGGAGCTGCCTGACAACAGCATTTAATGGACTCCTGACCAGGTGACCAAGTGTTGTGTGGGAAGGAGTGCGGCTGAATAGTTACTAGCCTGAAAGGAACTTAATCTAAAACCTCTCTCTCCTTTGTGTGGAATATTCCAATAAATCCACAGTAATAGCAAGCATGCCTTTTCTCCACTTATCTCTGTAACCTGCTCTCTCTGTGAGGAAACCTGTGTAAAAAGGAAAATGGTGTAGTGGGGCTTGATATTACAGCGCATTATCCCCAGTGAGTTATGACAACACACAGTGAATGCTGTGATACTCAGTCCTGTTACAAACACAGTCAGTGCTGGGACACTCAAACCTGTTACAAACACAGTCAGTGCTGGGACACTCAAACCTGTTACACACCCAGTCAGTGCTGGGACACTCAATCCTGTTACAAACACAGTCAGTGCTGGGACACTCAAACCTGTTACACACACAGTCAGTGCTGGGACACTCAATCCTGTTACACACCCAGTCAGTGCTGGGACACTCAGACCTGTTATACATACGGTCAGTTCTGGGACATTCAGTCCTGCTAGACACACACAGTCAGTGCTGGAACACTCAGTCTGTTATACACACAGACAGTCAGTGCTGGGACAGTCAGTCCCGTTACACACACACAGTCAGTGCTGGGACACCCAGTCCTATTGCACACATAGTCAGTGCTGGGACACTCAGACCTGTTACACACACAGTCAGTGCTGTGACACTCAGACCTGTTACACACACAGTCAATGCTGTGACACTCAGACCTGTTACACACACAGTCAATGCTGGGACACTCAGACCTGTTATACACATGGTCAGTGCTGGGACATTCAGTCCTGTTACACAAACACAGTCAGTGCTGGAACACTCAGTCCTGTTATACACACAGTCAGTGCTGGGAAACCCAGTCCTATTGCACACACAGTCAGTGCTCAGTCACTCAGACCTGTTACACACGCAGTCAGTGCTGGGACACTCAGTCCAGTTATACACACACAGTCAATGCTGGGACACTCAGTCCTGTTATACACACACAGTCAGTGCTGGGACACTCAGTCCTGTTATACACACACAGTCAGTGCTGGGACACTCAGTCCTGTTATACACACAGACAGTCAGTGTTGGGAAACCCTGTCTGGTTATATACATACAGTCAGTGCTGGGACACTCAGTCCTGTTGCACACAGAGTCAGTGCTGGGACACTCAGACCTGTTACACACACAGTCAATGCTGGGACACTCAGACCTGTTATACACATGGTCAGTGCTGGGACATTCAGTCCTGTTATACACACAGTCAGTGCTGGACCACTCAGTCCTGTTATACACACAGACAGTCAGTGCTGGGACACTCAGTCCTGTTATACAAACACAGTCAGTACTGGAACACTCAGTCCTGTTATACACACAGTCAGTGCTGGGAAACCCAGTCCTATTGCACACACAGTCAGTGCTCAGTCACTCAGACCTGTTACACACGCAGTCAGTGCTGGGACAATCAGTCCTTTTATACACACAGTCAGTGCTGGGACACTCAGTCCTGTTATACACACACAGTCAGTGCTGGGACACTCAGTCCTGTTATACACACACAGTCAGTGCTGGGACACTCAGTCCTGTTAGACATACATAGTCAGTGCTGGGACACTCAATCCTGTTATACACACACAGTCAGTGTTGGGAAACCCTGTCCGGTTATACACATACAGTCAGTGCTGGGACACTCAGTCCTGTTGCACACAGAGTCAGTGCTGCACAGCTAATCCTGTTATACACACAAAATCAGTGCTGGAACACTCAATCCTGTTACACACACAGTCAGTGCTGGGACATTCAGTCCTGTTACACACACAGTCAGCACTGCAACACTCAGTCCTGTTATATACACGCTGTCATGGCTGGGACACTCAGTCTTGTTACACACACAGTCAGTGCGGGGCACTCAGTCCTGTTACACACACACTGTTAGTGCTGGGAGAGTCAGTCCTGTTACACAAACACAGTCACTGCTTGGACACACAGTCCTGTTATACATACACAGACAGTACTGGGAGAGTCAGTCCTGTTACACAAACACAGTCGGTGCTGGGACACTCAGTCCCGTTATAGACATACAGTCAGTGCTGTGACACGCAGTCCTGTTTCACACACACAGTCAGTGCTGGGACACTCAATCCTGTTATACACGCATATTCAGTGCTGCGACACTCAATCCTGTTATACACACACAGTCAGTGCTGGGACACTCAATCCTGTTATACACACATAGTCAGTGCTGTGACACTCAATCCTGTTATGCACACACAGTCAGTGCTGCGACACTCAATCCTGTTAAACACACACAGTCAGTGCCCGGACAATCAATCCCGTTATACACACACAGTCAATGCTGGGACACTCAGACCTGTTATACATACGGTCAGTTCTGGGACATTCAGTCCTGCTAGACACACACAGTCAGTGCTGGAACACTCAGTCTGTTATACACACAGACAGTCAGTGCTGGGACAGTCAGTCCCGTTACACACACACAGTCAGTGCTGGGACACCCAGTCCTATTGCACACATAGTCAGTGCTGGGACACTCAGACCTGTTACACCCACAGTCAGTGCTGTGACACTCAGACCTGTTACACACACAGTCAATGCTGTGACACTCAGACCTGTTACACACACAGTCAATGCTGGGACACTCAGACCTGTTATACACATGGTCAGTGCTGGGACATTCAGTCCTGTTACACAAACACAGTCAGTGCTGGAACACTCAGTCCTGTTATACACACAGTCAGTGCTGGGAAACCCAGTCCTATTGCACACACAGTCAGTGCTCAGTCACTCAGACCTGTTACACACGCAGTCAGTGCTGGGACACTCAGTCCTGTTATACACACACAGTCAATGCTGGGACACTCAGTCCTGTTATACACACACAGTCAGTGCTGGGACACTCAGTCCTGTTATACACACACAGTCAGTGCTGGGACACTCAGTCCTGTTATACACACAGACAGTCAGTGTTGGGAAACCCTGTCTGGTTATATACATACAGTCAGTGCTGGGACACTCAGTCCTGTTGCACACAGAGTCAGTGCTGGGACACTCAGACCTGTTACACACACAGTCAATGCTGGGACACTCAGACCTGTTATACACATGGTCAGTGCTGGGACATTCAGTCCTGTTATACACACAGTCAGTGCTGGACCACTCAGTCCTGTTATACACACAGACAGTCAGTGCTGGGACACTCAGTCCTGTTATACAAACACAGTCAGTACTGGAACACTCAGTCCTGTTATACACACAGTCAGTGCTGGGAAACCCAGTCCTATTGCACACACAGTCAGTGCTCAGTCACTCAGACCTGTTACACACGCAGTCAGTGCTGGGACAATCAGTCCTTTTATACACACAGTCAGTGCTGGGACACTCAGTCCTGTTATACACACACAGTCAGTGCTGGGACACTCAGTCCTGTTATACACACACAGTCAGTGCTGGGACACTCAGTCCTGTTAGACATACATAGTCAGTGCTGGGACACTCAGTCCTTTTATACACACACAGTCAGTGTTGGGAAACCCTGTCCGGTTATACACATACAGTCAGTGCTGGGACACTCAGTCCTGTTGCACACACAGTCAGTGCTGCAC
This sequence comes from Isurus oxyrinchus, assembly GCA_026770705.1. Classification (NCBI taxonomy): domain Eukaryota; kingdom Metazoa; phylum Chordata; class Chondrichthyes; order Lamniformes; family Lamnidae; genus Isurus; species Isurus oxyrinchus. The sequence continues at coordinate 142,046,913 of JANJGN010000010.1, forward strand.
AGCTAATCCTGTTATACACACAAAATCAGTGCTGGAACACTCAATCCTGTTACACACACAGTCAGTGCTGGGACATTCAGTCCTGTTACACACACAGTCAGCACTGCAACACTCAGTCCTGTTATATACACGCTGTCATGGCTGGGACACTCAGTCTTGTTACACACACAGTCAGTGCGGGGCACTCAGTCCTGTTACACACACACTGTTAGTGCTGGGAGAGTCAGTCCTGTTACACAAACACAGTCACTGCTTGGACACACAGTCCTGTTATACATACACAGACAGTACTGGGAGAGTCAGTCCTGTTACACAAACACAGTCGGTGCTGGGACACTCAGTCCCGTTATAGACATACAGTCAGTGCTGTGACACGCAGTCCTGTTTCACACACACAGTCAGTGCTGGGACACTCAATCCTGTTATACACGCATATTCAGTGCTGCGACACTCAATCCTGTTATACACACACAGTCAGTGCTGGGACACTCAATCCTGTTATACACACATAGTCAGTGCTGTGACACTCAATCCTGTTATGCACACACAGTCAGTGCTGCGACACTCAATCCTGTTAAACACACACAGTCAGTGCCCGGACAATCAATCCCGTTATACACACACAGTCAATGCTGGGACACTCAATCCTGTTATACACACATAGTCAGTGCTGGGGCACTCCATCTGTTATACATACACAGTCAGTGCTGGGCACTCTGTCCTGTTATACACATACAGTCAGTGCTGTGACACTCAGTCCTGTTACACACACACAGTCAGTGCTGGGACACTCAGTCCTGTTATACACACACAGTCAGTGCTGGGATTTTGAATCCTGTTATGCACACATTGTCAGTGCTGGGACACTCAATCCTGTTATACACATACAGTGAGTGTAGTCACACTCAGTCCTGTTATATTCAGTCAGTGCAGGGACACTGAGTCTTGTAATGCATACACAGTCAGTGTAGGGACACTGAGTTTTGTTATACACACACGGTCAGTGCTGGGACACTGAGACCTGTTATACACACATAGTCATTGCTGGGACACTGGATCCTGTTATACACACACAGTCATTGCTGAGGCACTCTGTCCTGTTATACACACACAGTCAGTGCTGGGACATTTAGTCCTGTTACACACACACAGTCAGTGCTGGGACACTCAGTCATGTTATACACATACAGTCAGTGCTGGGACACTCAGTCCTGTTACACACACACAGTCAGTGCAGGGACACACAGTCCTATTGTACACACAATCCGTGCTGGGACACTCAGACCTGTTACACACACAGAGTCAGTGCAGGAACACACAGTCCTGTTATACACACACAGTCAATGCTAGGACACTCAGTCCTGTATTAGACACACAGTCACTGCTTGGACACTCAGTCCTGTTATACACACACAGTCAGTGCAGGGACACACTGTCCTATTGCACACACAGTCAGTGCTGGGAAACTCAGTACTGTTACACACATACAGTCAATGCTGGGACACTCAGTCCTATTACAGACACAGTCAGATTTGGGACACTCAGTCCTGTTAAACACACAAAATCAGTGCCGGGTCACAGTCCTATTATACACACAATTAGTGCTAGGTCACTCAATCCTGTTACAGACACACGGTGAGTGCGGAGACACACAGTCCTACTGTACAAACAGTCAGTGCTGGGAAACTCAGTCCTGTTCTACACACTGTAGTGAACATATCTTTTTATTTTGTGCGGGTATGTGGATTTTCATATTACAATGGCTGCAGATTGAAAGGCATACCCACTGGAACCGGATGAGCGATGTATATAATGTTGCAGTCCTGGAAAAATGTGTGCCTTAAAAGGCAGGATGGTGCTGGAAAGGAGTCCTGGACCAAGGGAGCTGCCTGACAACAGCATTTAATGGACTCCTGACCAGGTGACCAAGTGTTGTGTGGGAAGGAGTGCGGCTGAATAGTTACTAGCCTGAAAGGAACTTAATCTAAAACCTCTCTCTCCTTTGTGTGGAATATTCCAATAAATCCACAGTAATAGCAAGCATGCCTTTTCTCCACTTATCTCTGTAACCTGCTCTCTCTGTGAGGAAACCTGTGTAAAAAGGAAAATGGTGTAGTGGGGCTTGATATTACAGCGCATTATCCCCAGTGAGTTATGACAACACACAGTGAATGCTGTGATACTCAGTCCTGTTACAAACACAGTCAGTGCTGGGACACTCAAACCTGTTACAAACACAGTCAGTGCTGGGACACTCAAACCTGTTACACACCCAGTCAGTGCTGGGACACTCAATCCTGTTACAAACACAGTCAGTGCTGGGACACTCAAACCTGTTACACACACAGTCAGTGCTGGGACACTCAATCCTGTTACACACCCAGTCAGTGCTGGGACACTCAGACCTGTTATACATACGGTCAGTTCTGGGACATTCAGTCCTGCTAGACACACACAGTCAGTGCTGGAACACTCAGTCTGTTATACACACAGACAGTCAGTGCTGGGACAGTCAGTCCCGTTACACACACACAGTCAGTGCTGGGACACCCAGTCCTATTGCACACATAGTCAGTGCTGGGACACTCAGACCTGTTACACACACAGTCAGTGCTGTGACACTCAGACCTGTTACACACACAGTCAATGCTGTGACACTCAGACCTGTTACACACACAGTCAATGCTGGGACACTCAGACCTGTTATACACATGGTCAGTGCTGGGACATTCAGTCCTGTTACACAAACACAGTCAGTGCTGGAACACTCAGTCCTGTTATACACACAGTCAGTGCTGGGAAACCCAGTCCTATTGCACACACAGTCAGTGCTCAGTCACTCAGACCTGTTACACACGCAGTCAGTGCTGGGACACTCAGTCCAGTTATACACACACAGTCAATGCTGGGACACTCAGTCCTGTTATACACACACAGTCAGTGCTGGGACACTCAGTCCTGTTATACACACACAGTCAGTGCTGGGACACTCAGTCCTGTTATACACACAGACAGTCAGTGTTGGGAAACCCTGTCCGGTTATATACATACAGTCAGTGCTGGGACACTCAGTCCTGTTGCACACTGAGTCAGTGCTGGGACACTCAGACCTGTTACACACACAGTCAATGCTGGGACACTCAGACCTGTTATACACATGGTCAGTGCTGGGACATTCAGTCTTGTTATACACACAGTCAGTGCTGGACCACTCAGTCCTGTTATACACACAGACAGTCAGTGCTGGGACACTCAGTCCTGTTACACAAACACAGTCAGTACTGGAACACTCAGTCCTGTTATACACACAGTCAGTGCTGGGAAACCCAGTCCTATTGCACACACAGTCAGTGCTCAGTCACTCAGACCTGTTACACACGCAGTCAGTGCTGGGACAATCAGTCCTTTTATACACACAGTCAGTGCTGGACCACTCAGTCCTGTTATACACACAGACAGTCAGTGCTGGGACACTCAGTCCTGTTACACAAACACTGTCAGTGCTGGAACACTCACTCCTGTTATACACACAGTCAGTGCTGGGAAACCCAGTCCTATTGCACACACAGTCAGTGCTCAGTCACTCAGACCTGTTACACACGCAGTCAGTGCTGGGACAATCAGTCCTTTTATACACACAGTCAGTGCTGGGACACTCAGTCCTGTTATACACACACAGTCAGTGCTGGGACACTCAGTCCTGTTATACACACACAGTCAGTGCTGGGACACTCAGTCCTGTTAGACATACATAGTCAGTGCTGGGACACTCAGTCCTGTTATACACACACAGTCAGTGTTGGGAAACCCTGTCCGGTTATACACATACAGTCAGTGCTGGGACACTCAGTCCTGTTGCACACAGAGTCAGTGCTGCACAGCTAATCCTGTTATACACACAAAATCAGTGCTGGAACACTCAATCCTGTTACACACACAGTCAGTGCTGGGACATTCAGTCCTGTTACACACACAGTCAGCACTGCAACACTCAGTCCTGTTATATACACGCTGTCATGGCTGGGACACTCAGTCTTGTTACACACACAGTCAGTGCGGGGCACTCAGTCCTGTTACACACACACTGTTAGTGCTGGGAGAGTCAGTCCTGTTACACAAACACAGTCACTGCTTGGACACACAGTCCTGTTATACATACACAGACAGTACTGGGAGAGTCAGTCCTGTTACACAAACACAGTCGGTGCTGGGACACTCAGTCCCGTTATAGACATACAGTCAGTGCTGTGACACGCAGTCCTGTTTCACACACACAGTCAGTGCTGGGACACTCAATCCTGTTATACACGCATATTCAGTGCTGCGACACTCAATCCTGTTATACACACACAGTCAGTGCTGGGACACTCAATCCTGTTATACACACATAGTCAGTGCTGTGACACTCAATCCTGTTATGCACACACAGTCAGTGCTGCGACACTCAATCCTGTTAAACACACACAGTCAGTGCCCGGACAATCAATCCCGTTATACACACACAGTCAATGCTGGGACACTCAATCCTGTTATACACACATAGTCAGTGCTGGGGCACTCCATCTGTTATACATACACAGTCAGTGCTGGGCACTCTGTCCTGTTATACACATACAGTCAGTGCTGTGACACTCAGTCCTGTTACACACACACAGTCAGTGCTGGGACACTCAGTCCTGTTATACACACACAGTCAGTGCTGGGATTTTGAATCCTGTTATGCACACATTGTCAGTGCTGGGACACTCAATCCTGTTATACACATACAGTGAGTGTAGTCACACTCAGTCCTGTTATATTCAGTCAGTGCAGGGACACTGAGTCTTGTAATGCATACACAGTCAGTGTAGGGACACTGAGTTTTGTTATACACACACGGTCAGTGCTGGGACACTGAGACCTGTTATACACACATAGTCATTGCTGGGACACTGGATCCTGTTATACACACACAGTCATTGCTGAGGCACTCTGTCCTGTTATACACACACAGTCAGTGCTGGGACATTTAGTCCTATTACACACACACAATCAGTGCTGGGACACTCAGTCATGTTATACACATGCAGTCAGTGCTGGGACACTCAGTCCTGTTACACACACAGACATTCAGTGTTGGGACACTAAGTCCTGTTACACACAAAGTCTGTGCTGGGACACTCAGTCCTGTTTTAGACACACAGTCACTGCTTGGACACTCAGTCCTGTTATACACACACAGTCAGTGCAGGGACACACTGTCCTATTAAACACACAGTCAGTGCTGGGAAACTCAGTACTGTTACACACATACAGTCAATGCTGGGACACTCAGTCCTATTACAGACACAGTCAGTTTTGGGACACTCAATCCTGTTAAACACACAAAATTAGTGCCGGGTCACAGTCCTATTATACACACAATTAGTGCTAGGTCACTCAATCCTGTTACAGACACACGGTGAGTGCGGAGACACACAGTCCTACTGTACAAACAGTCAGTGCTGGGAAACTCAGTCCTGTTCTACACACTGTAGTGAACATATCTTTTTATTTTGTGCGGGTATGTGGATTTTCATATTACAATGGCTGCAGATTGAAAGGCATTCCCACTGGAACAGGATGAGCGATGTATATAATGTTGCAGTCCTGGAAAAATGTGTGCCTTAAAAGGCAGGATGGTGCTGGAAAGGAGTCCTGGACCAAGGGAGCTGCCTGACAACAGCATTTAATGGGCTGCTGACCAGGTGACCAGGTGTTGTGTGGGAAGGAGTGCGGCTGAATAGTTACTAGCCTGAAAGGAACTTAATCTAAAACCTCTCTCTCCTTTGTGTGGAATATTCCAATAAATCCACAGTAATAGCAAGCATGCCTTTTCTCCACTTATCTCTGTAACCTGCTCTCTCTGTGAGGAAACCTGTGTAAAAAAGAAAGTGGTGCAGTGGGGCTTGATATTACAGCGCATTATCTCCAGTGAGTTATGACAACACACAGTGAATGCTGTGATACTCAGTCCTGTTACAAACACAGTCAGTGCTGGGACACTCAAACCTGTTACAAACACAGTCAGTGCTGGGACACTCAATCCTGTTACACACCCAGTCAGTGCTGGGACACTCAGACCTGTTATACATACGGTCAGTTCTGGAACATTCAGTCCTGCTAGACACACACAGTCAGTGCTGGAACACTCAGTCTGTTATACACACAGACAGTCAGTGCTGGGACAGTCAGTCCCGTTACACACACACAGTCAGTGCTGGGACACCCAGTCCTATTGCACACACAGTCAGTGCTGGGACACTCAGACCTGTTACACACACAGTCAGTGGTGTGACACTCAGACCTGTTACACACACAGTCAATGCTGGGACACTCAGACCTGTTATACACATGGTCAGTGCTGGGACATTCAGTCCTGTTATACACACAGTCAGTGCTGGACCACTCAGTCCTGTTATACGCACAGACAGTCAGTGCTGGGACACTCGGTCCTGTTATACAAACACAGTCAGTGCTGGAACACTCAGTCCTGTTATACACACAGTCAGTGCTGGGACACGTAGTCCTATTGCACACACAGTCAGTGCTCAGTCACTCAGACCTGTTACACACGCAGTCAGTGCTTGGACAATCAGCCCTGTTACACACACACAGTCAGTGCTGGGACATTCAGTCCTGTTACACACACATAGTCAGTGCAGGGACACTCAGTCCTGTTACACATGCACAGTCAGTGCTGGGACGCTCAGTCCTGTTACACACACACAGTCAGTGCTGGGACACTCAGTCCTGTTAGACACACACAGTCAGCGCTGGGACACTCAATCCTGTTATACACATACAGTCAGTTCTGGGGCACTCAGTCCTGTTACAACCCAGTCCCTTCTGTTTTTGGAGGCTATGTAAATTAAGGGATGTGTGGATAGTGCAGGAATGTCATGTTAAGTGAGATTATCAGGCCAATAAGACTCCTCTTATTTCTTTTGTTCACAGTATGCGGCTGTGACGCTGTGTTACCAGTGAAGATTGGCAGTCTGGATTGTGAGCAGAGACACCATAGACTCCAGAGGTCCTAGGAGGCTCTTCAAACCAGTACAGGTAACGTCTGATCCCCCTGTATCCTGAGTGTGCCATTGACATCCCCTCGATTGCTGTATCAATCTTTATCTGATATCGTTCCTGGGATCTGTCATGTTATTATAACGATATAATAATTTGGGCTAGTTTCACATGCTAGACACTATGTTCCAATCGCTCTTAAGGGATTGGGTAATCACACTGCTGGTTCATTTATTCATACGAGGCACATGAGAACAGTTATACAAGAGACACTCAGTCCTGTTGTACGCACACAGTGCTGAGACATTCATCCTGTTATACGCACACAGTCAGCGCTGGGACACTCAATCCTGTTATACACATAGTCAGTGCTGGAACACTCAATCCTGTTATACACACACAGTCAGTGCTGGAACACTCAATCCTGTTGTACACGCATAGTCAGTGCTGCGCACTCTGTCCTGTTATGCACACACAATCAATGCTGATGAACTCTGTCCTGTTATACACACACAGTCAGTGCTGTGACACTCATTCCTGTTATACACACACAGTCAGTGCTGGGGCACTCTGTCTGATTATACACACACAAGTCAGTGCTGGGACACTCAGTCCTGTTATGCACACAGTCAGTGCTGGGACACCCAATCCTGATATAGACATACAGTCATTGCTGCGACACTCAGTCTTGTTACATACAGTCAGTGCAGGGACACTGAGTCTTGTTATACACAATCAGTCAGTGCTGAGACACTGAGTCCTGTTCTACACACACAGTCAGTGTTGGGACAGTGGATCCTGTTATACACACACAATCAGTTTTGTGAAACTCTCTGTTATTATACGTACACAAGTCATTGCTGTGACACTCTGACCTGTTATACACATACAGTCAGTGCTGGGACACTCAGTCCTGTTACAGACACACAGTCAGTGCTGGCACACTCAGTCCTGTTATACACATACATCAGTGCTGTGACACGCAGTCCTGTTACATACAGACAGTGCAGGGACACTGAGTCTTGTTATGCACACACAGTCAGTGCTGGGACACTCAGTTCTGTTAAACACACCTAGTCAGTGCTGTGACTCTCTATCCTGTTATACACACGCAGTTAGTGCTGTGTCACTCAATCCTGTTATATACACATAGTCAATGCTGGGACACTCAATCTGTTTTACGCACACAGTCAGTGCTGGGACACTCAGTCCTGTTACACACACGCAGTCAGTGCTGGGACACTCAGTCCTGTTATACACATACAGTCAGTGCTGTGACACTCTATCCTGTTATACACACGCAGTTAGTGCTGTGTCACTCAATCCTGTTATACACACATAGTCAGTGCTGCGACACTCAATCCTGTTATGCACACAGAGTCCTGTTATATACACATAGTCAGTGCTGCGTCACTCAATCCTGCTTTACACACACAGTCAGTGCTGGGATACGCAATCCTGTTGTACACACATAGTTTTGTGAAATTCTCCGTTGTTATACGTACACAAGTCATTGCTGCGACACTCTGACCTGTTATACACATACAGTCAGTGCTGGGACACTCAGTCCTGGTATACACATACAGTCAGTGCTGTGACACTCTATCCTGTTATAAACACGCAGTTAGTGCTGTGTCACTCAATCCTGTTATACACACATAGTCAGTGCTGCGACACTCAATCCTGTTATGCACACACAGTCAGTGCTGGGACACTCAGTCCTGTTATATACACATAGTCAGTTCTGCGTCACTCGATCCTGTTATACACACACAGTCAGTGCTGGGACACTCAATCCTGTTATACACACATAGTCAGTGCTGTGACACTCAATCCTGTGATACACACACAGTCAGTGCTGTCACACTCAATCCTGTTATACACACACAGTCAGTGCTGCGACACTAAATCCTGTGAAACACACACAGTCAGTGCCCGGACAATCAATCCTGTTATACACACACAGTCAGTGCTGGGACACTCCATCTGTTATACGCAGACAGTCAGCGCTGGGCACTCTGTCCTGTTATACACACACAGTCAGAGCTGCAACACTCAGTCCCGTTATACACACATAGTCAGTGCTGTGACGCTCAATCCTGTTATACACACACAGTCAATGCTGGGACACTCAATCTGTTTTACGCACACAGTCAGTGCTGGGACACTCAGTCCTGTTACACACACGCAGTCAGTGCTGGGACACTCAGTCCTGTTATACACATACAGTCAGTGCTGTGACACTCTATCCTGTTATACACACGCAGTTAGTGCTGTGTCACTCAATCCTGTTATACACACATAGTCAGTGCTGCGACAGTCAATCCTGTTATGCACACAGAGTCCTGTTATATACACATAGTCAGTGCTGCGTCACTCAATCCTGTTATACACACACAGTCAGTGCTGGGACAGTCAATCCTGTTGTACACACATAGTCAGTTTTGTGAAATTCTCCGTTGTTATACGTACACAAGTCATTGCTGCGACACTCTGACCTGTTATACACATACAGTCAGTGCTGGGACACTCAGTCCTGGTATACACATACAGTCAGTGCTGTGACACTCTATCCTGTTATAAACACGCAGTTAGTGCTGTGTCACTCAATCCTGTTATACACACATAGTCAGTGCTGCGACACTCAATTCTGTTATGCACACACAGTCAGTGCTGGGACACTCAGTCCTGTTATATACACATAGTCAGTGCTGCGTCACTCAATCCTGTTATACACACACAGTCAGTGCTGGGACACTCAATCCTGTTATACACACATAGTCAGTGCTGTGACACTCAATCCTGTGATACACACACAGTCAGTGTTGTGACACTCAATCCTGTGATACACACCCAGTCAGTGCTGTCACACTCAATCCTGTTATACACACACAGTCAGTGCTGCGACACTAAATCCTGTGAAAAACACACAGTCAGTGCCCGGACAATCAATCCTGTTATACACACACAGTCAGTGCTGGGACACTACATCTGTTATACGCAGACAGTCAGTGCTGGGCACTCTGTCCTGTTATACACACACAGTCAGAGCTGCGACACTCAGTCCCGTTATACACACATAGTCAGTGCTGTGACGCTCAATCCTGTTATACACACACAGTCAGTGCTGCGACACTCAATCCTGTTAAACACACACAGTGAGTGTTGTCACACTCAGTCCTGTTACATACAGTCATTGCAGGTACACTCAGTCTTGTTATACACACACAGTCAGTACTGGGACACGCAGTCCTGTTACGTACAGACAGTGCAGGGACACTGAGTCTTGTAATGCATACACAGTCAGTGCAGGGACACTGAGTCTTGTAATGCATACACAGTCAGTGCAGGGACACTGAGTTTTGTTATACACACACGGTCAGTGCTGGGACACTCAGTCCTCTGTATACATGCACAGTCAGGGCTGGGACACTGAGACCTGTTCTACAGACACAGTCATTACTGGGACACTGGATCCTGTTATACACACACAGTCATTGCTGAGGCACTCTGTCCTGTTATACACACACAGTCAGTGCTGGGACAGTTAGTCCTGTTACACACACACAGTCAGTGCTGGGACACTCAGTCATGTTATACACATACAGTCAGTGCTGGGACACTCAGTCCTGTTATACGCACAGTGAGTGCTGGGTCACTCAGTCCTGTTACACACAAAGTCTGTGCTGGGACACTCAGTCCTGTTTCACACACACAGTCAGTGCTGGGACACTCAGTCCTGTTACATACAGTCAGTGCAGGGACACTGAGTCGTGTAATGCACAGACGGGTCAGTGCTGGGATACGCAGTCTTCTGTATAAACTCACATTCGGTGCTGGGACACTGAGTCCTGTTATACACATACATCAGTGCTGTGACATGCAGTCCTGTTACATACAAACAGTGCAGAGACACTCAGTCTTGTTGTACACACACAGTCAGTGCTGGCACACTCAGTCCTGTTATACACGCACTGTCAGTGCTGGGACACACAGTCCTGTTATACACAGACAATCAGTGCTAGGACACTCTCTGCTATTATACATACACAAGTCATTGCTGCGACACTCTCTCCTGTTATACACATACAATCAATGCTGTGACACTCAGTCCTGTTATACACACACAGTCAGTGCTGGCACACTCAGTCGTGTTACACACATACAGTCAGTGCTGGGTCACTCAATCCTGTTTTACACACACAGTCAGTGCTGGGACACTCAATCCTGTTATACACACCTAGTCAGTGCTGTGACACTCTATCCTGTTATACACTCGCAGTTAGTGCTGTGTCACTCAATCCTGTTATGCACACATAGTCAATGCTGGGACACTCAATCCTGTTATAAACATACAGTCAGTGCTGTGACACTCAGTCCTGTTACATGCAGTCAGTGCAGGGACACTGAGTCCTGTAATGCACACACAGTCAGTGCAGGGACACTGAGTCCTGTTATACACATACATCAGTGCTGTGACATGCAGTCCTGTTACATACAAACAGTGCAGGGACACTCAGTCTTGTTGTACACACACAGTCAGTGCTGGCACACTCAGTCCTGTTATACACACACTGTCAGTATTGGGACACTCAGTCCTATGTATACATGCACAGTCAGTGCTGGGACACTCAGTCCTGTTCTGCACACACAGTCAGTGCCGGGACACTGGATCCTGTTATACACACACAGTCAGTGCTGGGACACTCAGTCCTGTTACACACACACAGTCAGTACTGGGACACTCTGTTCTGTTACACACACACAGTTAGTGCTGGGACACTGAGTCCTGTTACACACACACAGTCAGTGCTGGGACACTCAGTCCTGTTACACACAAAGTTGGTGCTGGGAGTCTCTATCTTGTTATACACACACACTCTGTGCTGCGACACTCAATCTTGTTAAACACACAAAGTCAGTGCCCGGACAATCAATCCTCTAATACACACACAGTCATTGCTCTGACACTCAATCCTTTTATGCACACACAGTCAGTGCTGGCACACTCAGTCCTGTTAAACACACACAGTCAGTGCTGGGACACTCAGTCCTGTTCCACGCACACAGTCATTGTTGGGACACTGGATCCTGTTATACACACACAATCAGTGCTGGGAAAGTCTCTGCTATTATATATACACAAGTCATTGCTGTGACATTCTGTCCTGTTATACACATACAGTCAGTGCTGTGACACTTAGTCCTGTTACAGACACACAGTCAGTGCTGGCACATTCAGTCCTGTTATACACATACATCAGTGCTGTGACTCGCAGTCCTGTTACATACAGACAGTGCAGGGACACTGAGTCTTGTTATACACACACAGTCAGTGCTGGCACACTCAGTCCTGTTATACACACACAGTCAGTGCTGGGACACTCAGTCCTGTTATACACACACACAGTCAGTGCTGGGACAATCAGTCCTGTTACACACAAAGTCGGTGCTGGGACACTCAGTCCTATTACACACAAAGTCGGTGCTGGGAGACTCAGTCCTGTTACAAACACACAGTCCGTGCTGGGACACTCAGTCCTGTTACACACACACAGTCTGTGCTGCGACACTCAATCCTGTTAAACACACAAATTCAGTGCCCGGACAATCAATCCTGTAATACACACACTGTCAGTGCTCTGACACTCAATCCTTTTATGCACACACAGTCAGTGCTGGGGCACTCAGTCCTGTTAAACACACACAGTCTGTGCTGGGACACTCAGTCCTGTTACACACACACAGTCAGTGCCTGGACAATCGATCCTGTTACACACACAGACGGTCAATGCTGGGACACTCAATCCTGTTAGACACATACAGTCAGTGCTGTGACACTGAGTCCTGTTCCACACACACAGTCAGTGTTGGGACACTGGATCCTGTTTTACACACACAATCAGTGCTGGGAAACTCTCTGCTATTATATATACACAAGTCATTGCTGCGACACTCTGTCCTGTTATACACATACAGTCAGTGCTGTGACACGCAGTCCTGTTACATACAGACAGTGCAGGGACACTGAGTCTTGTTATACACACACAGTCAGTGCTGGCACACTCAGTCCTGTTATACACACACTGTGAGTGCTGGGACACACAGTCCTGTTATACACACACAATCAGTGCTGGGACACTCTCTGCTATTATATACACATAAGTCATTGCTGCGACACTCTGTCCTGTTATACACATACAATCAATGCTGTGACACTCAGTCCTGTTACACACACATAGTCAGTGCTGGCACACTCAGTTGTGTTACACACACAGTCAGTGCTGGTACATTCAGTCCTGTTATACACATACAGTCAATGCTGGGACACTCAGGCGTGTTACACACACAGTCAGTGCTGGGACACTCAATCCTGTTATACACACACAGTCAGTGCTGGCACACTCAGTCCTGTTATACACACACAGTCAGTGCTGGGACACTCTCTGCTATTATTCATACACAAGTCATTGCTGCAACACTCTGTCCTATATTCACATACAGTCAATGTTGTGGCACTCAGTCCTGTTACACACACACAGTCAGTGCTGGCACACTGAATCCTGTTATGCACACACGGTCAGTGCTGGGACACTCAATCCTGTTATAAACATACAGTCAGTGCTGGGACACTCAGACCTGTTACATGCAGTCAGTGCAGGGACACTGAGTTCTGTAATGCACTCACAGTCAGCGCAGGGACACTGAGTCTTGTTATACACACAGTCAGTGCTGGGACACTGAGTCCTGTTCTGCACACACAGTCAGTGCTGGGACACTCAGTCCTGTTACACACACACAGTCAGTGCTGTGACACTCAGTCCTGTTACACACATACAGTCAGTGCTGGGACACTCAGTCCTGTTACTCACACACAGTCAGTGCTGTGACACTCAGTCCTGTTACACACAAAGTCGGTGCTGGGAGACTCTGTCCTGTTAAACACACACTGTCTGTGCTGCGACACTCAATCTTGTTAAACACACAAAGTCAGTGCCGGGACAATCAATCCCGTAATACACACACAGTCAGTGCTCTGACACTTTATCCTTTTATGCACACACAGTCAGTGCTGGGACACTCAGTCCTGTTAAACACACACAGTCAGTGCTGGGACACTCAGTCCTGTTACACACACACAGACACTGCTGGGACACTCAGTCCTGTTACACACACACAGTCAGTGCCTGGACAGTCAATCCTGTTATACACACAGACAGTCAGTGCTGGGACACTCAATCCTGTTAGACACATACTGTCAGTGCTGTGACACTCAGTCCTATTACATAAAGTCAGTCCAGGGACACTGAGTCTTGTTATACACACACAGTCAGTGCTGGGACACTGAGTCCTGTTCTGCACACACAGTCAGTGCTGGGACACTCAGTCCTGTTAAACACACAAGGTCAGTGCCCGGACAATCAATCCTCTAATACACACACAGTCATTGCTCTGACACTCAATCCTTTTATGCACACACAGTCAGTGCTGGCACACTCAGTCCTGTTAAACACACACAGTCAGTGCAGGGACACTCAGTCCTGTTCCACGCACACAGTCATTGTTGGGACACTGGATCCTGTTATACACACACTATCAGTGCTGGGAAAGTCTCTGCTATTATATATACACAAGTCATTGCTGTGACATTCTGTCCTGTTATACACATACAGTCAGTGCTGTGACACTTAGTCCTGTTACAGACACACAGTCAGTGCTGGCACATTCAGTCCTGTTATACACATACATCAGTGCTGTGACACACAGTCCTGTTACATACAGACAGTGCAGGGACACTGAGTCTTGTTATACACACACAGTCAGTGCTGGCACACTCAGTCCTGTTATACACACACAGTCAGTGCTGGGACACTCAGTCCTGTTATACACACACACAGTCAGTGCTGGGACAATCAGTCCTGTTACACACAAAGTCGGTGCTGGGACACTCAGTCCTATTACACACAAAGTCGGTGCTGGGAGACTCAGTCCTGTTACAAACACACAGTCCGTGCTGGGACACTCAGTCCTGTTACACACACACAGTCTGTGCTGCGACACTCAATCCTGTTAAACACACAAATTCGGTGCCCGGACAATCAATCCTGTAATACACACACTGTCAGTGCTCTGACACTCAATCCTTTTATGCACACACAGTCAGTGCTGGGGCACTCAGTCCTGTTAAACACACACAGTCTGTGCTGGGACACTCAGTCCTGTTACACACACACAGTCAGTGCCTGGACAATCGATCCTGTTACACACACAGACGGTCAATGCTGGGACACTCAATCCTGTTAGACACATACAGTCAGTGCTGTGACACTGAGTCCTGTTCCACACAAACAGTCAGTGTTGGGACACTGGATCCTGTTTTACACACACAATCAGTGCTGGGAAACTCTCTGCTATTATATATACACAAGTCATTGCTGCGACACTCTGTCCTGTTATACACATACAGTCAGTGCTGTGACACTCAGTCCTGTTACAGACACACAGTCAGTGCTGTGACACGCAGTCCTGTTACATACAGACAGTGCAGGGACACTGAGTCTTGTTATACACACTGTCAGTGCTGGCACACTCAGTCCTGTTATACACACACTGTGAGTGCTGGGACACACAGTCCTGTTATACACACACAATCAGTGCTGGGACACTCTCTGCTATTATATACACATAAGTCATTGCTGCGACACTCTGTCCTGTTATACACATACAATCAATGCTGTGACACTCAGTCCTGTTACACACACACAGTCAGTGCTGGCACACTCAGTCGTGTTACACACACAGTCAGTGCTGGTACATTCAGTCCTGTTATACACATACAGTCAATGCTGGGACACTCAGGCGTGTTTCACACACAGTCAGTGCTGGGACACTCAATCCTGTTATACACACACAGTCAGTGCTGGCACACTCAGTCCTGTTATACACACACAGTCAGTGCTGGGACACTCTCTGCTATTATTCATACACAAGTCATTGCTGCAACACTCTGTCCTATATTCACATGCAGTCAATGTTGTGGCACTCAGTCCTGTTACACACACACAGTCAGTGCTGGCACACTGAATCCTGTTATGCACACACGGTCAGTGCTGGGACACTCAATCCTGTTATAAACATACAGTCAGTGCTGGGACACTCAGACCTGTTACATGCAGTCAGTGCAGGGACACTGAGTCCTGTAATGCACTCACAGTCAGCGCAGGGACACTGAGTCTTGTTATACACACAGTCAGTGCTGGGACACTGAGTCCTGTTCTGCACACACAGTCAGTGCTGGGACACTCAGTCCTGTTACACACACACAGTCAGTGCTGTGACACTCAGTCCTGTTACACACACACAGTCAGTGCTGGGACACTCAGTCCTGTTACTCACACACAGTCAGTGCTGTGACACTCAGTCCTGTTACACACAAAGTCGGTGCTGGGAGACTCAGTCCTGTTACAAACACACAGTCCGTGCTGTGACACTCAGTCCTGTTACACACAAAGTCGGTGCTGGGAGACTCTGTCCTGTTAAACACACACTGTCTGTGCTGCGACACTCAATCCTGTTAAACACACAAAGTTAGTGCCGGGACAATCAATCCCGTAATACACACACAGTCAGTGCTCTGACACTTTATCCTTTTATGCACACACAGTCAGTGCTGGGACACTCAGTCCTGTTAAACACACACAGTCAGTGCTGGGACACTCAGTCCTGTTACACACACACAGACACTGCTGGGACACTCAGTCCTGTTACACACACACAGTCAGTGCCTGGACAGTCAATCCTGTTATACACACAGACAGTCAGTGCTGGGACACTCAATCCTGTTAGACACATACTGTCAGTGCTGTGACACTCAGTCCTATTACATAAAGTCAGTCCAGGGACACTGAGTCTTGTTATACACACACAGTCAGTGCTGGCACACTCAGTCGTGTTACACACACAGTCAGTGCTGGGACATTCAGTCCTGTTATACACATACAGTCAGTGCTGGGACACTCAGTCGTGTTACACACACAGTCAGTGCTGGGACACTCAATCCTGTTTTACACACACAGTCAGTGCTGGGACACTCAATCCTGTAATACACACATAGTCAGTGCTGTGACACTCAATCCTGTTATACACACGCAGTTAGTGCTGGGTTACTCAATCCTGTTATATACTCATAGTCAGTGCTGGGACACACAATCTGTTATACACACACAGTCAGTGCTGGCACCCTCAGTCCTGTTATACACACACAGTCAGTGCTGGGACACTCTCTGCTATTATTCATACACAAGTCATTGCTGCAACACTCTGTCCTATATACACATACAGTCAATGCTGTGGCACTCAGTCCTGTTAGACACACACAGTCAGTGCTGGCACACTGAATCCTGTTATGCACACACGGTCAGTGCTGGGACACTCAATTCTGTAATAAACATACAGTCAGTGCTGGGACACTCAGTCCTGTTACATGCAGTCAGTGCAGGGACACTGAGTCCTGTAATGCACTCACAGTCAGTGCAGGGACACTGAGTCTTGTTATAGACACACAGTCAGTGCTGGCACACTCAGTCCTGTTATACACACACTGTCAGTGCTGGGACACTCAGTCCTGTTAAACACACAAGGTCAGTGCCCGGACAATCAATCCTCTAATACACACACAGTCATTGCTCTGACACTCAATCCTTTTATGCACACACAGTCAGTGCTGGCACACTCAGTCCTGTTAAACACACACAGTCAGTGCTGGGACACTCAGTCCTGTTCCACGCACACAGTCATTGTTGGGACACTGGATCCTGTTATACACACACTATCAGTGCTGGGAAAGTCTCTGCTATTATATATACACAAGTCATTGCTGTGACATTCTGTCCTGTTATACACATACAGTCAGTGCTGTGACACTTAGTCCTGTTACAGACACACAGTCAGTGCTGGCACATTCAGTCCTGTTATACACATACATCAGTGCTGTGACACGCAGTCCTGTTACATACAGACAGTGCAGGGACACTGAGTCTTGTTATACACACACAGTCAGTGCTGGCACACTCAGTCCTGTTATACACACACAGTCAGTGCTGGGACACTCAGTCCTGTTATACACACACACAGAGTCAGTGCTGGGACAATCAGTCCTGTTACACACAAAGTCGGTGCTGGGACACTCAGTCCTATTACACACAAAGTCGGTGCTGGGCGACTCAGTCCTGTTACAAACACACAGTCCGTGCTGGGACACTCAGTCCTGTTACACACAAAGTCGGTGCTTGTAAACTCTGTCCTGTTACACACACACAGTCTGTGCCCGGACACTCAATCCTGTTAAACACACAAATTCAGTGCCCGGACAATCAATCCTGTAATACACACACTGTCAGTGCTCTGACACTCAATCCTTTTATGCACACACAGTCAGTGCTGGGGCACTCAGTCCTGTTAAACACACACAGTCTGTGCTGGGACACTCAGTCCTGTTACACACACACAGTCAGTGCCTGGACAATCGATCCTGTTACACACACAGACGGTCAATGCTGGGACACTCAATCCTGTTAGACACATACAGTCAGTGCTGTGACACTGAGTCCTGTTCCACACACACAGTCAGTGTTGGGACACTGGATCCTGTTTTACACACACAATCAGTGCTGGGAAACTCTCTGCTATTATATATACACAAGTCATTGCTGCGACACTCTGTCCTGTTATACACATACAGTCAGTGCTGTGACACTCAGTCCTGTTACAGACACACAGTCAGTGCTGTGACACACAGTCATGTTACATACAGATAGTGCAGGGACACTGAGTCTTGTTATACACACACAGTCAGTGCTGGCACACTCAGTCCTGTTATACACACACTGTGAGTGCTGGGACACACAGTCCTGTTATAAACATACAGTCAGTGCTGGGACACTCAGACCTGTTACATGCAGTCAGTGCAGGGACACTGAGTCCTGTAATGCACTCACAGTCAGCGCAGGGACACTGAGTCTTGTTATACACACAGTCAGTGCTGGGACACTGAGTCCTGTTCTGCACACACAGTCAGTGCTGGCACACTGAATCCTGTTATGCACACACGGTCAGTGCTGGGACACTCAATCCTGTTATAAACATACAGTCAGTGCTGGGACACTCAGACCTGTTACATGCAGTCAGTGCAGGGACACTGAGTCCTGTAATGCACTCACAGTCAGCGCAGGGACACCGAGTCTTGTTATACACACAGTCAGGGCTGGGACACTGAGTCCTGTTCTGCACACACAGTCAGTGCTGGGACACTCAGTCCTGTTACACACACACAGTCAGTGCTGTGATACTCAGTCCTGTTACACACACACAGTCAGTGCTGGGACACTCAGTCCTGTTTCACACAAAGTCGGTGCTGGGAGACTCAGTCCTGTTACAAACACACAGTCCGTGCTGTGACACTCAGTCCTGTTACACACAAAGTCGGTGCTGGGAGACTCTGTCCTGTTAAACACACACTGTCTGTGCTGCGACACTCAATCCTGTTAAACACACAAAGTCAGTGCCGGGACAATCAATCCCGTAATACACACACAGTCAGTGCTCTGACACTTTATCCTTTTATGCACACACAGTCAGTGCTGGGACACTCAGTCCTGTTAAACATACACAGTCAGTGCTGGGACACTCAGTCCTGTTACACACACACAGACACTGCTGGGACACTCAGTCCTGTTACACACACACAGTCAGTGCCTGGACAATCAATCCTGTTATACACACAGACAGTCAGTGCTGGGACACTCAATCCTGTTAGACACATACTGTCAGTGCTGTGACACTGAGTCCTGTTCCACACAAACAGTCAGTGTTGGGACACTGGATCCTGTTATACACACACAATCAGTGCTGGGAAACTCTCTGCTATTATATATACACAAGTCATTGCTGCGACACTCTGTCCTGTTATACACATACAGTCAGTGCTGTGGCACTCAGTCCTGTTACACACACACAGTCAATGCTGGCACACTCAGTCCTGTTACACACACAGTCAGTGCTGGGACACTCAGTCCACTTATACACATACAGTCAGTGCTGGGACACTCAGTCGTGTTACACACACAGTCAGTGCTGGGACACTCAGTCCTGTTATACACTCATAGTCTGTGCTGGGTCACTCAATCCTGTTTTACACACACAGTCAGTGCTGGGACACTCAATCCTGTTATACACACAGAGTCAGTGCTGGGACACTCAATCCTGTTATACACACGCAGTTTGTACTGGGTCACTCAATCCTGTTATATACACATACTCAGTGCTGGGACACACAATCTGTTTTACGCACACACTCAGTGCTGGGACACTGAGTCCTGTTACACACACGCAGTCAGTGCTGGGACACTGAGTCCTGTTATACACATACATCAGTGCTGTGACACGCATTCTTGTTACATACAGACAGTGCAGGGACACTGAGTCTTGTTATGCACACACAGTCAGTGCTGGCACATTCAGTCCTGTTATGCACACACAGTCAGTGCTGGGACACTCTCTGCTATTATTCATAAACAAGTCATTGCTGCAACACTCTGTCCTATATACACATACAGTCAATGCTGTGGCACTCAGTCCTGTTACACACACACAGTCAGTGCTGGCGCACTGAATCCTGTTATGCACACATGGTCAGTGCTGGGACACTCAATCCTGTTACATGCAGTCAGTGCAGGGACACAGAGTCCTGTAATGCACACAGAGTCAGTGCAGGGATACTGAGTCTTGTTATACACACACTGTCAGTGTTGGGACACTCAGTCCTCTGTATACATGCACAGTCAGTGCTGGGACACTCAGTCCTGTTCTGCACACACAGTCAGTGCTGGGACACTCAGTCCTGTTCTGCACACACAGTCAGTGCTGGGACACTGGAACCTGTTATACACACACAGTCAGTGCTGGGACGCTCAGTTCTGTTACACACACACAGTCAGTGCTGGGACACTCTGTCCTGTTACACACACACAGTTAGTGCTGGGACACTCAGTCCTGTTACACACACACAGTCAGTGCTGGGACACTCAGTCCTGTTACACACAAATTCGGTGCTGGGACACTCAGTCCTGTTATACACGCACTGTCAGTGCTGGGACACACAGTCCTGTTATACACAGACAATCAGTGCTAGGACACTCTCTGCTATTATACATACACAAGTCATTGCTGTGACACTCTGTCCTGTTATACACATACAGTCAATGCTGTGACACTCAGTCCTGTGATACACACACAGTCAGTGCTGTGACACTCTATCCTGTTATACACACGCAGTTAGTGCTGTGTCACTCAATCCTGTTATGCACACATAGTCAATGCTGAGACACTCAATCTTTTTTACGCACACAGTCAGTACTGGGACACTCAGTCCTGTTACACACAAGCAGTCAGTGCTGGGACACTCAGTCCTGTTATACACACACAGTCAGTGCTGAGACACTCAGTCCTGTTATACACCCAGTCCCTTCTGTTTTCGGACGCTAAGTAAATTAAGGGATGTGTGGATAGTGCAGGATTGTTGTGTTAAGTGGGATTATCAGGACAATAAGACTCCTCTTATTTCTTTTGTTCACAGTATGCGGCTGTGACGCTGTGTTACCAGTGAAGATTGGCAGTCTGGATTGTGAGCAGAGACACCATAGACTCCAGAGGTCCTAGGAGGCTCTTCAAACCAGTACAGGTAACGTCTGATCCCCCTGTATCCTGAGTGTGCCATTGACATCCCCTCGATTGCTGTATCAATCTTTATCTGATATCGTTCCTGGGATCTGTCATGTTATTATAACGATATAATAATTTGGGCTAGTTTCACATGCTAGACACTATGTTCCAATCGCTCTTAAGGGATTGGGTAATCACATTGCTGGTTCATTTATTCATACGAGGCACATGAGAACAGTTATACAAGTGACACTCAGTCCTGTTGTACGCACACAGTGCTGAGACATTCATCCTGTTCTACGCACACAGTCAGCGCTGGGACACTCAATCCTGTTATACACATAGTCAGTGCTGGAACACTCAATCTTGTTATACGCACACAGTCAGTGCTGGAACACTCAATACTGTTATACGCACACAGTCAGTGCTGGAACACTCAATCCTGTTTTACACACATAGTCAGTGCTGCGCACTATGTCCTGTTATGCACACACAATCAATGCTGATGAACTCTGTCCTGTTATACACACACAGTCAGTGCTGTGACACTCATTCCTGTTATACACACACAGTCAGTGCTGGGGCACTCTGTCTGGTTATACACACACAAGTCAGTGCTGGGACACTCAGTCCTGTTATGCACACACAGTCAGTGCTGGGACACCCAATCCTGATATAGACATACAGTCATTGCTGGGACACTCAGTCTTATTACATACAGTCAGTGCAGGGACACTGAGTCTTGTTATACACACACAGTCAGTGCTGAGACACTGAGTCCTGTTCTACACACACAGTCAGTGTTGGGACAGTGGATCCTGTTATACACACACAATCAGTTTTGTGAAATTCTCCGTTGTTATACGTACACAAGTCATTGCTGCGACACTCTGACCTGTTATACACATACAGTCAGTGCTGGGACACTCAGTCCTGGTATACACACACAGTCAGTGCTGAGACACTGAGTCCTGTTCTACACACACAGTCAGTGTTGGGACAGTGGATCCTGTTATACACACACAATCAGTTTTGGGAAACTCTCTGTTATTATACGTACACAAGTCATTGCTGGGACACTCTGACCTGTTATACACATACAATCAGTGCTGTGACACTCAGTCCTATTAAAGACACACAGTCAGTGCTGGCACACTCAGTCCTGTTATACACATACATCAGTGCTGTGACACGCAGTCCTGTTACATACAGACAGTGCAGGGACACTGAGTCTTGTTATGCACACACAGTCAGTGCTGGGACACTCTTTGCTATTATTCATAAACAAGTCATTGCTGCAACACTCTGTCCTATATACACATACAGTCAATGCTGTGGCACTCAGTCCTGTTACACACACACAGTCAGTGCTGGCACACTGAATCCTGTTATGCACACACGGTCAGTGCTGGGACACTCAATCCTGTTACATGCAGTCAGTGCAGGGACACTGAGTCCTGTAATGCACACAGAGTCAGTGCAGGGATACTGAGTCTTGTTATACACACACTGTCAGTGTTGGGAAACTCAGTCCTCTGTATACATGCGCAGTCAGTGCTGGGACACTCAGTCCTGTTCTGCACACACAGTCAGTGCAGGGACACTGGATCCTGTTATACACACACAGTCAGTGCTGGGACACTCAGTCCTGTTACACACACACAGTCAGTCCTGGGACACTCTGTCCTGTTACACACACACAGTTAGTGCTGGGACACTCAGTCCTGTTACACACACACAGTCAGTGCTGGGACACTCAGTCCTGTTACACACACACAGTCAGTGCTGGGACACTCAGTCCTGTTATACACGCACTGTCAGTGCTGGGACACACAGTCCTGTTATACACAGACAATCAGTGCTAGGACACTCTCTGCTATTATACATACACAAGTCATTGCTGCGACAATCTGTCCTGTTATACAAACACAGTCAGTGCTGGCACACTCAGTCGTGTTACATACATACAGTCAGTGCTGGGTCACTCAATCCTGTTTTACACACACAGTCAGTGCTGGGACACTCAATCCTGTTATACACACCTAGTCAGTGCTGTGACACTCTATCCTGTTATACACATGCAGTTAGTGCTGTGTCACTCAATCCTGTTATGCACACATAGTCAATGCTGGGACACTCAATCTGTTTTACGCACACAGTCAGTACTGGGACACTCAGTCCTGTTACACACAAGCAGTCAGTGCTGGGACACTCAGTCCTGTTATACACACACAGTCAGTGCTGGGACACTCAGTCCTATTACATAAAGTCAGTCCAGGGACACTGAGTCTTGTTATACACACACAGTCAGTGCTGAGACACTCAGTCCTGTTATACACCCAGTCCCTTCTGTTTTCGGACGCTAAGTAAATTAAGGGATGTGTGGATAGTGCAGGATTGTTGTGTTAAGTGGGATTATCAGGACAATAAGACTCCTCTTATTTCTTTTGTTCACAGTATGCGGCCGTGACGCTGTGTTACCAGTGAAGATTGGCTGTCTGGATTGTGAGCAGAGACACCATAGACTCCAGAGGTCCTAGGAGGCTCTTCAAACCAGTACAGGTAACGTCTGATCCCCCTGTATCCTGAGTGTGCCATTGACGTCCCCTCGATTGCTGTATCAATCTTTATCTGATATCGTTGCTGGGATCTGTCATGTTATTATAACGATATAATAATTTGGGCTAGTTTCACATGCTAGACACTATGTTCCAATCGCTCATAAGGGATTGGGTAATCACATTGCTGGTTCATTTATTCATATGAGGCACATGAGGACAGTTATACAAGTGACACTCAGTCCTGTTGTACGCACACAGTGCTGAGACATTCATCCTGTTCTACGCACACAGTCAGTGCTGGGACACTCAATCCTGTTATACACATAGTCAGTGCTGGAACACTCAATCCTGTTGTACACGCATAGACAGTGCTGTGCACTCTGTCCTGTTATGCACACACAATCAATGCTGATGAACTCTGTCCTGTTATACACACACAATCAATGCTGATGAACTCTGTCCTGTGATACACACACAGTCAGTGCTGTGACACTCATTCCTGTTATAGACACACAGTCAGTTCTGGGGCACTCTGTCTGGTTATACACACACAAGTCAGTGCTGGGACACTCAGTCCTGTTATGCACACACAGTCAGTGCTGGGACACCCAATCCTGATATAGACATACAGTCATTGCTGGGACACTCAGTCCTGTTACATACAGTCAGTGCAGGGACACTGAGTCATGTTATACACACACAGTCAGTGCTGGGACACTGAGTCCTTTTCTACAAACACTGTCAGTGCTGGGACACTGGATCCTGTTAAACACACAAAGTCAGTGCCCGGACAATCAATCCTGTAATACACACACATTCAGTGCTCTGACACTCAATCCTTTTATGCACACACAGTCAGTGCTGCGCACTCTGTCCTGTTATGCACACACAATCAATGCTGATGAACTCTGTCCTGTTATACACACACAGTCAGTGCTGGGACACTCATTCCTGTTATGCACACACAGTTTGTGCTGGGGCACTCTGTCTTGTTATACACACACAAGTCAGTGCTGGGACACTCAGGCCTGTTATGCACACACAGTCAGTGCTTGGACAGCCAATCCTGTTATAGACATACAGTCATTGCTGGGACACTCAGTCCTGTTACATACAGTCAGTGCAGGGACACTGAGTCTTGTTATACACACACAGTCAGTGCTGGGACACTAAGTCCTGTTCTACAAACACCGTCAGTGCTGGGACACTGGATCCTGTTATACGCACATAGTAAGTGCTGGGATACTGAATCCTGTTAGACACACACAGTCACTGCTGGGACACTCAGTCCAGTTACTCATGGGCAGTCAGTGCTGGGACTCTCAGTCCTGTTACACACAAAGTCTGTGCTGGGAGACTCAGTCCTGTTACACACACACAGTCAATGCTGGGACTCTCAGTCCTGTTATACACACACAGTCAGTGCTGGGACACTCAGTCCTGTTACATTCAGTCAGTGCAGGGAAACTATATCTTGTTACACACATAGTCAGTGCAGGGACACTCAATCCTGTTATACACACACAGTCAGTGCCTGGACAATCAATCCTGTTATACACACACATTCAGTGCTCGGACACTCAATCCTCTTATACACACACAGTCAGTGCTGGGACACTCAGTCCTGTTGAACACACACAGTCAGTGCCTGGACAATCAATCCTGTTATACACACACAGTCAGTGCTGGGACACTCTATCCTGTTATACACACTCAATCAGTGCTGGGACACTCAGTCCTTTTGAACACACACAGTCAGTGCTGTGACACTCAGTCCTGTTACACACACACAGTCATTGCTGGGACCCTCAGTCCTGTTATGCACACACAGTCAGTGCTGGGACACTCAATCCTGTTATAGACATACAGTCAGAGATGGGACACTGAGTCTTGTTATACACACACAGTCATTGCTGGCACAGTCAGTCCTGTTATATGCACACATGTCAGTGCTGGGACACACATTCCTGTTATACACACACAATCAGTGCTGCGACACACTCTGCTAGTATAAATACACAAGTCATTGCTGCGACACTCTGGCCTGTTAAACACATACAATCAATGCTGTGACACTCAGTCCTGTTACACACACACAGTCAGTGCTGCACACTCGGTCCTGTTATACACAAACAGTCAGTGCTGGGACACTGAATCCTGTTATGCACACACGGTCAGTGCTGGGACACTCAATCCAGTTATACACATACAGTCAATGCTGTGACATTCAGTCCTGTTAGATACAGTCAGTGCAGGGACACTGAGTCTTGTTCTACACACACCGTCAGTGCTGGGACACTGGATCCTGTAATACACACATAGTCAGTGCTGGGATACTCAATCTTGTTATACACACACAGTCAGTGCTGGGACACTCAGTCCTGTAACACACACACAGTCAGTGCTGGGATACTCAGTCCTGTTACTCACAAAGTCTGTGCTGGGACACTCAGTCCTGTTACACAAAAAGTCTGTGCTGGGACACTCAGTCCTGTTACACACAAAGTCTGTGCTGGGACACTCAGTCCTGTTACACACACATAGTCAATGCTGGGACACTCAGTCCTGTTATGCACACACAGTCAGTGCTGGGACACCCAATCCTGTTATACACACCTAGTCAGTGCTGTGACACTCAATCCTGTTACATACAGTCAGTGCAGGAAAACTATGTCTTGTTACACACACAGTCAGTGCAGGGACACTAACTCTTTTTATACACACAGTCAGCGCTGGGACAATGAGTCCTGGGATAGACACACAGTCAGTGCTGGGACACTCAGTCCTGTTATACACAAACAGTCAGGGCTGGGACACTCAGTCTTGTTATGCACACACAGTCAGTGCTGGGACACTCAGTCCTGTTATACACCCAGTCCCTTCTGTTTTTGGACGTTCAGTAAATTAAGGGATAAGTGGATAGTGCAGGATTGTCGTGTTAAGTGGGATTATCAGGCCAATTAGACTCCCCTTATTTCTTTTGTTCAAAGTATGCGGCTGTGTTACCAGTGAAGATTGGCAGTCTGGATTGTGAGCAGAGACAACATAGACTCCAGAGGACCTAAGATGCTCTTCAAACCACTACAGGTAACGTCTGATCCCCCTGTATCCTCAGTGTGCCATTGTCATCCCTCCATTGCTGTATCAATCTTTACCTGATATCGTTCCTGGGATCTGTCATGTTATTATAACGATATAATAATTTGGGCTAGTTTAACATGCTAGACACTATGTTCCCATTGCTCATAAGGGTTTGGGTAATCACATTGCTGGTCCATTTATTCATACGAGGCACATGAAAGCAGATATACAAGTGACACTCAGTCCTGTTGTACGCACACAGTGCTGAGAAATTCATCCTGTTATACACACACAGACAGTTCTGGGACACTCAATCCTGTTAGACACACACAGTCAGTGCTGGGACACTCAGTCCAGTTACTCATGGGCAGTCAGTGCTGGGACTCTCAGTCCTGTTACACACAAAGTCTGTGCTGGGAGATTCAGTCCTGTTACACACACACAGTCAATGCCGGGACTCTCAGTCCTGTTATACACACACAGTCAGTGCTGGGACACTCAGTCCTGTTATACACACACAGTCAGTGCCTGGACAATCAATCCTGTTATACACTCACATTCAGTGCTGGACACTCAATCCTCTTATACACACACAGTCAGTGCTGGGATACTCAGTCCTGTTACTCACAAAGTCTGTGCTGGGACACTCAGTCCTGTTACACAGAAAGTCTGTGCTGGGACACTCAGTCCTGTTATACACACACAGTCAGTGCTGGGACACTCAGTCCTGTTACATTCAGTCAGTGCAGGAAAACTATGTCTTGTTACACACACAGTCAGTGCAGGGACACTCAATCCTGTTATACACACACAGTCAGTGCCTGGACAATCAATCCTGTTATACACTCACATTCAGTGCTGGACACTCAATCCTCTTATACACACACAGTCAGTGCTGGGACACTCAGTCCTGTTGAACACACACAGTCAGTGCCTGGACAATCAATCCTGTTATACACACACAGTC
Organism: Isurus oxyrinchus; assembly: GCA_026770705.1. Classification (NCBI taxonomy): domain Eukaryota; kingdom Metazoa; phylum Chordata; class Chondrichthyes; order Lamniformes; family Lamnidae; genus Isurus; species Isurus oxyrinchus. The sequence continues at coordinate 142,075,281 of JANJGN010000010.1, forward strand.
AGTGCTGGGACACTCTATCCTGTTATACACACTCAGTCAGTGATGTGACACTCAGTCCTGTTACACACACACAGTCATTGCTGGGACCCTCAGTCCTGTTATGCACACACAGTCATGGCTGGGACACTCAATACTGTTATACACACGCAGTTAGTGCTGGGTCACTCAATCCTGTTATATACACATAGTCAGTGCTGGGACATTCAATCTGTTTTATGCACACAGTCAGTGCTGGGACACTCAGTCCTGTTACATACAGTCAGTGCAGGGACACTCAGTCCTGTTACACACACGCAGTCAGTGCTGTGACACTCAGTCCTGTTACATACAGTCAGTGCAGGGACACTGAGTCCTGTAATGCACACACAGTCAGTGCTGGGACACTCAGTCCTGTTATACTCCCAGTCCCTTCTGTTTTCGGACATTAAGTAAATTAAGGGATAAGTGGATAGTGCAGGATTGTCGTGTTATGTGGGTTTATCAGGCCAATAAGTCTCCTCTTATTTCTTTTGTTCACAGTATGCGGCCGTGACGCTGTGTTACCAGTGAAGATTGGCAGTCTGGATTGTGAGCAGAGACAACATAGACTCCAGAGGACCTAAGATGCTCTTCAAACCACTACAGGTAACGTCTGATCCCCCTGTATCCTCAGTGTGCCATTGTCATCCCCTCGATTGCTGTATCAATCTTTATCTGATATCGTTCCTGGGATCTGTCATGTTATTGTAACGATATTATAATTTGGGCTAGTTTCACATGCCAGACACTATCTTCCCATTGTTCATAAGGGATTGGGTAATCACATTGCTGGTCCATTTATTCATACGAGGCACATGAAAGCAGTTATACAAGTGACACTCAGTCCTGTTGTACGCACACAGTGCTGAGAAATTCATCCTGTTATACACACACAGACAGTGCTGGGACACTCAGTCCTGTTAGACACACTCAATCACTGCTGGGACACTCAGTCCAGTTACTCATGGGCAGTCAGTGCTGGGACTCTCAGTCCTGTTACACACAAAGTCTGTGCTGGGAGATTCAGTCCTGTTACACACACACAGTCAATGCTGGGACTCTCAGTCCTGTTACATTCAGTCAGTGCAGGAAAACTATGTCTTGTTACACACACAGTCAGTGCAGGGACACTCAATCCTGTTATACACACACAGTCAGTGCCTGGACAATCAATCCTGTTATACACTCACATTCAGTGCTCGGACACTCAATCCTCTTATACACACACAGTCAGTGCTGGGACACTCAATCCTGTTATACACACGCAGTTAGTGCTGGGGCACTCAATCCTGTTATATACACACAGTCAGTGCTGGGTCACTCAGTCCTGTTACACACACACAGTCAGTGCTGGGACACTCAGTCCTGTTACACACACGCAGTCAGTGCTTGGACACTCAGTCCTGTTACACACACACAGTCAGTGCTGGGACACTCAGTCCTGTTACACACACGCAGTCAGTGCTTGGACACTCAGTCCTGTTACACACACACAGTCAGTGCTGGGACACTCAGTCCTGTTATACACACACAGTCAGTGCTGGGACACTCAGTCCTGTTATTCACACACAGTCAGTGCTGGGATACTCAATCTGTTTTATGCACACAGTCAGTGCTGTGACACTCAGTCCTGTTACATACAGTCAGTGCAGGGACACTGAGTCCTGTAATGCACACACAGTCAGTGCTGGGACACTCAGTCCTGTTATACTCCCAGTCCCTTCTGTTTTCGGACATTAAGTAAATTAAGGGATAAGTGGATAGTGCAGGATTGTTGTGTTATGTGGGATTATCAGGCCAATAAGACTGCTCTTATTTGTTTTGTTCACAGTATGCGGCCATGACGCTGTGTTACCAGTGAAGATTGGCAGTCTGGATTGTGAGCAGAGACAACATAGACTCCAGAGGACCTAAGATGCTCTTCAAACCACTACAGGTAACGTCTGATCCCCCTGTATCCTCAGTGTGCCATTGTCATCCCCTCGATTGCTGTATCAATCTTTATCTGATATCGTTCCTGGGATCTGCCATGTTATTATAACGATATAATAATTTGGGCTAGATTAAGATGCTAGACACTATGTTCCCATTGCTCATAAGGGATTGGGTAATCACATTGCTGGTCCATTTATTCATACGAGGGACATGAAAGCAGTTGTACAAGTGACACTCAGTCCTGTTGTACGCACACAGTGCTGAGACATTCATCCTGTTATACACACACAGTCAGTGCTGCGACACTCAGTCCTGTTGCACACACACACAGTCAGTGCTGGGGCACTCTTGTCTTGTTATACACACACAAGTCAGTGCTGGGACACTCAGTCCTGTTACATACAGTCAGTGCAGGGACACTCAGTCCTGGTATACACACGCAGTCAGTGCTGGGATACTGAATCCTGTTATACACACATAGTTAGTGCTGGGACACTCAGTCCTGTTAGACACACACAGTGAGTGCTGGGACACTCAGTCCTGTTACTCACGGGCAGTCAGTGCTGGGACACTCAGTCCTGTTACACACAAAGTCTGTGCTGGGAGACTCAGTCCTGTTACACACACACAGTCAATGCTGGGATTCTCAGTCCTGTTATACACACACAGTCAGTGCTCGGACACTCAGTCCTGTTACATACAGTCAGTGCAGGAAAACTATGTCTTGTTACACACACAGTCCGTGCCTGGACAATCAATCCTGTTATACACACACAGGCAGTGCTGGGACACTCAGTCATGTTATACACACACAGTCAGTGCAGGGACACTGAGTCTTGTTATACACACACAGTCAGTGCTGGGACACTCAGTCATGTTATGCACACAGAGTCAGTGCTGCGACACTCAATCCTGTTATACACACACAGTCAGTGCAGGGACACTGAGTCTTGTTATACACACACAGTCAGTGCTGGGACACTGCGTCGTGTTATACACACACAGTCAGTGCAGGGACACTGAGTCCTGTTATACACACATAGTCCGTGCTGTGACACTCAATCCTGTTATACACACACAGTCAGTGCTGTGACACTCAGTCCTGTTACACACACACAGTCAGTGCTGGGACACTCAGTCCTGTTATACACACACAGTCACTGCTGGGACACTCATCCTGTTATAGACACCCAGTCAGTGCTGCGATACTCTGTCCTGTTATTCACACACAGTCAGTGCAGGGACACTCAATCCTGTTATAGACACGCTGTCAGTGCTGTGGCTCTCAGTCCTATTTCGCACACATTTAGTGCTGGGACACTCAATCTTGTTATACACACAGTCAGTGGTGTGACACTCAGTCCTCTTACACAGACACAATCAGTGCTGGGGCACTGAGTCCGGTTATACACACACAGTCAGTGTTGGGATACTCAGTCGTGTTATGCATAGACAGTCAGTGCTGGACACTCAATCCTGTTATGCATATACAGTCAGTGCTGTGTGACTCTGTCCTGTTACACACACACAGTCACTGCTGGGACACTCATCCTGTTATAGACACACAGTCTGTGCTGTGACACTCAGTCCCATTGTACGCACACAGTCAGTGCAGGGACACTCAGTCCTGTTATAGACATGCTGTCAGTGATGTGATATTCAGTTCTGTTATATACATAGTTATTGCTTGGGCACTCAGTCATGTTATACACACACACAGTCTGTGCTGGGACACTCAGTCTTGTACCACACACACAATCAGTGCTGGGACACTCAGTCCTGTTATACACATACAGTCAGTGCTGGGACAAACAGTCTTGTTATACAAACGGTCAGCGCTGGGATGCTCAGTCCTGTTATACACACCCAGTCAGTGTTGGGACACTCATTCTTATTATAGACACGCTGTCAGTGCTGTGATATTCAGTCCTGTTATATATATAGTTATTGCTTGGGCACTCAGTCCTGTTATACACACACACAGTCAATGCTGGGACACTCAATCGTGTAACACACACACAGTCAGTGCTGGGACATTCAGTCCAGTTGTACACCCACTGTCAGTGTTGGGACACTCAGTCCTGTTATACACTCCCAGTCAGTGCTGGGATACTCATTCCTGTTATATACACACACAGTCAGTGCTGGGACACTCAATCCTGTTATACACACACAGTCAGTGCTGCAACACTCAGGCCTGTTATGCACACACAGTCAGTGCTGTGACACTCACTCCTGTTATACACACAGTCAATGCTGGGACACGCAATCCTGTTATACACACACAGTCAGTGATGGGACACTCAGTCCTGTTATACACACAGTCAGAGCTGGGACACGCAATCCTGTTGTACACACACAGTCAGTGCTGTGACACTCAGTCCTGTGATACACACACAGTCAGTGCTGGGACACTCAGTCCTGTTATACACACACAGTCATTGTTGGGATAAACAGTCTTGTTATACAAACAGTCAGTGCTGGGACACTGAGTCCTGTTATACACACACAGTCATTGCTGGGACAAACAGTCTTGTTATACAGTCAGTGCTGGGACACTCAGACCTGTGAAAGACACGCTCAGTGCTGTGATATTCAGTCCTGTTATATACATAGTTATTGCTTGGGAACTCAGTCATGTTATACACACACACAGTCAGTGCTGGGACACTCAGTCTTGTACCACACACACAATCAGTGCTGGGACATTGAGTCCTGTTGTACACACACAGTCAGTGCTGGGACACCCAGTCCTTTTATGCACACACAGTCAGTGCTGTGAGTATCAGTCCTGTTATACACACAGTCAGTGCTGGGACACGCAATCCTGTTATACACACAGTAAGTGCTGTGACACACAATCCTGTTATATACACACAGTTAGTGCTGTGACACTCAGTCCGGTGATACACACACAGTCAGTGCTGGGACACTCAGTCCTGTTATACACACACAGTCATTGCCACAACACTCAGTCCTGTTATGCACACACAGTCAGTGCTGTGACACTCACTCCTGTTATACACACAGTCAATGCTGGGACACGCAATCCTGTTATACACACACAGTCAGTGATGGGACACTCAGTCCTGTTATACACACAGTCAGAGCTGGGACACGCAATCCTATTGTACACACACAGTCAGTGCTGTGACACTCAGTCCTGTGATACACACACAGCCAGTGCTGGGACACTCAGTCCTGTTATACACACACAGTCATTGCTGGGACAAACAGTCTTGTTATACAAACAGTCAGTGCTGGGACACTGAGTCCTGTTATACACACACAGTCATTGCTGGGACAAACAGTCTTGTTATACAAACAGTCAGTGCTGGGACACTGAGTCCTGTTATACACACATAGTCAGTGCTGGGATAGTCAATCCTGTTATACACACACAGTCATGCTGGGACACTCAGTCCCATTGTACGCACACAGGGAACTCAGTCATGTTATACACACACACAGTCAGTGCTGGGACACTCAGTCTTGTACCACACACACAATCAGAGCTGGGACATTGAGTCCTGTTGTACACACACAGTCAGTGCTGGGACACCCAGTCCTTTTATGCACACACAGTCAGTGCTGTGAGTCTCAGTCTTGTTATACACACAGTCAGTGCTGGGACACGCAATCCTGTTATACACACAGTCAGTCCTGTGACACGCAATCCTGTTATATACACACAGTCAATGCTGTGACACTCAGTCCGGTGATACACACACAGTCAGTGCTGGGACACTCAGTCCTGTTATACACACTGTTAGGTTTAGGGTTATGAGGACTTGAAACGTCAACTCTTTTCTTCTCTGCCGATGCTGCCTGACCTGCTGAGTTTTTCCAGGTAATTTGTTTTTGTTTTGGATTTCCAGCATCCGCAGTTTTTTTTGTTTTTATCTGAGTGTCCCTGCACTGACTGTTTGTGTGTAACAGGACTGAGTGTCCCAGCACTGACACTCAGTCCTGTTACACACATACAGTCAGTGCTGTGACAGTCAGTCCTGTTATACACACAGTCAGTGTTGGGACACGCAATCCTTTTATACACACACGGTCAGTGATGGGACACTCAGTCCTGTTTCACACACAGTCAGTGCGGGGACACTCAGTCCTGTTATAGACACGCTGTCAGTGATGTGATATTCAGTTCTGTTATATACATAGTTATTACTTGGGCACTCAGTCATGTTATGCACACACACAGTCAGTGCTGGGACACTCAGTCTTGTACCACACACACAATCAGTGCTGGGACACTCAGTCCTGTTATACACATACAGTCAGTGCTGGGACATAGAGTCTTGTTATACAAACAGTCAGTGCTGGGATGCTCATTTTTGTTATAGACACGCTGTCAGTGCTGTGATATTCAGTCCTGTTATATACATAGTTATTGCTTGGGCACTCAGTCCTGTTATACACACACACAGTCAGTGCTGGGACATTCAGTCCAGTTGTACACACACTGTTAGTGTTGGGACACTCATTCCTGTTATATACACACAATCAGTGCTGGGATACTCAGTCCAGTTTTACACACACAATCAGTGTTGGGATACTCATTCCTGTTATATACACACACAGTCAGTGCTGGGACACTCAGTCTTGTTATACCCACACAGTCAGTGCTGGGACACTCAGTCCTGTTACATACACAGTCCCTTCTGTTTTTGGACGCTATGTAAATTAAGGGATGTGTCGATAGTGCAGGAAGGTCGTGTTAAGTGTGGTTATCAGGCCAATAAGACTCCTCTTATTTCTTTTGTTCACAGTGTGCAGCCGTGACACTGTGTTACCTATGAAGATTGGCAGTCTGGATTGTTTAACATGCTAGACACTATGTTCCAATCGCTCATAAGGGATTGGGTAATCACAGTGTTGGTTCATTTATTCATATGAGGCACATGTGAACAGTTATACATGTGACACTCAGTCCTGTTGTACGCAGTCAGTGATGGGACACTCAATTGTGTTATACACACACAGTCAGTGCTGCGACACTCAATCCTGTTATACACACACAGTCAGTGCAGGGACACTGAGTCTTGTTATACACACACAGTCAGTGCTGGGACACTGCGTCGTGTTATACACACACAGTCAGTGCAGGGACACTGAGTCCTGTTATACACACATAGTTCGTGCTGTGACACTCAATCCTGTTATACACACACGGTCAGTGCTGAGACACTCAGTCCTGTTACACACACACCGTCAGTGCTGGGACACTCAGTCCTGTTACACACACACAGTCAGTGCTGGGACACTCAGTCCTGTTATACACACACAGTCACTGCTGGGACACTCATCCTGTTATAGACACCCAGTCAGTGCTGCGATACTCTGTCCTGTTATTCACACACAGTCAGTGCAGGGACACTCAATCCTGTTATAGACACGCTGTCAGTGCTGTGGCTCTCAGTCCTATTTCGCACACATTTAGTGCTGGGACACTCAATCTTGTTATACACACAGTCAGTGGTGTGACACTCAGTCCTCTTACACAGACACAATCAGTGCTGGGGCACTGAGTCCGGTTATACACACACAGTCAGTGTTGGGATACTCAGTCGTGTTATGCATAGACAGTCAGTGCTGGACACTCAATCCTGTTATGCATATACAGTCAGTGCTGTGTGACTCTGTCCTGTTATACACACATGGTCAGTGCTGGGACACTGAATTCTGTCATACACATACAGTCAGTGCTGTGACACTCAGTCCTGTTACACACACACAGTCACTGCTGGGACACTCATCCTGTTATAGACACACAGTCTGTGCTGTGACACTCAATCCCATTGTACGCACACAGTCAGTGCAGGGACACTCAGTCCTGTTATAGACATGCTGTCAGTGATGTGATATTCAGTTCTGTTATATACATAGTTATTGCTTGGGCACTCAGTCATGTTATACACACATACAGTCAGTGCTGGGACACTCAGTCTTGTACCACACACACAATCAGTGCTGGGACACTCAGTCCTGTTATACACATACAGTCAGTGCTGGGACAAACAGTCTTGTTATACAAACGGTCAGTGCTGGGATGCTCAGTCCTGTTATACACACCCAGTCAGTGCTGGGACACTCATTCTTATTATAGACACGCTGTCAGTGCTGTGATATTCAGTCCTGTTATATATATAGTTATTGCTTGGGCACTCAGTCCTGTTATACACACACACAGTCAATGCTGGGACACTCAATCGTGTAACACACACACAGTCAGTGCTGGGACATTCAGTCCAGTTGTACACACACTGTCAGTGTTGGGACACTCAGTCCTGTTATACACTCCCAGTCAGTGCTGGGATACTCATTCCTGTTATATACACACACAGTCAGTGCTGGGACACTCTGTCGTTTTACACACATAGACAGTCAGTGTTGGGACACTCATTCCTGTTATATACACAGAATCAGTGCTGGGATACTCAGTCCAGTTTTACACACACAGTCACTGCTGGGACACTCATCCTGTTATAGACACCCAGTCAGTGCTGCGATACTCTGTCCTGTTATTCACACACAGTCAGTGCAGGGACACTCAATCCTGTTATAGACACGCTGTCAGTGCTGTGGCTCTCAGTCCTATTTCGCACACATTTAGTGCTGGGACACTCAATCTTGTTATACACACAGTCAGTGGTGTGACACTCAGTCCTCTTACACAGACACAATCAGTGCTGGGGCACTGAGTCCGGTTATACACACACAGTCAGTGTTGGGATACTCAGTCGTGTTATGCATAGACAGTCAGTGCTGGACACTCAATCCTGTTATGCATATACAGTCAGTGCTGTGTGACTCTGTCCTGTTATACACACATGGTCAGTGCTGGGACACTGAATTCTGTCATACACATACAGTCAGTGCTGTGACACTCAGTCCTGTTACACACACACAGTCACTGCTGGGACACTCATCCTGTTATAGACACACAGTCTGTGCTGTGACACTCAGTCCCATTGTACGCACACAGTCAGTGCAGGGACACTCAGTCCTGTTATAGACATGCTGTCAGTGATGTGATATTCAGTTCTGTTATATACATAGTTATTGCTTGGGCACTCAGTCATGTTATACACACATACAGTCAGTGCTGGGACACTCAGTCTTGTACCACACACACAATCAGTGCTGGGACACTCAGTCCTGTTATACACATACAGTCAGTGCTGGGACAAACAGTCTTGTTATACAAACGGTCAGTGCTGGGATGCTCAGTCCTGTTATACACACCCAGTCAGTGCTGGGACACTCATTCTTATTATAGACACGCTGTCAGTGCTGTGATATTCAGTCCTGTTATATATATAGTTATTGCTTGGGCACTCAGTCCTGTTATACACACACACAGTCAATGCTGGGACACTCAATCGTGTAACACACACACAGTCAGTGCTGGGACATTCAGTCCAGTTGTACACACACTGTCAGTGTTGGGACACTCAGTCCTGTTATACACTCCCAGTCAGTGCTGGGATACTCATTCCTGTTATATACACACACAGTCAGTGCTGGGACACTCTGTCGTTTTACACACACAGACAGTCAGTGTTGGGACACTCATTCCTGTTATATACACAGAATCAGTGCTGGGATACTCAGTCCAGTTTTACACACACAGTCAGTGTTGGGACACTCAGTCCTGTAATACACACACAGTCAGTGCTGGGATACTCAGTCCTGTAATACACACACAGTCAGTGCTGGGACAATCAGTCCTTTGTACACATAGAGTGGGTGCTGGAAGCCTCAGTCCTGTTATACACACACTCACTGTTCAGACATTCAGTCTTGTTATACACATAGTCAGTGCTGGGACACGCAGTCCTGTTATACCCACACAGTCAGTGCTGGGACACTCAGTCCTGTTATACCCACACAGTCAGTGTTGGGACACTCAGTCCTGTTATACACACATAGTGAGTGCTGGGACCCTGAGTCCTGTTATACACATAGAGTCACTGCTGGGACACTGAATTCTGTTATACATATACAGTCAGTGCTGTGACACTCAGTCCTGTTACACACACACAGTCAGTGCTGGGACCCTGAGTCCTGTTATACACATACAGTCACTGCTGGGACACTCAATCCTGTTATGCACATACAGTCAGTGCTGGGACACTCAATCCTGTTATACACATACAGTCAGTGCTGTGACACTCAGTCCTGTTACACACACACAGTCAGTGCTGGGACCCTGAGTCCTGTTATACACATACAGTCACTGCTGTTACACTCAATCCTGTTATACATACACAGTCGGTGCTGGGATAGTAAATTCTGTTATGTATACACAGTCAGTGCTGGACACTCAATCCTGTTATACATATAAAGTCAGTGCTGTGTGACTCAGTCCTGTTACACACACACACAGTCAGTGCTGGGACACTCAATCCTGTTCTGCACACAGTCAGTGCTGGGACACTCAGTCCTGTTACATACAGTCAGTGCAGGGACACGGAGTCCTGTTATACACACACAGTCAGTGCTGGGACACTCAGTCTTGTTACACACACACAGTCAGTGGTGGGTGCTGGGTCACTCAGTCCTGTTATACACATACAGTCAGTGCTGGGACATTCAATCCTGTTACACTCACAGTTCCTTCTGTTTTCGGACATTAAGTAAATTAAGGGATGTGTGGATAGTGCTGGAATGTCGTGTTAAGTGAGATTATCTGGCCAATAAGACTCCTCTTATTTCTTTTGTTCACAGTATGCGGCCGTGTCGCTGTGTTACCAGTGAAGATTGGCTGTATGGATTGTGAGCAGAGACACCATAGACTCCAGAGGACCTAAGATGCTCTTCAAACCAGTACAGGTAACGTCTGATCCCCCTGTATCCTTAGTGTGCCATTGTCATCCCCTCGATTGCTGTATCAATCTTTATTTGATATCGTTCCTGGGATCTGTCACACTGTTAGTTCGTTTATTCATACGAGGCACTTGAGAACAGTTATACATGTGACACTCAGTCCTGTTGTACGCACACAGCGCTGAGAAATTCAGTCCTGTTATACACACAGTCAGTGCTGGGACACTCAATCCTGTTATACACACACAGTCAGTGCTGCGACACTCAGTCCTGTTACACACACACTGTCAGTGCCACTTGGAAAAATTTATTAATTTTGCTTCCAATCTCCACTCCTCCATCATTTTCACGTGGTCCATCTATGACACTTCCCTTCCCTTCCTTGACCTCTCTGTCTCAATCTCTGGTGATAGACTGTCCACCAATATCCATTACAAGCCTACCGACTCCCACAGCTACCTCGACTACAGCTCCTCACACCCCGCTTCCTGTAAGGACTCCATCCCATTCTCTCAGTTCCTTCGCCTCCGTCGCATCTGTTCCGATGATGCTACCTTCAAAAACAGTTCCTCCGACATGTCCTCCTTCTTCCTTAACCGAGGTTTTCCACCCACAGTCGTGACAGGGCCCTCAACCGTGTCCAGCCCATCTCCCGCGCATCCGCCCTCACGCCTTCTCCTCCCTTCCAGAAACATGATAGGGTCCCCCTTGTCCTCACTTATCACCCCACCAGCCTCCGCATTCAAAGGATCATCCTCCGCCATTTCCGCCAACTCCAGCATGATGCCACCACCAAACACATCTTCCCTTCACCCCCCCTATCGGCATTCTGTAGGGATCGCTCCCTCCGGGACACCCTGGTCCACTCCTCCATCACCCCCTACTCCTCAACCCCCTTCTATGGCACCACCCCATGCCCACGCAAAAGATGCAACACCTGCCCCTTCACTTCCTCTCTCCTCACCATCCAAGGGCCCAAACACTCCTTTCAAGTGAAGCAGCATTTCACTTGCATTTCCCCCAACTTAGTCCACTGCATTCATTGCTCCCAATGTGGTCTCCTCTACATTGGAGAGATCAAACGTAAACTGGGCAACCGCTTTGCAGAACACCTGCGGTCTGTCCGCAAGATTGACCCAAACCTCCCTGTCGCTTGCCATTTTAACATTCCACCCTGCTCTCTTGCCCACGTGTCTGTCTTTGGGTTGCTGCATTGTTCCAGTGAAGCCCAACACAAACTGGAGGAACAAAACCTCATCTTCCAACTAGGCACTTTACAGCCTTCCGGACTGAATATTGAATTCAACAACTTTAGGAGTTGAGCTCCCTCCTCCATCCCCACCCCCTTTCTGTTTCCCCCTTCCTTTTGTTTTTTTCCAATAAATTATATAGATTTTTCTTTTCCCACCTATTTCCATCATTTTTAAATATTTTTAAATCTTTTATTCTCTCCCCACCCCCACTAGAGCTATACCTTGAGTGCCCTGCCATCCATTCTTAATTAGCACATTCGTTTAGATAATATCACCAACTTTAACACCTATGTGTTCTTTTGTTCTGTTGTTTGTGACATCTTTTGATGATCTGCTTCTATCACTGCTTGTTTGCCCCTACAACCACACCAACCCCCTCCACTTCTCTCTCTCTCTCTCTCTCTCTGCCCCCCCCCCCCCCCCCCCCACACACACACACCTTAAACCAGCTTATATTTCAACTCTTTCTTGGACTCGAACTCAAGTTCTGTCGAAGGGTCATAAGGACTCAAAACGTCAACTCTTTTCTTCTCCGCCGATGCTGCCCGACCTGCTGAGTTTTTCCAGGTAATTCTGTTTTTGTCTGGGATACTCAGTCCTGTTTTTCACACATAGTCAGTGCTGGGAGACTGAAATCTGTTATACACATACAGTCAGTGCTGGGACACTCAGTCCTGTTTTTCACACATAGTCAGTGCTGGGAGACTGAAATCTGTTATACACATACAGTCAGTGCTGGGACACACTGTCCTGTTATACACACACAGTCACTGCTGGGACACTCATCCTGTTACACACACACAGTCAGTGCTGCGACACTCAGTCCTGTTATACACACACAGTCATTGCTGGGACAATCAATCCTGTTATACACACACAGTCAGTGCTGGGACACTGAGTCCTGTTATACACACACAGTCAGTGCTGGGACACTCAGTCCTGTTACACACACACAGTCAGTGCTGGAACACTCAGTCCTGTTATACACACACAGTCAGTGCTGAGACACTCATTCCTGTTATACGCACACAGTCAGTGCTGGGACACTCAGTCCTGTTATACACACAGTCAGTGCTGGAACACTCAGTCCTGTTATACACACACAGTCAGTGCTGGAACACTCAGTCCTGTTATACACACACAGTCAGTGCTGAGACACTGAGTCCTGTTAAACACACACAGTCAGTGCTGGGACACTCAGTCCTGTTATACACACACAGTCAGTGCTGGGACACTCAGTCCTGTTATACACACACAGTCAGTGTTGAGACACTCATTCCTATTATACACACACAGTCAGTGCTGGGACACTCAGTCCTGTTATACACACAGTCAGTGCTGGGACACTCAGTCCTGTTATACACACAGTCAGTGCTGGAACACTCAGTCCTGTTATACACACACAGTCAGTGCTGGGACACTCAGTCCTGTTACACACACACAGTCAGTGCTGGAACACTCAGTCCTGTTATACACACACAGTCAGTGCTGAGACACTCATTCCTGTTATACGCAGTCAGTGCTGGGACACTCAGTCCTGTTATACACACAGTCAGTGCTGGAACACTCAGTCCTGTTATACACACACAGTCAGTGCTGGAACACTCAGTCCTGTTATACACACACAGTCAGTGCTGAGACACTGAGTCCTGTTAAACACACACAGTCAGTGCTGGGACACTCAGTCCTGTTATACACACACAGTCAGTGCTGGGACACTCAGTCCTGTTATACACACACAGTCAGTGTTGAGACACTCATTCCTATTATACACACACAGTCAGTGCTGGGACACTCAGTCCTGTTATACACACAGTCAGTGCTGGGACACTCAGTCCTGTTATACACACAGTCAGTGCTGGAACACTCAGTCCTGTATAAAGCTCGAAGATGTCAGATGTGTGTGTGCATACTCTGCTCAAAGCAAAAGTGAAGCTGAAACTGGATCACATGACACGCTCCCTTCCTGTGATGCTATGTTGATACCCTGTAAAGGGATATAACAACTTCCACCTTATCTTTAGAGATACTTACCCTGCTTCCAATGAAGTGTAACCGTTTACAATACATGTTCATGGTGAGGTTACCATTTGATAAGTGTATAGAACTGATTAATGTATTGATAGAATTTTGAGGTTGGCGTGGGGGTGAATGCCCAACCTGTTCGAGGGTAAATTAGCATGTGATGATGCTAGGCCAGCCTCCCCCTGCTCGCACGCTATTTCAGTCGGTGGGCACGTGCAATAGTTGGAGGCACTCGCTCTGACAATGAAGAGGGCAATTAAGCTCATTAAAGTTCCAGTTGTCCCTGATTTTTCAAGGTCTGACCAACCTTACGGTGGGTGGACAGGCGAATCTGCCGGGTGGACTTTGCATTTTTGATGAAACCTCATCCAAGGGTGGGATCAGGTTTCCGTTATAAAATAAAAAAAATAAAAATGTATGGGCAGAATCTTCATCAGGTCTATGTTCTGGTGACTGATTCTGATGCGTGGACATTTTTTTCTGGACTTTAAAATCTTAATTTATTGGTTGTAAATTCTTCCAATTTCTCCCTCCCAAAACAAGGTAGGATTGAGGAGAAACAGTTTGTTTGTTTGTGTGTGTGTGTGTTTTTTAAAATTTATTAATACAGAACAGATCATCGGAAGAGATACATCAATCTGATAAGAAT